>CM065356.1:4193211-4325711 GCA_033032245.1 Poecilia picta | reverse complement strand
TAGCATTTTCTCCGAGCAAGGGGAGCTCACTGTCAGGAGAGGCTGGGTCTCTCTGAGTCCGTGTCAGCGGGTGGAGGGTGAGGGGGAAGAGAGAGGCAGAGAGACAGAGACTCTACTCCAGGCTCCACTTGGTGCTCGTCCACCTGATGGGAACATGGAGACTTGGCTGTTCTCCCCCTCATCAATACAGCAGGGCTCTTTGTCAGTAATTTGCAATAAGTGTCCACGCCACATCTTAAGGGACCAGGGAATCATTACTGGCTGAGGCCCTACTCCGCTACTAATTGGATGCGTTGGGCCTTATCAACTGAGGATTTTCCGAGACCTTTGACAGATACCAATTCGAAAATCATTGTTCAGTTGTCAATTTAAGAGACCGTTAAAAGAGCTTATTTTAATTTTAATTGGAACTTCCTCCTGCCTTCACAGTGAGCCTGCTAGGATTAAAAATGAGCTCGGGGCATGTGTGAATGCACGCGTGTGTGTGCACGTGTGGGTGTGTGAGCTCATATTCCTCTGGAAAAAGAGGAAAGATATGCAGGTTAAATTGATGGCTAAAAGTTCTGACCGGCGTGCGAGCGAAGGTTGGATGTAGTGCGTGTTTAGTTTACAAGTTCCCCACATCCTTCCTGGGAAAACATCATCAACATCGAATAAGTCCAAATGTGAACGGCCACGGACCCAATTAGGCACAAACACAAATTGCGATATCTGCTTGAGATGTTTGTTGGGGCGATTGCACCAGGACCGTCATCGATCGCCATTGGTAAACTGACCAGCTCAGGGTCCGGGGATTGACGGGTATGACAGATAGTCAGAACACCAGAACTGATGGAATCTCCTGGTTCTGAAAAGGTCTGGGAAGGCTTGATGTGCAGCTGTGTTGGAAGAACGAGACGTAATCTGACTGCAGGTTTTCGGGTCTGGCCACATGGAAGCTCCTCCAGTGTGAAGAATATTGTGAAGTTTCAGCCCCCCCTTTACTCTACTACCCTAATCAATCATTTTTTGTCACCTAATTAATCAGCGATATCCACATTTGTGTCATTGAATCTCAGTTTTCCTAGTCAACCCTGAATGCACCACTTAATCTCTTTATACACCTGTTGTGCTGCCTGTAAATCTGTTTTTTCTCGTCCCTTGCCAGATCGTCTGCCTTTTGTGATTTGATCTGGACTGCTTTTTTTTACCCTGCCTCAGCTTCTTCCCTCTTAGAGGTGGATTCTTATTACTTAATTGTTTCGTGGTGAATCATTTCTGATTTCTCTCTCTGAATCCAAAGTCATTTGGATTCTGAATGTTTTGGATTAATTTGGACCAAGCACAGCCTGGGCAAGAGGATGTTGGTGCTTTGGACCAATGCTACCCCCTGCCTGTCACTCAACAATCTTCAGAGAATTTAAAGAAGACTGATGATCCCACTTCTAGAAGTTGGTAAACTTGTTCAAACCTTCCTTAGTGAGATGTGTTAGTTGTGTCATTGTGGGTTCGTTCAGTTCTGGTAATTTTGTTTTTGTATCATAGTTTCTCAACTATTTTCTCAAAGATTTTGATTTGCTCTCAAAATATATGTATGTTTTTCCACTTTAGGAAGACATGCTCACAAATCTAATTAATATATATGTTTTATAGACAACAAATTCTGTTCTAGGTATGAACAAAATCCTTCAACAGAATAAAGCACAAAAACACTTAAAGGTCAGAAGTTTGATGATACATCAAACTTAAATAAAAAGTATCGGTAGCAGTACTGGTGTGGGTGATATGGACCGTGTATTTATTTGGTGGATATATACACCAAATAAATCAAAATATGCAGCATATAGCATATGCTATGATTCTTGTTTGGGGTACGATAATCATATCCTCAAATCCAAAATCTATCTGCTCTAAACCAGGAGAAGCAAAAGCAAATGAAGTGGATTAGCAGTGCTAGCCAAACAACTGATGATGTCATCCAGGAAATGTTACTGTTTAATATCATCTCTGCAGCTTGAAAATGGAGCCGTTAGCATGTCAATCTGCTACCAAAGTCCTTCTGGGCCGAAGCATCACCATCCACAACGACTCTTTGAAGATGCTTTGATAATATGAGTTAAGGCATTTAATTTCTCTTTGGGATAAATAAAGTATTATTAATTTGAATATCAGATAATTTAAAAATAATAGTAATAATCGCATGCCGTGCAACTTAGAGCAGAAGTGTGCAATAGGTGGCCTCAGAATGAAATGATTTGTTCCCTACAAACAGATTTGTCATTTGAAAACAAGCCTGGCATCAATGATAAGTCTCCCGCCCAGCGTTTTCCTACGACAGAATCTCACAGCATCCCAGCAACCCTGTTCAGAGGGTAATAAGTGCCTAATTAAGAAAAAAATAAAAGACAAGAGGGAAATTGACAAGGTATAAAATAGCTTTCTTCTCTGCCGCATTTTCACAAACATGTCTCTGGGAGCTGGCGTTGTGTTTGCCGGCTGTTTTACTCGCTGTCAGAAAGGATTTGAGGCGAGGAGCCATCTAAGCATGTGTGCGGGAGGATTCATTTGACCTCATTATACATCAATAAAGAAAGAAGTGGGTTTACTAAATATCACCCCGCTGCCCACACTTCATGTCATATCATCCAGGAGTGTGCTAAAAAGGACGACTGCAGAAGCGTCTGGTGTAGAGAGAGAAACAGAGAGAGAGAGAGAAACCGAGAGAGGAGGAAGGGAGAGGATGGTGATGAAGGAGGAGAAGGAGGAGAGGGGTGTGGGTTGAACCCTGACTAGCCAGGAGGGATTCTGACAAGCACAGGAAAAAAAGCAGATACGCAAAGCTCTGTTTAAGAGCAGAGCAAGTGAAGAAAAAGATTTATGCTTTTAATTAATGGCAATTAAACCATGCCCGTTGGGCTGGCCCATGGCGATTGTTCTCTGTAAGAAGAAAAAAAAAAAAGAGGCCGAGTTGGTGACAAGCATTTGAATCCACTAAGTTCCACCAGGGGAGCTGACACTGCAGGCATCAAACCTACACTAAATCAATAAAAGAATTAAACTTTTATAAATTGCATTTTGACAAGCATCAGATAGCGCCAGGCTTTGATATGCGCCGAACTCCTCCGAGGTGACGCAAACGAGGAGCGGCGCGCTTTAGAGATCCAAACAATCAAAGGGGTCTCGTTAGCGCGCGCTGTCAGATTGCAGCGGCGCTATTAATTACAACAAATTAATGTGACTCTCTCCACCTCCGCTGATTGGAATGATAATCAGGCTCGGCTCCGCGCGGGGAACATATGCAACCCTGCCAACAATAATAAGGACAGAAACCAACAGACGCTCCTGATGCTTGTGTTTACAAGCCCAAAATGCTTGTTGCTTGTTTTATCCCGCAGCCACACACACACACACACACACACACACACACACACACACACACACACACACACACACACACACACACACGCACTCAAGTGTGACTTTGCATCTTCACAAGGACTTCCATTCATATTTCTATTCATTTCTGCAGCCTAACTGTGACCTTTACCCTAAATCTATCCATCACCAGAACATGCCTAACCTAAAACTTCTCTATATGGAGCCTGAGCTTTGGGTTCATGCTTAGCAGCTTGTTCTCATAAAGTGGTGTGTGTTGGGAAAATGGGTTTTACGTTGTATCAGACACAAGACCACACACACACACACACACACACACACACACACACACACACACACACACACACACACACACACACACACACACACACACACACACACACACACACACACACACACACACGCAAACACGCAAGCACACACACCGATCTATGCCAACATGCACTGCAGAGCCAGTTAATGTGGAAACGTACAGAACATATGTCGGAACTTCTTCATGCAGAAATACTTTAAGGTGTCTGATTATTGCAAACATAAGTAGTTGAAGAGAGCAGTTCAGACAAATGTAGGCGTGATTATGTAGAAATGGAACAAAAAGAGGAAAAAAGAGAACGGTGTGTGTGTGTGAGGGGGAGGTTTGGGGGCGAGAGAGTGTTCAAAGCTGGCATGACAGCTCAAACATCCTGTCACTTACATCACTGTTCATAGCTGCACATCTCAAGTCCAGAAACGCATCCGGCATTGCGGCGACGTGCTGCACCCCAGCGCCAACGGCCGTTCTAAATGAGACTGAAAGCTGTAATTACTGCACGCACACACACACACACACACACCGCCCCCAACGCCCCTCCTCGCTAAATTGTTTACCATGAGACCGATCCAGCATGCTGGTGCTGCTTCTTGCCCACCCACTCCCCCCCATCCTTTAATATCAGATATCTTTCTGTGGCATTCAGCAGCAACACGCCGCGGCTCACACCAGCCTTAATTTGTTCAGCGGTTATGTATTATTCATCATTACTCAATGCATTTTCACAGTGATTTGCAAATTCTATCAGTATACTTAAGTTTACACACATAATACAAAATGTACGATTTTATGTTTCCCCACAATCGCTTTGAGGGGAATACTTTTTTTCTTTTTTTTTTTTTTGCAGAACTTGGCAATGTAAATTTAATGGCACAGATAAATGAATCCTCTGCCTCGTGAACATTAATATGTGGAAAATATTGAAATAAGTGGAGACAGTAAATGCCCAGGCAAAGGGAGACCTTGCCAGGTAATGAGTTGCAGAGGTGATGTCTTCATTTTCTCCCTGGCAGGTGAGTGTTTTACAGCGTGGCAGCCACAGAGGAAGCGACCGGCCTACATGTGTTTGGCCTTGCTCAACAGAGAGGCCCGATGATCTCGCTTCTCATGATAGATTTGTCGCGGGTTGCACCTGGCTTCAGAACCCCTGAGCCCTAACGGATCGTCCCAGAGGACCATAATCGTGACCCCGTGGCGGCTTGCAGCTTGTTGTATGCGCACGAGTGACACTGCAGTGGTTTCTCTGAGCAACGTCAAGACTGCCAAAGAGATAATTGTATAGATGAATTGTATGAAACCACTGAACAATAAATTAATATCTTATTTGGCATATGTAGGATGAACGTAGGTCAGCTGGTCTTGGAGTTTGAAGCTCTCCCTAGTCTGAGACGGACTAAAACCAAAGAAGACTTTCATCAAAAACAGAGTCCAAACACTGGCAATGGGAAATTGGCGTCACTTGATGGTTGCGATGGAGCCACTCTTATTTGTGGTTCAGTATTTGCAGATTTGTCTGTTCATGGATTTTTCTGTGGAATGTAACTCCAATTTTTGGATATTTATGACTACAACATATATTTGAAAATATTCAAAAGAAAATGTGGCTTGGGAAGCTGAGCACCTAGCTAGACATGCTATTGGCTAGTGCTTGTAAAGAAGCCAATCCAGAAGAATAATTTATTTTATTTGGCTTTGATTGGTTGAGCGGAGTTAAGGAAAAATGTAAGTATGTACTTCTGATAGGAAAATTTACACTGTGTGTATTCATGGATATGGATCTATGTTTGGTATTTGAACTAGTAAAATTTTTAGAGAATTCTTAGACGGGTCTCAAGGTACAGCAGGTGGTTCTGGTCCCAAACCCCTACGAACACCATGAGTTCACTGACTACCACTGATTGAAAGGAATATGGAGGTAGGGGGCCATACACCACCAATGATTTTCCTGTATGAAACATGCAAATATACTGGAACATGTTAAGTGTTTCCTTCCGAGTACTGTAAATGTCTGAGTTAAACTGTTTTACAATAGCTAAAACATTTTATTGCTTTAAGACCCTGTCCACATTAAAAGTGTTACTTTTAAACGCAGTATCCAATCGTTAGATGTGATCTGGGAGAAACTTTAGCCTAGCCTAGCTTTAACCATAAACAGAATCTTCCTTCCTTGAATTTTGATCTGGCTAAAACTGTTGTTAACGCCACCTGCTGGTGCAGACGTACAAATAGCATAGAAGAATGTAGGCTGGGCCCTAATGAATGAATGAATGCTCGTTTCAGCCAGTTACTCAGACTGTGTTACTGCACATGCTTTTAGGAAAATACAGATAGTACATGATTTTTAAGTCGGGTATAACAAGTTGGTCCTGCACACAGAAGCTAAAGTCAAGTCAGAGACCAAACAACTTCAATCTCCAGAATGTTCTAGTGGCCTTTGCTAATGGTGTTTGATAATCTCTTAAGTTGTTGTCATGTTTAGATCGGGGTAATTATTCATGGAAAAAGTCATTGATCATTTGTGATGGCAATTGAATTTGGTGCACCACCATGTTCTTCCTGAGGGAAACATACACTGGCAGTGGATAGCTTCTAGAGATGCTTCACTTTACATTAGACGATGTAAAGTGAAGCATCTCCATCTGAAGAACTGCGTCTGGTTTTAACACTGATTTCCAAGTGAATTCTCTGATCTCCAGTTAAAAGAGAACTAGAATACTCTAAAGAGGATCCTCTCTCTTTTTTGCCCAAAATCCAGGTTATCAGTTGTATTTTTAATTTTTAAAAGAGTCTTTATAAGAAAATATATAAAACAAAGGCCCCATCCTAATGTTGGGAGACAAACCTATTGAAATTTTTGAATTATAATCCACATTTATAGTTCAAAACGTACTGCTGGTGAAACTTCTCAGTTGGTAATAAAGAATGTGTTCCATTAAGAGTAATAACCTTCTCTGTTTTTTTTATTTTTTTAATGCTTGGTATTTATATGCAGTTAGACCTCATTATGATAATTTGATATTTTGACTGGATGGCCAGAGGCAGGATTATAAAAGAAGACAGTTTCAGAATGTTAATGTGCTCCTTTGAAACTAATGCATGTATTTATTGATTTTTTTACTTCTAAATCTATCCTTCTTAAGTTGTCATGGTATTGTTTGAGCGGCGATAAGACGAGGATTTTTTCTGCCTTTAAACAAATTGGCCAAACGGAGGAATGCAAGCACAGCACAATCATTAACGTCAAATCCCCCCGTGTCTTCGTAACCCACACCTTCAATGTCACATTTCACAGATGTAGCATTAGCTGCGAGACGTAAGCGAAAGGCAGAAACGGGGGAAGGAGGGACCTGGTGGAAGAGGGTGGGGAGGGGGGAGAGGTTGGAATCTGAGAGACAGATTAATGCCTCGCTGCTACTTCAGTGTATCAGGACATGGATTACGGCGATAACAGCTGCGCCCGTGAGTCCCCTGACTGAGAAGAATTACAAGTATTATCACCAACATCATTAAAGGAGGGTTCGTAGACGTGGAATGGCTTCAATCAATTCATCCCAAGATAACATGCAGCCAGCTGGACCCCCTGCATGAGAACTTGACTTAATTGGGCAATAAGTGGTAGGGAAGGGTGCACACTATTTGATCAAATTACAGGCCCCCACTCGATGAAGGGATTACAATTTTCAGATGAGTGCAAGGAGGAGGCTGGAGGCAGGCGCTGACCGCGGGTCAAGGCTACAGTTAGCATAAGCCTGGCCATGGCTAAGTGTGAGGCCGGTGAAAAATGGTGGCCCACTTGGCACCGGGGAAAGGGGAGGAAGGAAGCAGTATCCAGGTCAGCCTTTTGCTCGGGGATACACACTCATTCATCATCCCCCCCTCTGGCCTCATTTCTGCCTGCTGATACTTGTAAACTAATAAGTTCCTTGTGCTATTTAGTTTGGCTCATTATACTACAAATTCAGCTGCTATTACCTTTTGCATAGAGCTGGGGGAGAGAAAAGAAAGACAATGATGTGATAAACCATTAAAGAGCAATGTTTCCATGAAGCCACGCTTAACGGTTTTCAAAGAAAATCAAGGTTTGGATATGGAGAACTGAACTACTCTTTAAATTAATATTCAAGTATTTAATTAGTATTCAGAGGTGTGGTTAGGCTCTTCTGCCCATAATGCATATCCAACAGAAATCCGCTCCACTAACCAGAGAACTAGCCCAAAGAACTAGACAGATACCAGGAATTTAAATAAGTTTAAATGCCAAAAAGCTGAAATTACCTCTTTGCAATATTCATAGATGGAATGGCTTGGCTAAAAGGCATTCTCATTACCATTATTCCTAAGCAGAGTACAATTTAGTCATCAGTGGCCAACTACGTAGGATTTTTCTTCCCAGAGCTTGGACGGGTTTCACCATAACCGAACACTACAGTAAAATGATGCTAACAAGGATTGAGAACAAGAAAAGTCAATCAAAATATCAGGGAAAGTTTATTTTAGTAAATTAGTTCAGCAACCTTATATATTATATGGATCAATCAGAAACACATTTCAAGTTTCTGTTTGTGTTAATCTTGATGAATCGCAGCCAATAAAACCCCCAAAGTTCAGTCTCCCAGAAACTTACTTAAAGCCTGTTTAAGTTCAGAACCTGGACTGTGTATCAGTACTGTGTCGGGGTTCCTTCTGCTTGAATCACTGCATGGAGCTGATCAGACCGTGGTTCTACTGAGCTGTGATGGAGTCATCTGGTCCAGTCTCGTCTTCCTCTGGACTCAAACTCTACAGTTACAGTCACAGACTTAAACTCTGTAGAGACTACAGAGTTTAAGCCAAATCCAATCGAGCTCATTAAAGCTCATATTCAAGGTTTCATTGGTACCTTTGGCAGTGAAAGCAGAAAAGTGAAACAGGAAGTGCTCTAAAAATTCTAGGTTGTGTTTTTTGTGTCAACTAAAAACACAGTGGACCAAGACCAGCAGATAATGTGACTCCATAAATCATTATAGACTATTTTATTATAGTCTATATCTAATATTTCCTTTATTTAACCAGGTTAAACCCCACTGAGATCTAGGTCTCATTTTCAAAAGGAACCTCGGCAGAAATCTGCAACACTCAACAACCTGGCACACAAAAATAAAACTAATTAAAACATATGCACAAGTTTAAAAGAAATGACACTGAAAGGTCATCCTAGACCTGAAGTGGTAAAAATCACACACCTTTCCAGGCTCCCTCCAGAGGTCAGAAGTGGCCTAATACAAGGCCACTTCTGAACCGCAAGGTGACAATGGAATCCCATGTTGTGGATACTTATGAGTGAACTTTGGTCACTCATAGAGGCTAAAGTTCACTTTATAATTATCGGATTTTTCCTGCTGCACGACCACCTTTTTAACTACCACAGATTTTCCTTCCACTCAACCTTCCATTAATATGCATGAATACAGAACTCGGAGCAGACAGGTGAATTTGATTTGCACTAGCTGTGATCATCAGAATTATTATTATTATTATTAGTAATAATAATAATAATAATAATAATAATAATAATAATAATAATAATAATAATAATAATAATAATAAACACTTCAAATATGCCAGTTTGTGTAACAAATATTGGGTTTTGACTTAATTTGCTGAACAAACTTTTTAATGATATTCTAATTTAATTTACAACAGAGTATTGGGGCCAGACAAAGATTTTTTTTTTGTTTTTTAATTACAAGAATAAAGTCATAATGTTGTGGCAAGTCATAATATTAGTAGAATAAGCATGTGGTTATATCAGAAGAATGTCCTAAAATGATATATATTGTTTTAATGAGAGAAAAGCTTTAATGGACAGATGTTTTCATAATCATTTCAAAGTCCTGCTACTTAAGAACATTTTTATGCTGATGTGTGAAAACATCAAACATGTTCCATTTGTAAAACTGATGCTAAAGAATAACTTCACAACATTCCTGACTTTAAGTTTGTATTATTTTATTATTTTTATTTGATGCTAAAGAATAACTTCACAACATTCCTGACTTTAAGTTTGTATTATTTTTTCGTCTAGGAATTATAATAAAATCACTACTTCCTTCTACTAATGTTACAACTTTATTCAGCTTATTCCCATCATTCTGATTTTCTCATATTATTACGACTTTATTTCCAAAAAGTCATGAATGTAGTACCAGTTTATTTTTGTGTTATGACTTTATTCTGATAGGAGTTCATGCTTGAATAATTAAAACTTTATTCTCATTATTTGACTTCTTGATATGTGACTTTTCTCATGACTTAGTTCTCGTATGTTTTTCTGCTATTTACTTTATTCTCATAATGTTAACTTAATTTTCATACAATTACAACTTTTTCTTGCATTGTGATGATTCTTGTATTACGACTTTTTTCTCATCATAAGGCTATTCTTGTAATATTGACTTAATGTTCATATTACTATGACTTTTTATATTATATCTATTTAATATATACATTATGACTTTATTCTTGCAAAATGATAACCTTTCTTGGAGTATTATGATCTTTCTTTACTATAACTTTATTCTTGTAAGGTAATTCAGTATTCATATTGTGACTATGCTCTCAATATTATGGCTTTAGTGACATAATTTAGAAGTATTTTTTCCCATCTTGGCCCTAGTGCTCTTAATTTGATGCTCTTTCATTCTAAAATGATGATCTGAAATTGAGTCCAGTCTATTTATATCATAAAGGATATGCAAAATAATTTAAGCCGTCTCTCATGAACACGTTTGTGTCGTGAGAGAACGAGTCTGGCCTCCGTTGTGTCTCTCTGCAGCCATTCCTCAAGATAATTCCTTGCTGGAGAGCAAGTATGTCATTGCTGATAAAGTGTGCTGCACATTAATTTGAGTTTTTTTTCTCCCCTCTCTCTCTCTCTCTTTATTTATTTATTTATTTATTTTTTGCCAGAGTGTAATTCTGGCAAAATGAGCGGCCCTCCTGGGGACCCTGTGTGTAGACTAACTACTGGACAAAATTAGACTCCACAGTGCCAGCTATTCATAACGTCATTAATATAAAGGCAATTAAATGAGTTTTTAACCTCCAACCCGCCGTTATTAATGAACAAGGCGAATGGAACGAAGACCCACCCAAGATGAAGTTGGTAATTATCTTTTTGCATCAGGTCTTTGAAACAGGTTTGAAATTAAAGCTGAGCAAATGAATTGTTGGGCTATTTTCTTCTGGGCAAACCCACAGGGAGATCACGCGCTTTAATTTAATCACATGTCGTCATAGCAGGCGGGTTAATTAGATGGGTTTTTACTGTCGCTGGGGCTTAGCGGCCAACTCGCTGGCATCCTAAAACACACAGCATCTCCCCCATGCTATCAGACTGTCAGAGTGGTCATTAGTATCACACACTCTTTCACTGTAAATTGTGAAAAAAAAAAGTTCCCGTAAGATCAGAGTAATTAGGAGCGGATGGAGTGCCTGAAGGTCTTGTCTCTTTATATGCTCATTATGGTTTCCTTACAATGGTAATTATGTAAGTGATTGTGCAGCTCAGGCAGTGTTAACAAGTTCCTAACACATTGACATTATGAAGTACCCCGGGTCAATTTCACACACACACACATCCATGCGCACACACACACACGCAGAGGGAGAAGAAATGTTGCGTCTCAACACCAGTGACTCACGCCGACACAGAACATCTGGGGAAGTGAAACTTGTGCGACTGGCAGCAAGGAGCTGAGAGGCAGCACCGCCAGGGCCGCTTTCCAGACGGAGCTGGCAGGGGTCAGAGGTCACTGTCACCGTGTATCTTCCTCTGCAAACAGCTCATTAGTGAGTGGCCTTCTCGCCACTGACAGCGCTCCTGGGAGCGAGGCGGGAGCAGGGGGGCGGGGTCACACTCTAACCTGCCCCATGCCCCGGTTGTTTAGGGGCCTCTTTGGGGGGCCGCTCCATGCTGTCCTCACCGATAATTTGTGGTTAATTAATAATTTACTCATCTACAGCACGTCTCTAGTTCCTCTTAGTTTTACATTGTTGCTCAGCCTTCTTCCTCCTTTTTTGTTTTAGGGAATTCTCATGTTCAGAATTTCCAAAAACAAAAAAATTCCAAATCGGAAAAGGCAAGAAAAGACAAAAAGCTTTTTTTCCCCTTCAAATTACTTTCTGATTGTTGTTTGCAAGTTGGAAATGAATTTAACTTAAAACAACTAAGAAAGTCAAATTAAAAGTTCAGAATTATTCATAATTATTCCAGTTATTATTCTCATATCAGTAGCTTGGTGTCTTCCCTTTATAAATCAAGTTTAGTTGGTCCTGGATGCTAAAGCTAACGGTTCCTCTGAGGAGTCCAAAGTTTCTTCTACTGGCTTAAAGAAACTCCAGTCTCAAAATCTCCAAGCAGTTTGCACAAATGCTACTTTATTAGCCTTGAAAATGTAAACATATTAATTTATCAACATATCAAGGCCTCAGAAAGAAGACTGTTTACATGGGAAGCAGCTGTAGGAGGCTGAGTACCACCAACACTCTTCGTGAAACAAGTACTAAAAATTTAAATTTTTGTTTTTTTTACATTGCTTTACTTTAATGTCAAGAACAGTCATATTAAATATATTAAAATATGCGGTACGATGTGGTTCATTTTTCAGATTAAAAGTACATTTTGAAAATATCCTAAGAGCGGGTATTAAAAATGCTTGTCATTTCTGTATTAAAAATTGTGTTTTTTATTGGTTTGATGTGATGTTTTAATTTTAAATGTTATGTTTTCATCAGCTGTAGGTGGAGCATCGTCATAATTAACAGAATTATGAGCCATAAATCTATGTAATTAATCTACATCTTGTTTCACTTGGTGATAAAGTTCCTGAAGTAAACAGACTTTTCTAGAATATTCCAATGTATTGAATGGGTCTGTGTTTACTGTTCTGTCCTCTAAGCATTTCACTCAGGAAGATCAACGGTGACGCACCGCCTCCAACCTCCTGCTGCAGCGTATTGAAACATGAACTCTTAGTAAATAACTCAATCCAAATGCAGTGATCAACAAAACAATAAAAAGCATTTGCATAAACCACAGCAATGTTTTAACAGTAGATCTTTACTGTCCCATAAGAGCAGCTAATCTGGATTAAAAAGTCAAAAACTCATCTCCTGCAGGTAAGATATTAACTGTTTGCAACTTTTTAAGAGAACCTTCACTTCACAAGTCCTAAACTATCTCTTTGATCTGACTATTTCAAGTCTCACGTCTTCAGCGTGGCACTTCACGGAACACGTGTGAATTTTCACAAATCCTTGGACCGCTAACTAAGCTGTCAAACGGGTAAACTGCTCTCCATCTCACTGACAACAATCTGCAAATGAGCCACAACTAATTTACTGTCATTACGGCGCTAAAGCTGCCGCTTCTCCCTCTGTCCCCCAAGCCCCCACATCGTCATGTTCGTCTGTCTCTAACAAGAGCATGCCAAGGCCTACCCATCAACAAAACTCATTTGGCTAATACATTTGTTTGAAGCATGGCATACTCTCCGAGCGATCAAGGCAATTACCGGTGAAATGGAGAGAGACGGGGTCAGAGCACGACGTCTTTATTACCGCCGCCTCACTCTGCAGAAGGCTCGGCGGCGACAGGAGAGAGCGAGGCTCCGGACTGAATAAATCTGTCTGTCTGAAGGTCAACAGAAGTGAAGAGGTTCCTCGACCCCCGTGACCCACGGGTCCAACTTGACAACTCTATCTATAGCCTGCGCCCATGACAAAGGCACAGCTGACAGATAGACGGAGAAAATAAGAGCAGGCAGCACTTAAGGTGACCTGAAAGGAATCTTTTCAAGGGGGATAATTGTGTGGTTAAATGTCACTTCTACAGCCCGTTTCTGTGTTTATGAGGTATCAAGTTTTTATGCTAATATAGGTTTGTCATTTTTGTTGGAGTGGGATTGCGTAACTTCAGCATTAGATGAGAATTAGTGTCATCTTTTTAGAGCAGAGTAGTTTATTGCATCCAAAAATGAAGATTTTTGCTTCCTTTTACTATTTTATTACACTGAACATAACCAGGAACCTCATTCTGAGGTTTAGCTGAAGAAAGTGGTGAGGGACGATAAGCTGTGCTTCTACGTTTTGATTATTCCAGTTATTTTTTCTTTGGTTATGCTATTCTATAGGTATTGTGCTTCCTTTCATTTGTATTTGTCATTATGAGATGCAAGTTATTAAGCAACAAATGGGAAGTTAGGTATCATTTGCATGTTCAAAAGAAAATATAAACAACAACCAAAAAAAAACAAACAAAACAAAAATAAACAATAAAAAGATTTTCCAATATTCTAATGTTCTTTTTGCTTTTCAACTTCAGCTTAGTTATTATTCTTTTTGGATATTAAACATTTGAAATGAGAATTTGCCATCAAATCAAACTGTTGAGCTTTAAAGTACCTGCAAAAGCTGTCTGTAACCCGAGATCTTTTTCACATCGTGCCACATTCCAACTGCAGACTTTAATGCATTTAATTAGCGTCTGAAAAAGCTCTTAAACATGTCGGGAATAATTCAAGTAAAGCAGACAAAAACTAACAACAGATCAAACAATGTCAGAATTTCTAAAAGAAAAATTAAGCCAAAGTAGAACATCTGATCTGCTCTGGGGTGAAGCAGCCATCTAGGTTATTATAATTGAGTAAAACTAACAAAACAACAAAAAACTGAATTGAGAAAATATTTTAGATGAAACCAACATAGTGAAATTACAGATATAGTATCTTTGGTTCTCCTGATATATATTCTATTTTTCAGTCTCAGAACTGTTCACATTGATGCATACAGTCACAATACTTTGAACTTTTTGAAATCTGCACCGAAAGCTAAAACTACTACTATAACTAATGAAAACTAAACAATATTTTACCAATAATAACTAATACAAACTAGAAAACACCCTAAAAACTAATTTAAACTGAAAAAGTCACAATAAAATAAACCCAAATTATAACCAAAACCCCAAAACTATCAGAACCCTGGTGGTCACTTCCTGCCCGACTTTACTAGTCTTACATATTAATGTGGAGGACATGAACCAACATAGCCAGAAATCATATCCAGCTGATGATTATGTTCCACAGAGCAGTTTATGGTCAAAGTGTTTCCTGTACAGTGGCTACAGCTCATAGCCACAAAACAACCAACATCACCACCTCCCTCCACCATGCACGACAGCTAAACCCTTCTGAAAAAGCCAAAAGTATCCAGTATTTTTCTGATTGTCCTGTCCTGATATTTTACTTTTAACACTCAGAGAGTGTTAAAGTAGTAGTCTCCTTCTTCTGTCTTCATAGAAGTCTCTAGATGGAGTTCTTTGGATTTTTCCTCAATTTAAGTCCTTTCTTCTTAGGAATAACTCTTTTAATCATAAAAAGATAGACTTCAGATTGTTTTAAAATGGAATCCTGGCCTTTCTAAAATGACTAAATCCTTTAAAAGCAGAAAAGGTGTTGTGACTTTATCTCCACACAGCTTTTCTATTTCAGCTTTAACTTTATTTAATAAGAATGACACTGTGGAATATGTTCAATCCTAAACACTTGAGGTTAGATTTAAAAAAAATCTAGCAAACTAGCAAAGCCAAACACTTGTTTATGTGAAATCCTTGAACTGAAAGTGATCAAATGATAAAAGTCATCCATTACAGGAATAATAAGGAACCATGAGGCCAGTCGCAGGTTCTACTGCTAGACATCCTAATGCTGGATGGTCAGATGAGGGAAAAGGTTCAACAATATCAGGCAAAATGTGCACAGAGTCTTCTGAGGTGTCTTTGTGTAATGTACACTTGCATGCTTCCTCCCTGGGTCTCTGTGGCCCTGATGTCTTTAATTGACTGTCTTTGCTGTGATTAATGTTCACATGTTAAACATGCAGGTTGTGGACATCCTTACACAGACTTGGAAGGCCCTTCCAGGGAGTGGGGACTATCTCTGGAGAAGCACTTATCTCCAGCTGTGAGCTCAGCGTTCGGAGCAGGACGGCCCGATGGCCCCGGTGTCGACCCGCGCAGCATCGCTGTGACGAGGAGGATATTTAAAGAAATGGCCTTTCCCCCTTCTCTCCTCCAGTCAGTTTTACATATCAGGGCTGTGGTGGAGGAGAAGTCAAAGTTGATGCTGGTAAACGTAAACCTGCTGTCACTCTACCTCCAGTCTCGCCATGTGAAGTGAAAATGTTCATTTTACCGAACTGAACGTGAAGAAATTTGATTTTTGTGAAATATCAAGTGCTGTCATATTTCTGAAATGTGCGTGTTGCTTTTGTTGCACTTGAATAGTGTGGGAGTAATGGGATCAATGGTGAGGAATTCATTGCTAAATTGTTTTTTGGCGTCATGTAGCACGATACATCGCAAATATCTCAATGTTTGTGCACAACATTCATATCACAAAGGACAGTTTGGAGTTCAACAATTGTTGGCTATTATATACATGTTTTAAACTTGCATTTTACATGCTAACACCGTCTTTAGCCTATTGTACAAAGATATTCAAACTGGGCACAAAATGCTAAAGGCCAAAGGTCACATGATGATGGAACCACAAACCAAAAAAAGAGAAGAAGACAAAAAGCACATATTGCAACTGTTTTATCGTCATCACAATACTTACCAATGTTATCGTTGTCGCAGTATTTTCAAACATCAAGCTGCTCTAGTCAGCTCACAGTTTCTACCAGGGTCATAATTAGGTTTTAAAGTTGCAATTTAGTGAGATTTCAGTTTGCTTCAGTCAAGAGAAATAAATACTATTCACTAAACACAAACACACTACTTCTACACAAATACTCATGCTCACTCACACACACACACACACACACCAGCTCACGCCGACATACAAAGAAACCAAAACGGTTAAAGGTCAGACTGTTACAGTGATGTGATCTGCCTGCTAAGTCGGATGTGTTTATCGCCGTGGCTGAAATATGAATATATCTCATGCAAGTGTTAACATCCGTCACCGCCATGATGTGAACAAGCTTATTCACATGTGATTTTAATCGCATTTTTTAATTAATGGAACTTCAGCAAAAGCAAAATTGTGTTTTTTTCGATGTTAGAAGAACGTCAAAAAAGTTTTGCCATGGAAATGCAGGTGTTATAACCAAAGTTATTATAGTTAGCTAAAATTAACAAAGTAAAAATTGAAATTGAAAAAAAAAATGTTAACTTAATAACTTAATTAAAATGATAAATTAATAGGAAAAATAATAACTGACAAGAACTATATTGCACATCTATAAAAACTATAACATACTGACAGAGATATAATATAATCATTTCCATGTTTATGAATCTATTTATTAGCCTTTTGAACTGATGTGAAGTTTTTTTTTTCCCCACAGAAGCAGTTTACATCAGCTGTAGGCAAATTACGGCACTCCACACTCTTCCTGCAGCACTTAGTCTGCAAAATGGAGACAGAAAAAGATGGCAGAAAACAGTCAATTGTTCAACAATAATTGAATACATTTTTTGGCAATGTTAACTTCTATTGAGCATTCATCACTCAGTCAACAAAAACATAATCACAATACAACACTGACTTTTTTAATCTGTGCCTAAACATTAACCAAAGTATGAAAACAACAAACTACTTCGATAACTAATACAAACTCAGCTGAAACCAAACAATATCAAACTAATATCTTCAAAACAAAGACACTTAAAACTAATTAAAGCTAATTAAATTAGAGGAAAAAAAAGTCAAAACAAAATGAATCTATTATATCCCTGATTGTTACATTGGTTAAATAAGAATTGCAGCATTCATACAGAGGCAAACAAAAGTGTCAATAAAGCAAATTACAACCCAGACTGAACTACATGCAGAAATTCCTCTTTTAAAGCTTTAATGTTTACAAAAAGCTCGGTGCTGACAGGTTCTGTAAGTGATTACGGTCCTGTGATCCGCTACATGCCTCCGTTTGGTCATCACTACAGATTACAGAGCATGCAGCTGATCCAGGCATTAGGAGATTCGCCACAGCCACAGCATTTACACAGTGGGCTCCACACGGCCGGGCTCCGTATGGAAGCCCAGGCCAGCATCAATCAGCCGAACACCAGGCCGCCACCAGCCATCACGACCAACCACTGCTCCGACTGATTACCAGGGTAGCTTTTACATCATTAGCCCAACTCCCCGGCCCCTTTTTCCCCAGCCTCCTGATGACTAACAAGGCTTGGCAGGCTGCAGCTGAAATGTCTTGGCCAACATAACCAAGAACCCACCATTACCAGGAGCTGCACAAACACGCAACTGTTTGACCCTGTTTCCAGCGGAAGGAACGCGCAGGGACAACGGAGGAACACCGACCCCTCCGACGAGGGAGGTCAGCGTTTGAGACTGAGCTAATTGAAATCAACATCCATGATTGGACACGCGGGCTGAGGCGACTTGGCAGCACGTCTCCTGCCAGCATCAGTCACTGTTCAAACGCTGCCCTGGCGGCAGAGAGGGCGGCCTGCTGAGGAAGTGGCGCGGGGGTCGCGTGGACATCGCCAGTTTGCAGAGTGAGGAATGGCAGGGGCAGACGTCTGTGCACACGCATCAGCGCTCCTCCGCAAGGACACGGAAGACGCCTATCAGAGGCAGCTGCGAGCCTTCACCCAACTCCAGAGCGGAACGGACCGGACCCGGTCTGCGGCACTCTCACCTCCCAGCAGGCTGCCTGTGGGCCGGCCGCTAATGGTGGCTGCTCCACAGAGTCATGCCAGCCCCCAAAGCGACTCCAGGACCACGCTGGCCCGCGGCCGCACACATTAATGCAACACTAATTAGCAAAGGAGCTGACCGAACAATTATGCACAGTTCACTCATAATGCAGAGGTTAAAGGGCACGGCTAGCACAGCATCACACAAGACCGCACCACCCACATGTGTGGGCCTATGCCTCTTATTGGATGTACTGTAAGCATGTACCATAAGCTTGACTGTATCGTTTGTTATTTTATGTGACAGACCAATAAAATGTGGCCAAATGAACATCTGAAAAGCATGGCATGCATTTATTTGTGCAGCACATATCTGCAACAAGGCAAGTTCAAACTACACCGGCAGCAGCATTTTGGATCAGCTGCAACTGTCAGATCTTTTAGATCAACCTGTGAACACACTGTTGCAGTAATCAAAGATAACAATTACATTTAGCCACCTTGAGTCAATACTTGGTAGAAGCTCCTTTACCTGAATTACAGTCAGAGGTCCTCAGTGCCATGTCTCTACCACTTTTGCCCATCTAGAAACAGAAACCTTGGCCGATTCCTTGTTGCAAAATTGCTCAAATTGAGGAAAATGGATAGAGAGCATCACCAGACTCTGATTATGGAACTCTGACCACCATTTACTAGTGGATTGAGGTATGGGCTTTGACTAGACCATTCAAACAAATGAATATGCTTTGATTTTAGATATTTTATTCAGTCCCACCAGTGAGGTGGTATGTTGCAAATGCAACTATTCATGCAAATTTTCTGTAAATCTGACCAATTACCTTAACGTTTTATGTATTTCCTTTTCTGACCAATAACTACAAATGGGCTGAATTTCTATCAATCACCTTAACCTCCTCCTAATTTAACTACATGTCTCATGCTGTCCTTTGAAAGCCAAATCTTCAAGATGAAAGCATCTTTGATGCAAAATGTTAAGATAAGATTAGCATTTTTTTCTCAAAAACCATTTAAAAATATTCGGTAGGATTTGCTTTTACAGTGTAAACAGTTCAAGTTAGCTTGAACGACCAATACGTAATTCTTCTGCTGCACTTTGATAACTCCTCAGGACCTGACTTTATTTGTATTAAGGGTGAAATTTCAAGAAGGTCCATGAAAAAAACTATTACCACTTTAAATATTAACTATGTCAAAATCCCGTCTTTATTATGATTATGTGCTGCATTTTCAATTGTTTTGAATGACCATGTTATAAAAGAAACAAAGTTTAGAAAAGAACTTGCAACTTTTTTTAGAAAGGTTCTGCAAAATCAGTCATTTTAGGCCGGAACATTCACAAAAAATTTAAAATGTCAGCGTACAGTTGGGGCTGTACACTGAGGGTTGTTGTCCTGTGTGGAGGTGAAACCCTCAGCATCAAACCTCAAGTCTTCTGCAGCTTCCATCAGGTTTTTTTAAGAGAGCAGAGTGGGAGCGAACATGGGAGCAGCAAGCAGTGATTGTGCAACCGCATTCAGCACACCACAACATTATGTTATGTTTAGGATGAAACGAGAACGTGTTCGTTGCATAAATTATGCCACAAAAGCTGAGCTGCCGGCAGCAAGCTTCTGGCACAAGATAGACTTTTCCAAATTCAAAGTGGCACAGTGATTATTACATTCCAGATAAGACTCTGTCTCTTTCACTGTCAAAACAACGAACCAGTTTCCATCTAACAAAGACGTTTTGTTATGGAGGTGAAGTTCAATAATTGACACTGTTTTTGTATTTCGGTCTTGTTACTGAGTCGTCGGTTCGATCATGAAATTTTAAAAGGTATTACAGCTTATTTTAACAGTTTGTATTATTTAGTCCAATTAACATAAGTGAGGTGTCCATGTCCCATAACAGGAAGTACATCAGACCAACAGACACCTGATCTTTTGACTTACTTCATCGCAATGGGCAAATCCTATCTAGTAGGGAGGTTCAATCTACAATTTTAACACGACAACCAAAAAGCATTAGTCTTTTATAGCAGGATTTAACATTAAATAACAGAAATATGAGCCTAATTCTGATGTGTAAGGGAAAATCTTCAAGGTTTCTCATATTTTTATGATAAAATCTGAAACGTTCTACGATACAGATAGAGACCTAGCATGTCTAGAGCTAGCAGGAGAAATGGCTTGTGGTCTTTTAAGAAAGACATAAGAAAAATATTACATCCCCTGAAATCTGACGCCACTCCATTTTTGTTTCCATGGACCTTACCACAGCGGGCGCTTTTCATTGGCTAAAGCCCATTTTACGTCACAGTGCAGCTATCACAGGGGTTACCGTCTCACAAACTCATGCTAATGTACATTGTGGAGTACCAGACCGACAGAAAGTTTTTGCGTCAGGACTCAAAAAAAATGGTTCTCCACCGTCCGTGGGGTATCTGTACAGGCGATGTCAGGTATCCTGATCGTATTTTTGGAACTAAAAGTCACAGATTTCCAAAATCTGAAACAGAATGTCTTGCTTTGATTAAAACTTGTGCAAGACCGCATTTGCAGCTCAACCGTCGTAGGATCAATAAGAACAAAGGAGTGTCTGCTGGTATAAGTATTATTGCTTTGGTTTCTTTGTGTTTAGTGAATGAAAATAATAGTCAATAATAAACACATCCATTATGAAAACCTTTTAGCCAAGTACAGCATAATGGCAGTACCGATACAACGTCTACATCTTGAAACCTGTCTGTTACAGTCTTACGTTAGCTGAACAGATCAATATGCAATGTGTACCGTATCTGACATACATTAAAGATTTTGTTTAACCTGAAAAGGCTTTTTACTAAACTGTAATCGTGCTAGCCACGCTAGCACCGAGTACCGTGTATAAGTCCTAGGGACATTCGACCCCTCAAAACCATGAATGTCCAACTTACCCAGCCTTGCAAGAACAGCTATATTCATATATATTTGTCCACAGCTATATTTATGCTGAGGGTGTGAGGGTCTGCTGTTTTTGCTGTTTTTCTCATTGACCGCTAGCTTTTGGCTGTGACGCGCACAATCTTGTAGGCATTGCATGGCTAAAACACCTTGATGTCGTCCAAAAAAGATGGCATGAACTTGTTGGTTCCCTTGTCCATTATCGTGGCTTACATTTTGTGAAAATCCGGCAGAAATACTACACTAATCGACTCAGAAATACTCTGCTGAGTCAGTTGAACGAAAAATGCCATGTTTAGACATAGGAGCTAAGCTGTTAATGTGAGACATGTTGTCAAGTGGGACTTTCGAGGGGCCTTTCTGGGCAGAGCTTGGTAAGGTCCATTTCGTGAAGAAGGAAGCTGAGCCCATTGTCTTCTTCAGAGGTTTTTCTGTCATCACTTTCAGTATGTCTCTGTGCAGCGCCACCACAGGCGAAGAGGGGAACAGGTTTATCAACTGGTTTGGCTCATTTGACACAGTGCAGGCTTATATTGCTCAAACTGAATTAAACAAATGAACAAATCTCAACCTTAATTCAGCATAGCTGTAGGTAGGCATTACTGTCTTGGTGCTGGGCTTTACCACTCACACTCTCTTCAGTAAGTAGGGTAAGGACTGGTGTGGTGTTAAAATGGAGTATTCATAGGGATTGGCTAGTATCCAATCCAATGGGTTAGTTTATAGGTAGCTATTAGCTAAAATAGGTAGCTTATAACTTCCTATTTTAACAGTTTAAACACCAAATAGATCTTAACATGCATTCAGCTGTACAGTGGAAATCATCTTAGCATTACGACAGAAGCTAACATCTACCGACTGCCTTATTTCCGCTCTCTGGGGGTTAGCCAATCAGTGCCAAGGAAAATGAAAGGTGCTTCTGGATTTGTTGCTTTGTAAACACCAGTTAAAACAAAATCAAGTTTCATTCCACCTAGTGGTCTCAGCTTCAAAAGCTGCATTTTCTATCAATTTTTTTTTAGATATACTTTATGCAAAATTTGCAAATAGGAAGATTTTACACAAAAAAAATTAGAGGCACATTTTACAGAAAAATGCCAGTATCCATCAGATATAATATGTTGAAATGTAAAGAAATAAAAAAATAACAGTGTTAACTAGAGTTCATGTCTTAACACCAGTCGGGACTTCCCTTACCTTTTGTTAGAACTGATGCTGTGAGGGATTATAGAAATCCCTGGATGTCTTATATCTTGAGAATTTTCTGTATTTTCTGAATCACCAAGAGAAATGAAAGCACTTCCTAGAACTTAGCAGTTAAAAATGTTAGAAGCACACAGTATTCATGTTTTGACTGGTAGAACACTTGCACAGTCTAACAGGCTTTCGTTTTTTTCATATATGTTCCTTGGCCTTCGTTCTTTGCTGACTGGCAGAAAAAGCTCCATCTCTGTGTTCCAGGAAGCTGTCATTTACAGAAACTGCATTTTTCTCTTCAAGAAACACATTAGGGCTGCATAGGTGTGGAGAGGTGCAGCGCCGTCTTCTGTATAGCAGCTTAACATGATTAGAGCTGAAGTCGCAGGGGGAAAGCACAGAAATGTACATCTGATCTGTAAAGCACATCGTACCAAGTGAAAAGTTCAAAAATTTTCATGCACATTAAAATCACAGGTTATATGGGTTCCTCTGGAGGAACTGGAAGAAGTGGCTGAGGAGAAGGAAGTCTGGGCCTCCCTTCTGTAGCTGCTGCCCCCGCGACCCAACCCGGCATAAGCTGCAGAAAATGGATGGATGGATGGATGGATGGATGGATGAATGGATGGATGGATGGATGCTTTTGAGGTTCTTATTCAGTGTTAGGTCATGTTTTCCTTCTTCCCAGGAAGTCATTCTGGAGGTTAATGACATCAACTATCACTCTAGAGTTAGTCCTTTTTTTCTGCCTGAAACTGAAAGTTAAGTTGTCAAACATTTCTTGTTTTCTGTCTTTCATTTGGTCTTCAGCGCAGGGGCGGAGCTATAGGGGGAGCTGGGGGGGCGGCTGCCCCCCCGAACCAGGCCGGTGGGGGCCCGGGTCTGGAGGAGCCAAGGAGGGAGGAATGGATTCCCCCCCCCCCGCTCAACGGTTTACAGCTGCTGCCCGCAATGGGCCCGGTGATTGGCCAGAGGGCCCGGTGATTGGTCAGGGGGCCCGGAAATTTGCCCCGCCCCCCGGCCCGACGCCGACTTGTTCCGCCACTGCTTCAACGGCAAAAATATATAGCATTACACATAATATTAAAAGTAACGTTAATAAAAAATATAAAAAGCATTTCTTTTAACCCCGCCTCTCGCCCGGAACGTTAGCTGGAGAAAGGCACCAGCAACCCTCCCGACCCCACTAAGGGACAAGGGTGTCAAGAAAATGGATGGATGGATGGATGGCATTTCTTTTAGATACAAAGAAATGCAGCAGCCTGTTGAGTAACTTCCACAGCAGCAGTTTTAGGTTTCGCCCCCATGCCTCATGACTGCTTAAAAATAATATTAAAAGAAAAACAACAGAGTGGAGTGAAAAATGTAGAAAAAACACTAAAGGTCACTACAACAGTTTGGCAGTATTTAACAAAAAAAACAACAACAAAAAACTAATGGATAATTATCGATATCGACCAATATGAAATGCTTATGATAATGTTTCAGGTGTATCGTCCAGGTTACAATGGCACAAAACAATCACCCAAAGAACCCCGTAATACAACATGGTGGTGGCATCATCATGGTCTGGGGATAACACCCCCCCGCTCCCAAAATAAAATAAAAATTAAATTGGGAACAGCTTCAAATACCAGACATTTCTGAAAAGATGGATAAATTAGACAATAAAACCACATAAAAATGGTCAGATATCCAGCTAGCTAGCAAGATTGAGAGTAATAATACAATTGATATCTTTTTCATATTTAGTCAATTTTACTATAGTACAGCTAAGAACTATTCACACAAAATCTATAAGACAAAAATATAATTTCTTCCATCAGTCCAAACATTCTCCTGAGGTTTCCAGGTCTTCTATATTTCCAGGGTAAAACAATGTGCTTGAAACAGAGTTCCTTGACCATATTTTGCATCCAGCTAATCAGGGGAAAGTTAGTCTCTTTAAGAAATTCTTAAATCAACCCACAGCCCAATTAGCACAGCTGTTTAAGAGAGCAAACTTGTGACCAGAAGGTTGGAATCCCAGCTGGGGACGCTGCTGTGTATCTAAGGTACTTAACCTGAATTGCCTCAGTAAATATCCAGCTGCATTAACAGACACAGGATATACAAAGGGAACCTTCCTCCTCCTCTTTGCGTCGGCTTTAACGGCCGACGGGAGCCCACTGTCAGTTTTGCAGCTATTCCCCCCTCCTGCCCCGATAACTTCTGCAACTTTGCACAGATGAAAAGTTTTCCGCCATAAAAAAAGCAGCAACAACAGCAGGCGACGTGTTATCCCAGAGGCGACCATTACAGCACGCCTTTGTCCTACCAGGATCGGCGGTTCACTCCGACTGCGCCGTCGTCATTTGTATTCAGTTCAGACAGCACTGATCATCTGCCACCATCTGCATAGTTTTACAGCCTGTGATCATGGCGCCGTTCTGAGGGACTGTCATTATGCTTTACGGCATTATTAAAGCCTGTCAGGGTGCGGCACCGGAGGAGACGGCTCACTCAAATATGCATCCGTGTCTTACTGTGTGTGTGTGATTTGGATCAAGGGTTACAAAATACACCTCATCTGCCGCACGCTGCGCCTGGAGATAAATCTGACCAGCACTTTGCAGAAGGATGCACAGAACCGCTGAGGCGAGGCTTAAAAGGTCTTCGCTTTGAAGAGCTGAGAGCAACACAGACTTGACTTTCTATTCCTCATTAGGAAGCCGGTGACATAAAATATCCTGTGCACAGATGAAATACAAGAGGTTACCCACATTTCCAAGTGATACAGTACAAACCTAGAGTTCCATCTAATACCGCATTACCTATGCAATGTGCATTAATCATACTTCAGCATGTTATGAAAACAAAAATATAAAACTTCTTTGAATAATAGCTTTCCAGTGATTTAATGCCGAAGTCTCTTTCCTTTTGAGAGTCCCAGGTGGTAGCACTTTGCATATTGTTGTGAATAACATCCGTTTGTGTGATGGGGGGAGAACGCAGCATTGCCCCCATGGCAATGTAAAGCAGTCCTTTAGTGTGAATCACATAGCTGGAGGTTATCACTTCATATTCTTATAGTCGCAGGCATATCAAAGATCTGAAAACGCAGCTATTCCAAACACAGTCGACAATTTTGTAAGTGCGATTGTTTGTCTGTGCAGCTGTAAACTCATTTGCAGCAGGATTTTTTTTAACAGTTTGCATCATTGTGAAAGTATGTCATTGCCTATGTTGGACTTATACGTCGGGTAAACACAGCATGATCACAGGAAAGAAAACCAAGTGCAGACAGTTTTCATACAGTGAAATGGTACTGATCATGCTAATATATTTAAATAAATCTTTGTTTTTTCTAAATCAGCTCTTGTTAGAAGTCCCATTCTTCGCTTACATATATCATGTATGAGTCATCAATATCTTACAGTCCCTTTTTCAAGTTTGGTCACACACATCAATAAAATTTATTAAGAGTGCAAAAAAGTACATCATTTTGATGCAGAAGGAAAATGAGGCATGATTTCCATTTCTTTTATAATTAAAATATAAAAAGTAGAGGAGGACCAATTGATCAAACACATCGACAATACTGGTGCTAAGTTGGTATCAGTATCAGATCTATACTAGTGTGGTGAGATCAATACTTTAGATTCAGGTTTCTAAGTTGAATTTTACTTTATTTGTAGTACTTCTTCTCAACTCAACCATTAAAGAAAAAGAGTTTGTTTGTTTTGTTCTCAAATTATAATTTTTGCACTTATGCCAGAAAAGTTTTCTGTTGTATTTTGTGGATGTCTATAAACATTGTCAAAATTCTGTCCCAGGTTTTAAGAAAACATTTTAAAGGAAAAAAAACAAGAAAAATACCTAAAGATCAGGAGTTTTCCATTATATCAAACTGGAATAGTATCGATATTGGCATCAATATCGGTGATGCCAATACGATACCGAAATTGCACACCTCTAGGAGACTGCCTGCTTCTTTCATGACAGGGAAGGTTTGTAGAGTAAAGATCTATTATGGTTCATTTTAGTAAGACTTAAATTTGTAGTTTTTGCTAGAAGACTTGTATACAGTGTACTCCTGGTATTTGTGGGAGTTAGCGATACTAATACTTGAGATCTCCATAAAATATTCTTAAAACTCCCTATTTTAACAACTCAACCACAAAATATATCTTCATATTATCAATACCACAATGAAAACCTACTTTACAGCCAATCAGTGGCAGGGAAAATGAATGGTGCTCCTGGATTGGCTGTTTTGGAAGTGCTAGCCAGTTTCTCATGTAGCGTTGTGCCTGTATGTAGTGCAGCTTCCCAAGCTGCGTTTTCTTTTGAACATTTTAGATATGCTTCATGCAAAAATCTGTGAATAAAAGGATTTTCCACAAATAATTTGGAATCATGTTCCACAGACCAATCCACATAACACTGAACCGGGAATACACCGGGTTCTACCAGTCCAATTGTTGGCAGATTTGCAACTAAGGCGCAAAAATGCAGGACAAAAAAATGAAGTGGAACAATGCTGTAATCTGAATTCTATATTTCGACATCAATTGCATGTGCATCATAAAGCTGCTCAGAAGTATTAATGCTGAATCCTTCAGGCAAAAAAAAAAAAAATCAGTAAATTGACAGTGAAAGTTATAAGAAACTGTGGAGGAATTTGGAGCAACTTCACGGGAAGCGGAACCTCCAGAAGGCTGGAGAAGCCTATCGATTTCTAAAATACATTTTAAAAGGTCCCATGCCTGACTTTGGGTTTGACAGCTGGATTTGTGAAGACTTTGAACTAGCACCAGAACAAGGCTGCTCAGATATCGCCTAACAAGACAGCACTAGTGTGGACTGGGCTAAGAGGGCCTTAAGGAGGCAGACAAAACCAGTTGAAGACTCTGATTTACACGGCACGGAGGGCCGACCCTGGGCAACAGCCACTAATGGTATGGGAGGATGCTGGAAAAATGTTCAGCTCAAATTTGCATTTAAAAAAAATGAAGGGGGGAGTAAGGAGAGGAGGAGGAATGCCAATGGCAAATTTGGATAACAAGACAACAGAAGAGGACGAGGAAGACGCAGGGTGGGAAGAGTCAGCAGCGTCTTTAATAATATCAGGGAAAAGTCAGAAAATGAAAAATCTGCCTATAGGTATGGGGCTAATTAACAAAGTTTTGTCTGAGAGAGGAATCCAGGGCAAAAGGGAACAGTTAGATTCAATATTCCCCAAAGATTGTCTTCAAAGCTTAAACCGAGGATATTAAATGCATCAGAAATAATAATAATGCAAGTGTGTGTCACTGCTGCCGGCTTCTGTCTCTTTGAACAGGGAAGATTTACAGTGTGTGTGTGTGTGTGTGTGTGTGTGTGTGTGTGTGCGTGTGCGTGCGCGCGTGTGCGTGCGTGTGTGTGTTGGTATCCTTTGTGTGGGTTGTATGCTTTAAACTCCTGAAATACTGTATTGTTCCCAATCAGCAAACAGCGGTTTGCATGAGAGGGAGGAATATTACCATATCTGCATACACTCAGAGATAAAATACACACCTAAAGCAGCTCCTCCTCTTCCTCCTCCTCCTCTGAGGGCCCTGTGCCCTGGAGATCCCCCATTACAAATTAAAGCTCTTGAAAAAGCATCTGTCTGCCTGGGACATGGTCACCGTAGGACCCCTGTGTGTTGATGAGAAGAGGAACAGCACAGATGAGCAGAAGTTTATTTTTTTAACACATTCTTCTGCAGTCTAAAGACAGCCACATTTGTCTCTCCAATAATTGAACCGTGGTCCCGTGACAATCTCTCAGTATACGACAAGTCAGGGAACGGCTGGTCTAATTCAGATGTGCTTCCGCAGAGCAGCTCGCCTGCTGTTAAGCTGAGGCATCAGATACAGATTTGTCTTTCTTCCTCTTCTTGGTTCTTCCGTGTCCCTGAGAGTTAAAGTCTCAGTGAAGCTCGCTAACTTCCGTGGTGCCATGTGGAGATAATCATTTTACATTTAGCCGTGGGATTGAAAGAAGCTATAATGTAGAACTTAGTATAAAAGAATAGTTTATTTTTTTACCTTTTAAGTGCGCTGTCAGAAGTGTGTGCTTTTGATTAATCAGTGTCTAAAGACACCAATGCCCAAAGCGTCAACAGAGACAAACATCAGTGGAAGTTCCCCCTCTGTTGGTCACATCATGCTGACTCTATTCAACGCATCTGAAACCAAGGCAATGACAACAACCGGCAGCTTGGATATGTTATCTGCCTGGACAATAAGATGCAACAATCTATCACAAATCTGGAACAAACTTCCAGAAAACTGCAGAACTGCTGAAAAACTGAGTTCCTTCAAATCAAGGCTAAAACCCGCCTGTGTTGAACTGCCTTTGGCCCATAAAAAACAACATATTTGATGTGTATTGATGATATTAACAATGGAAGTCAACAAAATCTAATGTCTATTTCTGGTTTCTACAACTTTTGACTCTGACATGTTTGTGATGTTTTTATGTTGTCATAATGAAAGCACTTTGACTGCCTTGTTGCTGAAATGTGCTACACAAATAAAGTTGACTGACTGCCTGAATCCAGTGCAGACCACAGTAATAGAGTATGTGACATTAACCTGCTTCCTCCCCAGTCAGCTGCGACCAGATTTGTCTCCGTTTGCAGATGCTGTCCCCTTTGTCAGTGGTGGTATAAGCCTAGTCAGGCATTTTGTGCAAGCCACTTGATTGGCAGCGGACCACATTTGTTGATTGGCCCGACAAATCCACAACGAGACTGTAGTAGTTGGCGAGCTGCAAGTTCATATTTCCATGATCAGCCTTTGAGATTCTAAACCTTTGGAAGAGTACAAACAGTCAACTGGACGGGACAACCCGCAACAAACAAATATACCAAGAGATTTCAAAGAAACAAGGCGTTCAAGGGTTAACTTGCAAAATGACATCATGGCAGCGTTGGCCACAGCTCATGGTCCACCTACAGTCCTGCTCTTGTTCACGCTCGCATAAACAGGATCGCACTGCTAATGGAGACACACTCCACTTGACTAGAACTGAACCAGATATTAACCAGCTACAGTGAGACTTGACAATGGAGAAAACTTGAGACTTGGCAATAAACAAGAATAAACTACACAGGTCCTTTTTGTTGTGACTGGCAACTACAATGTCCTTGATGAAGCATTCCTGACCCCTGAACCTTTCCACTGAGTCTTCAGCAGCAAACCAAGCAGGTCAATCAGGGGACAGAGCGTACCTGAGTGTATGTTGTTCTTAGTCTTAATCCAGCTGTTCTGTGAAGGCCTCAGAGGTTTGTTAGAGAACATTAGTGAACAAATAGTTCCTCAGTAACTCTGGGGACAGATTCTTTGTTCGGGTGAGAGAATTGATCAGCTGTATTACAAGTCATGCATCAAACAAAGTTGCTTTTAGTGCAAAAATGATATGGCAACAATAGTTGTTGAAAGAAGCAATAAGCAGTCAAATTACATGAGCAGGAGTTATCATTCTTGCTAATTTCATATATGTTTTAAAAAAAATCCCTTACTGTAAGAAGAACAATCTGAGCAGAATTATGAGCTGAAAGTTGACAAGCTTAGAAAATGTATAGGTTTCTGTCAAAACCATTGGGGATAGCAAAGTGTTGGAAAGTGGAACAAATATTACTTCACAACAAGTTCTTGGGACATACATTACACTGGACTCGAAGCACAAATTTCTCTAACCGTTTGTCCATAGGAACTTATCTGAAGGCAAGTTGCAGCTGAAGAAAAAATATCATGGCATTTTGGGTGAAATAAACCTTTAATAGAAAGGGAGCTAATACAGCCATTGCTGTAGTTGAACCAAACGCTGGTGTTGTGCTCCTAAAACAAACAGTTTCCTGCTAGGCAGCCCTCAAATATGGAAGGCCAATTCAGCATGGCAATAAGTTAAGAATTACCATGGAAGAACTCCTGATTTGAGCCCTTTAGCCCTTTTCCCAGCAGCTTGTTTACAGTCGGACTCACTGAAGGTTGACCCCAGCTCTTGTCAACCTTGAGCAGGTCTCTGACTCCGGGCCAGTCCCATCTGACGCCTCTGTCCGTTTGCAGAACTCGGAGGGCTGAGGGGTCAGCTCCGTTCTTACACCGTCAAGCCCCCTTTGCCTAGATCCTCGCTCTGCCAACTCCACTTACTGTCTCCTGCCCCTTCTCCCGCTCCCTTCTCCAATCCGCTGCTACCTCTGACCGACCCTGATACATAGCAGAGCACCACAAGACGCCGTTTCCCTCTCAGCCAACAGGGAGGGTTATGTGTTGTGTTATCTCTCGCTATCCGTGCTTTTCTCCACTTCTTTTTTTTTCAAAACTGTCGGCTCACATTGAATTACAGCTCCTTGCTATAAGTCTCCGAGCCATTGCAAAAGGATCAGCTTCTATTAGGGCACCTATTATCATCTCAAATCAGTCGTATTTTAGCATTTAAGTGTCGAAAGTTCACGCTGGATTTTCCAGCACCATGCCTGAAGGTAAAGAAGGCACATCAGGCGGCCGCCGATAACATGTTCTCTCTCTCTTTCTCTCTTTTTTTTCCCACTCTCTCGTTCTCTAACATCCTGACTGTTTTTGAAATTACGAGAGATTTCACAGGGCCGGCGCTAGGCGTGATGAAATGCTCGCTGAAAGTGCCTGGCACTAGCAATAAACGTTCACAATGTTCAGCCAGTTGTTGCACAGTGCGCCCAATATTAAGCTAATCAGTCACTTTTGTCTTCTAGGCAACGCTTGAGTCCTCTTTTACAATTCTATTTACCATTTCAAGTGAAGCCACCCCCTCCTGTGCCCACTGCCCACTCCCTGCATCCACACACACACACCCCGCCCTCCCACCTCCCATCTGACCCGAGGCTGTTCATCTCTAATGAAAGAGAAGATAACGCGCAGACAGCCGGGATCACACACCAAGAAGCCTGCCCTACATATAGAGCCATTCCGTCCACCAAATACTTCACAAGATGTCACTGACATTATTTAAAGTGATTACATTTAGCGGGAGTGAATGTCATGGAGCGGCACAATTACTCTCATGGCAAATTTAGCCCTTCTGACAATTTCCCCCCTACAGGTTTTCTCCCTCACTGTGCGCGTGTAAACCCCGCAAAAAAAAAAAAAAAACACTAAGTGTGCCATCGTGGATGCAAGCGAGAGCGGCGCATGGTGAAACAAAGAAAATGCTGGCTTATGTCTCAATCCAAGAGGAAACATTTGCTGTCAAGTGAGTTCATTTCGATAAATGACGTGAGAACGCTGGTGCTGGCCTTGGAACGGCTTCTCCACATCTCACAGCACAAACTGATGCAGTTTTATTTTTTTCTTACTTAACTAGTGTTTGAAGAGACATATTGATTACATCCATTAGGTCACTGCATATACACAAGCTGCATTTCCATTGACCTTAAAATTGCGCGAACTGGAATTAGGAAAATCAGTTTGCCAATTGTGAAAAAACTCACGTTCTTCTCTTAAGTTTTTAGATCTAATTTTTTTTACAGCTTAATTTTCAGCTGTATCCAAAATGGTGAATTTTCAGGGGAAACACTTTCACGTCATACAAGTCATGTGATCAACAACTGGATGTTACTACTGACAAAAAAGATGAAGACAATGACAGGAAGTGGTAGGTGGATGTTTTGTAACGACTGAACGTGTAAACAACCTTATCTACTGTTCTTATTTAATTTAAACACCACAAATGTGAAGTTGTGTTTGTTTGACATTGGCAGAATATCAAAGTTTTGCGAACATTTCTAATGGAAATGCAGCAACTGTCTTGAAATATTTCACTTAAAAATTAAGCCTTATTGTGGCTTCAATGTCAAATTGAAGCCACAAATTTGAATTTTATGGTATTTTATGTGACAGATCAATACAAAGTAGTGCATGTTTGTGATGTAAAAGGAAGTAAAATGTTGCCACCATTATGGAATGAGAAGGTTTTGCTACAAGGACTTTCTTCTTGCCACGCTCTCACAAAGAGTGTATCAGCATCGTACCAGAATGGGTTACAGTTATTTCTGCAAGACATTTAGTTACTCCGTAGTCCAAAAAAGTAGCATTATAACATCACTGTAGGTACTTGCAGGTACAGTGGTTGTAGGTTCATGAACACACACATTAAGTCATTCTCACTTACCCACGCATACACACACACACACCCACACAAAATAATTGAGATTCTTTCTCACAAGGACATGCAGAGCCTGCAGCAAGTGCTTAATTGCACAAGCTATCATTACACGGAAAATCAACAATTTTAAAAATACACCGAGCACCTTTCATCTTCACCCTCCTCTAATCGCACCAGTAAGAGCCGTCTGGAAGGGAGCTTGATGTAGTCAAACTATCTAAACAGCGCCAGCGGGTGCCTCGCAATCAGCACCACTGATGCAGATACTTTTGGACACGGCAGAGTGCCGCAACTCCGCCTCGCGCCGCTGCCATTCCTCTCGCCATCTCGTCTCCAGTGAGGAATCAGATGTGACCCCGTGTGCCATGTTTGCCTGTCTCGCCTGTAGTGAACAGCAGAGGAAATAATGGGCCAGAATTGCACAAACCGACACAGATCTCTCGCCCGCCGTCGCGTTGGTCTGGGCTTTGCTTCTGAAAAGTGATTCTGGAGGCTGTTGTTGAAAGCGAGCCGTTACCCGCTTCTGTCTTTTTATAGCGGCAAGGATGCGCCTGTCACCCTTCATCCCGACTGAATCGCTGGTCTCAGCCCTTAGGGAAATGATATAATGAGGACCTCTATGTCCTCTCTTTGCTTCATTGCAACCGTAAACGCTTCACCCAGTCGGTGCTTTTGACCGGCTGAGGTGGAACTATCAGCCTGGGACACAGTGCAGCAGTCCATCAGGTCCATGTAATGTACCGTCTGAATTTTCACAGCTTCTGCATTTGCTTTAACGCAGGTTTCATTTAAATCAGGCCTTCATGGATCAACTAGAATATTAGAGTTTCATCAGTGGTTAGTTAATTTTTTTGTATTCAATGGTGAAAGCCAAATGGAGCAAAAAAATAGAAAATCTATTTAGAATCAGCTTTTTTCTTTTGCTACTTCTAAATAATTGAGCAGTTCTGCTGAGTTTGTGTGTAGCAATTAGCAGAAACAAGCTTAGGGACCAAGTGGCATTCCAGGTCAAAGGTCAATTCACATTTGAGGCTGACGAACACACCCAACTCCCAATTTACACACAGTGGCCCAACCTCTTAGCCTTATTATTGACAAATGCATAACTGCAATGTCAAGTGCTCAAGGGTGATCTTTCTTTGTTTTGTATTTTTTTCCTCTCTTTTTTTTTCTTTCCCCTTTTCCTGATCCGGGACTCCCTAGAGTATGGTGCAGAAACATATTCTCTTCAAACAATCCCAATGACAGCCAAATAGCCTGCTTGTCGCTTGTAAAAAACCTTCTAATGATGCGAGTCAGGGGAGCGTCCCGCCTTGTTGTAGCAGACGACTCCCCTGTGTACGACAGAAAGCAAAAGAGAGGGGAAAAAAATAAATAATCACGTTTCCCCCAAATCATTGCTTCTCGTGAACCGACGACACCGGAGCATCTAAACAAACCTCTTCTCAGACGGTCTCGCTCCTGCTTTTCTGATCCGCTAAGTCAACATTCATTACAATAACCATTAAATTTCCATTTTCAAACAGCTTTTGCACGCAGTCGCAGACCGGAAAATCTATTGGAAAAAAAATTGGACATGATAGGTACATGAGTGGAAACAGGGGTTCTTGGTGGTGCCGTTGCCTCGCGTTACTACAGAGTCAACGGTTCTGAGTCCCCCTGGCTCCCCCCTCATCTTTCATATGAAAATTAGAACAAAGATGTTAGGAAGTTGAATGTTTGCTGTCTGGGGCTCAGGAAATATTTGGGGGGGAAGAAGGTAAAATCACCTTCATGTATCCCTAATGTGATTTCTTGTTAGAGATTGTAATCGCAGCCACGACATGTTTGCACCTCTCAGGTTTGAAAATGCTGGCAGCTAATCTTGGATATGCGCATTTTTGGAAAGGTTCCCTCCCTGTATTTGTTAAAGGATTTTATTTCAGGATGTATGATTTGCTCTTATGATGATTTTCAAATTTATTTTGTAAGCTAACTCACAACAGTCTATGAAATTAAGCATGAAAGATGTATTTTTTTATGTTTGTAATTGTACATGCTCGAGTTTTCTGGTAGAAGTGGGATAATAAACCCAACGAGTTCATGGAAAGTTGACAAAACCAGACACTCTGCAAAATTTTCAAAAAACTAAAACTTACAGAGTAAACATTTCACAAACTGTTTCAATTAGTGGTAATCATATCTTTAATCTAGGTTTGGCTTGTCTGATTCAGTTTTTAAGCATGTCTAATGCTTACATGTTTTTAAATATCTTAAAAAATAACTTAAAAAAGACACTGTTTTTGTGTTTCCACAAAAAGGATTTTATAAATATTGTTTGTGGAAAAACTTAAAACATCTTAAAATATCTTGACATGTGAGACAATAAAAATAGCTGATTAACTATGTGAGACAGTTTTTCTCTTTAGTAGTCATACATCTTTTTTTAATTTTATTTTATTTTATGTTTTTAAGATTAGCCAGCCCTTGTTTTTGTGGCAACCCAGAAATGTATGTAGAAAGTTGGACCTTTTAGCAGAGCTCCTGTCCAAATAGTGTCAGAATTGACCCATTTGACTGCAACTTTGGCTTTTCTATGTCTAGTCAACAGAAACTTCCCTAAGAGGTTTACCTTTATGAAAAATATCTTGACTTGAAATACTGTGGGATTTAGTGTCACAAGATGCCATTTGCCTCGGCAACCAGTGATGTGATGATAAACCAGAGGTTAAAATAATATTTTTAAATAGCCAAAACTTTTGTAGCACATTTCCTTTATTCTATTTTTGAATTGTTCATAAAGTATTCATTTGCACCGAGTATCATAGCTGGAGCCACAGTTACACGCTAACCCTCATAAAAATGACCAAACAAATTTACAGGCTAATTAGAAAACCAGAGAGCGAACATAGATGATCCTTGATCTTAAGGGAGCAGACCAAGTTCACAGTGAGATCACACAGCTTCCATTAAAAGCAGATCTTCTTCATGTTCACTGAGCACATGACAGGGCGGCCAACGAGAGCACGGTGCAGGAGGCTCTGTGTCTTAATGCCAAGAAAGTGGGAGTGCTAACGGGTCCTGATTAGCTCCGTTTATCTCTAATTAATTACCTTTACCTAATTAGATGCTCTGTTTCAGCTAGACACGGAGTCAAGTAGACTAGATTATTAGTGTGCTCATCGTGCCTTTATAAAGGGTTGAAATTAATGTTACGTGCAAAAGAATCCGCTGCTTTAATTGCACAGGTGTTGCCTTATGGCAACACTTCATCATCCGCCGGCTCCCCAGGATTATTAGCAGGGATTCTTACAAAGGGACTCCTCTGTGAACTGCACCATCGCAGCAGCTCATTAGTTAGGCTTGTTATTGTATTATTTATTACGTTTGGCCTTCCCCCATTGCCCATATTGATTCATGGGTCCTGTTTTTTATTTTTTTTAAGCTCCATCTCTTCCCGGTTGTCTATTATTCCAAAGCCAGTTAGCGAGTTAATTTTCAAAGACCTAGAGCTATTTAAAAAAAAAAGAAAAAGAAAAAATGGGAAAGAAAGAAAACGTGGAAGAGCATATTCTCACACTAATATCTCCTGTTTTAAAGATAAGCCCCCCAAATACATTTTAAACAGCTTCCTGTGATAAACAAGAAAAACGCTCAAACTGAAAAAAAGAGAAGAAATATGAGGGGAAATTAATTGGATTATAACTAACATTACATTAATAAAATAAAACATTTAAATTCCTACAGTGGGTTTTTGGATATTGGAAAAAAAAAAGATTTTCTATTAACTTTTAAGCTACAAAATAGGAATCCATTTTACATTCAAAGGTACCTTGAAGATAAGCTCAACATTTAGGACTGATAATCTTGTTTTACTTGTGTTTAATGAAGTGTTCGCCAGGGTTACTGACCTTGGCAAAAAAAAAAAGGAAAAACAATTAGGCAAGAAAAAGTCAAACTTTGACTGAAAAAATAATTAAGCTGAGAGGGGCAGGATGTAACAGTTAACAACTGAAAGTCCACTGGGCCTTTTCCCTGTTTAAAGCTTCTGAATTGATGGACAGCCTTTTTTTCCTGAGTTTTAGTTGAGTTTTACTTGCTGCAGTCTTATTTAAAACAGTTGGTGCCAATATTAAGGAAAGTGTACTCTATTTCCTCCTGCCAGAATAGCAGAAGTGTATTGTAAAGGAAGTTAAAAAATTGTTTGTTTGTTTTCTTGAGTTTACTTCAGAATGATCCATCTATTCCAAATTCAGCAGCGTTCCTTCACGAGTTCCTCCTGGGAATCCCAAAGTTCTATATTGGTGGATCCTTCAAATGTCTGGAGACAGATCTGATTACACTCTCCTGGCTTTAGGATCATTCATTTGTCAGATGCATCATTCATACTAGACACACAGGTGTACACTGACTGGAGAAGTTTAAATTCCAGAATTGCAGATGGTTAGAAATGCAACTTGGAGCTTATCTGCTCTTTGTGGCATCGATGAATAATGCTCAATTGGATATAAACAGCTTCTGCAACCTGAAAGAAGTTTAGGATGAACTTTAGCTTTATGATGCAGAAGAGAATCTATTTGTACGGAAAAGATCAGATTTTCTGTTGTTGTTCTTAAATGAGAATATTTGAAAAATGTTGCAAGAAAACCCCCCACTAAAATAAAGAAAGTAACAATCCATCAGCTATACCTGCATGTCTTTACTGGGTCATGGGGTCCAGTGGTCATTGGTCAAGAATTGGAGAACATCCTGGACAGGACAAGAGATAAACACTTTGAAAGAAATGAAGTGGCTGAGGCCATTTTTTCAAATAAGAATAGAATAATAAGTTATCATCCCACAGCAGGGAAGTTCAGACGTATTAGAACCAGTGTAACAAATCATCAAGGCATGTAGGTTCACACACAGACAAATTATGAAAATATATGAAAAACAACAAATTAGAAAAAATAATCTATTGTACAGTAAGGGCAAAATTTCAACATAAAATCAAAAAATAGTGCATTCTGATCCAAAGGAAAGTACAGCTGAGTAGGATGGTTAGTTTTATTTTATGTACAAAACATTTTTAACTCTGTCATTCTCTTTCCATCGGCCTGCCGGTTTGCTTCCCTTCACAGCTGTTATCTATCATATTATTCTCCCCAGCCTGCATTCTTCCTCAGCAATCTCCATTGCTTGCTTTTTCGTTTCCTCCTCTGCCTCGGTATGTAAGATCCTTCACTTTCATTGGTGTGCACATTACTCAGTGCTATCACATTCTTTACCTCTGCTACTGTTCCTACGTTCCATGTTTCTGTGCATCACTATAAGGTTCTTTTTGTTATTCTTTTGGTTATGCTTAATAAAAACTCATCTATCTTTTGCATACACTTCAGTCCTGCCAGCCTTCAAATGCAATTTTGCTCTAAAATCTCAATCGCAGTTCATTCTGGGTATTCTCCTATTCACTTGGATTCCACCTGTAGATTTTCAACCGGGCCAATCAGAGAACAGAAGAAGTTGTGAACGATGATGATTTTCTGCGTTGCTTTAGAATTGTAATCTGTCTGTAGTTTCAGAAATGGCAGCAGAGGAAACGTACGAAGCTGTTCAGTCAGTGTTGGACACTGTTCTTGCCACTTCTCACTTCATTGTGGATGATGGTTGTTTCACAGCACATGCGATTTCCACTAAGTTCTTAAGTACCAAACTGACTTATTACTAAAGTCACAGGCAATTTTACCCAATGTTGATTGGGTAAAATTTAAAACCAAAACACAGTTCACACCTCCAGAAAGAAATTGTTTCTCAATAATCCAGGGTCCAGATGCTTTATGCGAAGAAAATGGAGTAAAAAGAGGGGCTGGGTTTTTACCAAATAACACATCAGGACCGTTACCTTTTTTACATTTTTAATTTGTTTGACAAACACAAAGAAGAATATTACTACCTTCCTAAAATAAGGTGGCAGTTTTAGTAATTTTTTGGCAAAAGTGATTTCTTTTTGGCCAGATCATCTTTTGGAAAAAAATAACTTAGGTCACTGGCAATATGAAATATGTATTCCATGGAACTGAAGGTTTTGGAAAGAAAAAAGGAAAATGGGAAGTATGGAAAGAGTCTTCCCTCCTTATCCCCCACTCAGTTCCATCATCCTTTTCTTTCTTTCCTCCAATTCCATATTACATTGTTTCAGAGAGAGGGAGAGAAGGGGGGAGGTGGAAGGGGCAAGGCTGACAGCTTGAGGAAGTCTGATGTCCTGGCACCTAAATAGCCCTGGCAAAGAAGTGCATGATGCAGTGAAGGGAGGAATGTGGAGGGAGAGGGAAAGACAGCCAGGGGGAAGCGCTCCGCTGGACGTGCATATGGTTCTCTCCTGGTCAGCTCCTCCACCGCTTCCTCCTCACCACTTATGGGCCCTCAGAACCTCGTCTTATGGCACCTTTGCCAATAAGAATGGGCAAGGCAACAGAAACCAAGCATGCTCAAGGCCGCTGACCTGGAAATGCAGCTCAACCTAGCAAGCCCACTCACTAACCCCTACTGGATTTGTATAGCCAGGAGAATGTACCTCCCCCATTCACCCCTCCTTACCCATGAATACACTTCATATCACGCTCAGCTTCCTGGCAGTTGTTGTTATTGTCCTCCAATGAATGTGGAAACGGTCAGTCTAAATATGTATACAAGCATGACAAGGCAGATTAAAACACCAATATCTCGCGACGCATTTCGTCACGGTAACGTCAGGCATTAGCAGGAGCTGGGGTGACAGCGTTAGAAGCCGTACCGTCCGTGTCTTCTTTAAAGTCCTCAGCCGTAATCGTCTTTGGTGGGCTATGATGGGCATCTAGATAGATCTCCACCACCTCTCTCTGTACTCACTTCAGGATATCACACGTTAAAAGCAGCTTCTAGATTTCAGATTTCTCCCTAGCTGATCATCCCTGACATTTTTTTTCGGTGAAAGAAAAACAAACGCTTCACCGATCAACGCTAATAAATGACTGGAATTAGCAAAGATGACGTGACACCGTCTGTCATCAGCCATTACAAATCAATGGGCCCTCCAGTTGCGCAGGCTTATTCCCAGCGGCCTAACTTCTTTAAGAGTACGGCAGGTGTTTTTTAATACGCGATGAAAGGCTGCGCTTCATGAAACGTGAGGGACATGTGACGATTCAATTGCGACCAGGAGCTGCTCGTCAAGACGAGACAAGACGAGACAAGGAATCAAGCGTCACTTTCCAGAAGCGATGGCGTGGGCTTTAAACTGAAGTATCTTAACTTGTGTCACGTTTAGGAACAATTAGAGTCTGTTTGATGTTCGATAGGAGAGAAGGCTGCTCATTTTAGACGTTTAGCATTTTAAGTACGCTGACATATTCCACTTGAGACAAACGTCTGCTGATAGTGTAATGACAGACATTGCTTTAGCTTGTCTTACATTTGCGTCGTAATCAAGTATAAAACATGTAACAGTGACCTAAATCAGCTCCATACTGTCGATTGATGCGTCTCCTTTCATCCTATTATGTTACACACACACACACACACACACACACACACACACACACACACACACGACAGCATGGAACTGGTTTGAAGTCAGATGTCTGTCATGCTGTTATTTGCTTGATCTCTTCCATCAGTCAGGCGTAACATTATGACCACCGACAAGTGAAGTGAAAAGCGCTGATTATGTTTTCATTATGGCACCTGTTAGTGGTTGGGCAGCTAAATGAATATTTTGTCCTAAACAATGTGTTCCCGAAGTTGGGGTTGGGAATATCCAAGTCTTAAAATACTCTTCAGAAATTAACTTAAAAAGCAGAAATGACAGAGACAGCATGTGCATTTTAGAAATGTTGTAAAAGATACAAAGCAGGACTTGAAAAACAAATATCTTTGCTTTGTCAGAAATAAAGCAGTAAACCGCTGTTGATGCTGATGGAGCTTTCAATGACCCTCGTATTTTGATTTTGTCAGGCTGAAGCTAAAAGATTTGGTAACTACTCTGTTCGCAGAGTAGTAAAGTTGCAAAGTTGCAGGTTCGATTCCAACTTCCTCCTGCCACATGTCGATGTGCCCGTGGGCAAGGCACCGAACCCCAAATTGCCTAACGAGCTGCGTATTGGTGTATAAATGTGTGAGCCTTTGTGAGTGCGAATGGGTGAATGTGGCTCTAGTGTAAAGCGCTTTGAGTGGTCAAAAATGATTAGATAAAGCGCTATATAAGTTCAGTCCATTTACCATTTACCATTTACTCTGTTCGCAGAGTGTTTTGAGTCAATTTGAAATGAGACAAATTGTGACGAGAGGATCAGAGCATCGCAGAACCTTTGGCTAATGGGTTCCTGGTCCACAGGTAATGCTTGTTTTGGTGCTTGACTAATCAATTAATGCATGTGTGCTAGCTTGCAAAATATCAACAAATGAAAATCTCAAAGTAGATTAACAATATATAAAACAGGAATTCAATAGTGTTTTTTTTGGTTCTTTGATTAGCTCTAATTCAAAATCTAAAATACAGAAGACAAGTCAACCTTGGTCTGGACTATTATTCACTGGTTACAGTTTCTTCAATAGCAAAACAGATTTGAATATTTGAGGACTCACTATTCTGAGTAAACGTGAATTCCCCTCAAGCACAGAATCAACAAAAAGACCAGTTAAAGCTAAACTAGACTTTTTCCTTCAATGACAGTAGGACAAAAGTGATAAGGTGTCACATGTCACTGACATCCTTTAAGACTAAGCAATCTGTAACTCCCTCTACTGACTGTGAAATCCACTCCACACCACTCCTTTGGTTTCACAAGGTTACTTAGATCTTTTAAATCTAAGGCTGCTTGTTAGTAAAGTATCCAGCTATCACGTTTAGACATCAACAGTGATCCAGGATTCTGACACAGGCACTTTTTGAAACCTGGTCACAGAGTGAAACCTTTTGGAAACACTCTCCGTGGAGGTGGAGTACTTCGCATGTGTGAAAGTACACATGTACAGAATGTGTGGTTCCTGGGTTTGTTCTACGGATCCACCGGCAGACAAAAAAACCAAAACAAAAACCCAATGGTGGATAGCACTGTCCTCTGTTAAACTGTTCAGTTTAACACAACTTCTGATAACGAATGAGCAATTGGTTTATCAGAAATGGGTTGCTGTTCCCTAAATGAGGTGAATGGTGACAGTAAAAAGCGCATGTGCATTTCAATGACATGCTAAAACTACACAGCACCACGTAGTGGCCTGGCAGAACAACTGCAGCTCACTCTAGGGGTCTTGGTGGTGTCACCTAAACGTGGAAGTTTTCCCTAATCAACATCCAAAACTACCGTCGGTTTCCAGACAGCGGTCTCATATAAACGTAGCCTAAAGTGTGCTGGCCTAATTTCCCATGTGGACCCGCCTCTCAACATAGTACTTACTAAAAAGCTAACATGTCCACAAGGTCTAGTCAAAGATGTGGTAGAGGTCAGGTCTTGAGAATTTGGTCTATTTTAGAAAAAGACAAACTACCCAAATATTGGGCAGGTGGTCATTTTCTTATGCATGATTTGTGTTCCTTTATCTTATTGAAATAATCAAAAAGTTAGATGAAGACCCTCTGTGAGGCAAAGGTCACTCAGATAAAAGCAAAGAGATAACAGCATCCTCCTGCTTCTCATGCCGTTTCTTTGGAAGTGTAGCTGAAGTGCAGCAGCGCGTCTCACACTCCCTCTCTCCCTGACACACTCCCACCGCACTGCTGTCCTCAGCATCTCCATGGGGCGGTGACTAATTGCCCCCGTAAATCACTGCGCGGGCCGCACGATCCTCCGTTTATTTTTCCTGACAGTAATTTAGTGCTTGCTCTTTTACACACTTGTCATCGCGTGTTTTTCCTCACATTAGAGGCTGGTGGAAAAAGGACGGTAATTAACGGCGCGACGCACGCTCACCATGGCTCTTTCATCATGGTGTGATAATTGTGCTCCTTGTCTGTCACGGTAACCTCTCAGTTTCCCCTGGAACTTCCTCAGTGCTATTTGTCAACCCCCGAGAATGGGGAAGATTCGCGGGGCCCTGGCTGCGATTCTGCTCGCCTCGCTACCGGTTTTCCTATTTGTATCAAGGCAGGGTCATTTATATTTCACGGAAAACTTGTCAGAGATATTAGCTCTATCCTGCACAAGAAGATAAAAGATATATGGTAAACACACCTGAGTGCTTGATAGCTGAGGAGTTCTACGACCTCCTTCGCTTTTTTGTTTCCCTGGAATTTTTTATTCTGTGGAGGAGGGGGGCAAGAAATGGGCGAGCAGCGGCCGCAGAGGACTCGGCAGGGACAGCCTAATAAACAGTTCTTGTGCTCGTAGTGCTGAGATGCAAAAGCCAGGGCAGTGGGGATGTGCAGAACAGCTGATACTATAGAAACCCCATTCAAAGAGCTAATCTATTTACAGGAGAGCCCAGTTCACGCCTCTCCTTAGAATTTGCAGAGGGATAATGCAGCATGTATGCTGTACAAGATGTCATATTCTATTTTTATCAGCTGTGGGCAGGTGATTCACTGTCTGCCTTGTTATCCTCTGCTGTTCCATGCTGGAGATGCACAGTATCCATCACCCATAACCTGCACCCCAGAGGTTAAGTCATCAATAACTTTGGAGCTGAAAATATTGCAGAGGACTTGCAGGTTTGCGTAAGGCTGTCTACATCCCGTGCCGCATCTACCCCCCCCCCCCCCCCCAACTCCCTCCCACCACCGCCTGCACCCCGTTCTCTCAACTTCTCTGGGATTCTTCTTCGTTTTTTTTTTTTTTTTTAATATCTTTATTCTCCTGTCACAGACAGGGGCTAATGGGATGTGTGGTCAAGATTTCAGGATCCATCACTGGCTTGCTGAAGAATTAGCATGGGCCCCATGCATCACCTGCCAGAGCTGTCAGGCCTGCTGTCTACCGTGCTTCATTATAGCGCTGGCACTGTTCTGTTCATCTCCCCTCTGCGCTGGCTGCTCCCTAGCCTGAAACCCAAGTTGGTTGGAGAGAGGTGTGGGGGGGCGGAGGGGATAAAGGGACCCCACCACGCCCCTCAATGTCAGCCCTGGTCACCAGCCTCTAAATTGGGCTACACTGTCGTTCTTTAGGAAATTAGGCAGAAAAGAGTAGGGACTGCTGAGGATGCTGCCCCCCTCCCTCCTCTTATCCGTTCACTCCTCCCTCTCTCTCTCTGTGACATAGCAGGAAACACCTTCTCCGTCTTCTTTTTTTTTAAGTTTACCTGTAAAAAGTCTTTAAAAACTATTACAGCAATTAAGTAGCATTTGGCCCCTGTCGTGCTCCAGGAAGTGTTTGATTACTCATGTTCCTGTGGTTGAGAGTAGAGGGGAGTGTGTGTGTGTGTGTGTGTGTGTGTGTGTGTGTGTGTGTGTGTGTGTGTGTGTGTGTGTGTGTGTGTGTGTGTGTGTGTGTGTGTGTGTGTGTGTGTGTGTGTGTGTGTGTGTGTGCTCTCGTTTTTTGGTGACTCTAACCCCCTGGTGCCTCATCCGGGGCCCGGACCCAGAAAAAAAAAAGAGAAGAAAAACCCTCGAGAGCCATCCTTTATGTCTCCTCTGCAGCACAGATTAGACCGGCGGTGCTAAGAAGGTCACGGTGAAAACGAAGAGAGCAAAGCAGGACTACAGCTGGGGACCCTGCCCCGGTCCTTTCCCTTTCCTTTCCCTCTTATTAGCAAATCAAAGCTGCCTCCAGAAAGATTCACACTCCTCACCTGATTTTGTCCTTTTCCGCTAATCACATAGCCACTTTGCCTTGACTGACAGTTTTCTTTATAATTGGCCCATGATCTGGCAAGGATCTAATAACCAGAAAATCCCCTCTGAGGGTCCGCCAGGCTTGGACGACCTGTCTCCATACATACACACACACACACATTCTCTCTCTCACACACACACATCCTCCACCATCCCCCTAGCACCATCTGCAGAGGGCCGTTGCCATGCCACACTGTTTGTGCACGACAGCGGCAAACTAATCTTAACGTTCAATAATGGTGTGAATATTCAATGAGCAGCTCAGGCAGAGGATCCACAGTAGCGCACTCTAATTACTGTTCATTTGCCAGAGTATCAAAGCCTAATTACTGTTCATCTTAAAGCTCTAGAGAGAAGGGAGGAGAGTCAAGGCAGGGTTAGAGGAAGATGCCCTCCAGAGATCAGTCAGTCTTTACCCGTCTCCTTTCGCCGTCTCTCTGCTCCTGCAGCCACTTCATTGTTCTTGAACGTCTACACATATCTCTCTCTCTCTCTCTTTTTAAACCAATGCACCAAGCAAGCAAACATTCCAAGTTTTCTTCAAACAAACACGTTAATCAATCACAGAGACAGCTTAGAGGAGAGAAAAAAGGGACGACATGAGACGGGGTCCATAATCCCGAGCTTATTGTTTCGTTTCTCTCCCTTTATCTGTTTAATGTGTTTTGGGTAAATATCAGACAAGAGGAGGGAGGGGACCGCCGTCGTCGCGGTGTCTTTGCCGTCATCAGAAGAAAGCTCTCCCTCCCCCCCCCCCCCCCTCCCCTCTCACCCAATCCTGACAGAAGCCTCCACCGTCACTGTCTGCCACCCGTTTGACAGTTTCTGTCACCAATTAGCAGCTAAATCAGCATCTCCCCCAAACAAGAAGAACCACGCAATTTATACGTCTATTATTTAGCGCTTGTCTAAGTGGGTACATTTCTCTTTTCATTCACAGACAAATTGAAAGCAGACAACTCCGATGACGATGACATCGGCGGCGGCTCGCGGCCCGTTCTCAGATCTGCGTCGGTGCGCGAGGCCCTGGCGGCCGGGGAATAAACCGTCCCGTCCTCCTATCAGGAAGTTTGTCCCAGGAATTGTCCGCCCCTTGTGCTCTGCCAAATTTACAAGCCACGGACAGCCCCTTTAATGAGGCACGCCAAGCTGTTCGCCGGCTTTCCCCCATGATAGGATGTTAAATGAAAAGCTGCGTGGAACGTGCGTGGTTTGTTATCATTCAATCTGCTTGGGACCGCAAACCGGTCATTATCCCGCCATTATTTTCCTTGATTTACAATCGCCGGGCGGAGGAGGCGATCGCCGCGGCTTGTTCTCCCCTCGGTGGGACGGATGGGAACCAGCTTGAAAATTTGCATTTACATGATCCGGCTGAGCAGCTTATTAGGGCTGGATATTTATTTTCCACTTAAACCCATGTTTGATTACACTTTATTAAAGGATAAGGAAGCGCAGAGCTGGCTGGGACTCACCCAATCCTGCCGGGTGGTTTCTCTGGGATTTAGGGTGATAAAAAAACGAGGAGGACAAAATATAAGAATTACTCTGCAGTTACTAACAAAGACACAGATGAGGATGATTTGCACAGAGAGCAAGGAAATGAATAGTAGAAAATGATGCCAGTCGCCTCAGCAGAGGTAAATAGTTTTCAGCAGCAGAGAAGATAATCTTACAGAGTAACAAAGAGCTTTACACGTAATATTCACATCAGACAGATGCTTTTTGTCAGGGCAGATAAATATTCCTCCCATATTGACCAACAGAATCCAGACAGAGGAAATATTTCCATGTGGAAATGTCATATAGAACCCGAAAGGAGCAAGATGTTGAAATCCATCAACCAACAATATTTATGCCCATAGAACCCTTCCACATGTTTTGTTACATCTAGGAACTATGTTCATTAGTGGTGGGACTTGCTTAAAATTTTAAAAATAAGCAACATTTTCAATTCAAAAACCCTTTATATTATTGAATTAACAGACATATGAGCTCAAGAACAAATGTGTTAATTGTTTTAATCTGTTATTAGGGTTATTCAACAATGTGATTTGTGCAATGTGATATTTTACCCATTCAGCTTTCCAAAGTTTCAGGAACTCCTGATCATTCATGGAACTCCTATAGGAATGTGGACTCTGGATGCCGACATTACTGCTGGAGACACCTGGCTGCTGCTACATGGTTAGCATCTTAATGCTAACCATGTAGGTACTCTGTTTGAGTACCTACATTGATAGGCTAACTCCTTGTAGCACAACTTGAACAGAACAATAGTCTTTTCCAGCGTCCCATCAGATTGGCTTTTGGATGGAAAATTTAAATCCCAGCAGGCGAAGAGAAGCAGTTTCATCATCCATCACTGTTTCATGCAGATGCCACGTGTGCGTCAGGTTTATGGGCGTACCAGAAACCTGTGAACACAAAGGCTTATAGGTTTCTGGATTTTTGTAAGTAAAATAAATAAATAAATATCTACCTCATAGTTTTTAATGCATTAATATCTGTAACTATCCATCCATCCATCCATCCATTTTCTTGACACCCTTGTCCCTTAGTAGGGTCGGGAGGGTTGCTGGTGCCTATCTCCAGCTAACGTTCCGAGCGAGAGGCGGGGTACACTCTGGACAGGTCGCCAGTCTGTCGCATATCTGTAACTAGTTAAAATTAATGTATTAAAGTCCCAGCTCTACAACTAATACACTTCCAGTTATCACCTCAATATTGAGTATGTTTAGTTTTTCCCTTTGTACAATTTTCTGCAAATATTACATCATTAAACATCATTAAATAAAGCAAAAATGACTTTATTTTTTCCAATAACTGAGATAACTGAGAAAAATCTTTCAGGCTTAAATTTACACTTGCCATGTTGCCTGAACTTAGAAAAGGCACAGCCGGGATGTGGTTCAGTAAAACAACAAAATATGATTTAGTTGCATGCTCGGCTTCATATCCGCTCTATCCACAGGCAACAAAAGGTCTCCACTGGTCCCAGTGAAACTTCATGAAAATAAAATTAAGTTTTCCCTCAACAATCACATTGTGGCATCCGTTCTGTCAGCAAAAACTCTTGTCTGCTGCAATCAGCTTAAAGTCTTTTTGAAAAATCCTACAACAATGCATCAAACTTAGGTTGAGAGGTAAACCAAACAATCACAGACGCCTACAGGTTATTGAACAACTATTGACTATGATCATAGTGTAAATGAGAGCAGTCTCACCTGACAGGACGTATGGGAATATAAAACAAATGAGTATGTCAACCAAAGCAAAAATGGAAAAGAGACTACCAGCTGTAATTGCTTATGGACATTTGCTTTAAGCCAGGTGATGTTGCACTTGACTTAATCAATATTTGCCTTAAAAAGCCATTCATAACAAAGTCACCATTGATGAATAAGTCACAACAGAAGCTGTATCTCTGGTGTAAAGCTAAAGGTCATGATCTGGGGTCGGGGGACAAGGGGTGGGGTCTTATGTCGAGATGGCTGCTCATTTTAGGAAGCTCAGGATGAAACAATGAGCTCATTTACAGCTGAGCTATGTTCAGCCTCAGAGCAGAGATTACAGCTGGAGCTCACGCTAAATGCACCGGGCCGACCAGAGCTTTACATTCACTCATCATTAGCATGAATGTCATATTCCTTATGGGCTTTTAGAGATTTACCTAAAACACTGATTTTTCTGGAGGTGGAATACAACTTAGATATTATTATACAAGGAGATTAAAGCAGGACTACAATTCCACCATTCCACCAAAAAATACTAAGACATTTATAGATTTTAGAAATGTTCTAGAAAAACCAAGTACATTTCTAAACTACAAAAGTCAAAAAGTTGCTTAAAAAAACTAGGAAAAGTTTATAATAAAGTCAAATCTTAGTTTCAAAAGTTTTGATTTTGACTATTGAGACAAATATAGTTTTTCAGAGAGTTTCTGATAGTAATCTAAAAATTTAAAAAATTTTTTCTCTCATAAAATTTCTACCTTTAAAGCCCAGAAAATTAGTTTTTTCTACAAAATTTCTGAGATTAAGCTAAACATTTGTGAGTTTTTTTCCTAATAAATGTTTGGCCTTCCAAGTTCAGAAATTTCCAAGGTTTTTTTTCGATATGTCTGAGTTTTATGGCAGAAATTTGTTCCTTTTGTTCTATATACTATGGCCCTAACACACCATCATAGGAACCACAGAAGCTTTAGACAATATTAAACTGAAAGATGTTGCAGCACCAGTGACACTCTCTCTGTTACATCAATAAAACCACAACTGAAATTTGCATCTTCCCACAAGGCCAAGCCAGAAGCATTCTGAGAAAAGTTTCATAGTCACAAAAAGCAAATATTGAGAATTTTGGCAACATTATTTAGAGGACTCAGGGTGAGACTTTAAAAAGTACATCTAGAAATATTATTGAACTAAGAGTAGTGATACTTCATAATATTACTCAAGTAAAAGATAAAAGTAGCGAAAGTAAAACTAATATTAATGTTTTTTTTAAAAAAAAACTTAACTTAGCAAATATAACTTAGCAAATATAACTAGTCTTTGCAGAAAACACAAGTCGTTTTTTTTGTGTGTGTGTTTTTGTGGATGTTGACTCCATTTATATATGGGTTTTTTTCCAATACTTTACCAAGGAGATCCAACATGGCCGCCCTGTCAAGACCTCTTGCTACTTCTTTGCCCCCACCTCCAATGTAAAAAATGTTTATATCCGCCACTGTAAAACTCCTCTTTTCTGACTCACAGTGTCTATAAGTGCTGCATGTTGTCCACTGTGTACCACGAGCACACACAAGACAATGCAGAGGTGAGCCCTTGGCCTGGAGTGCCCCTCATTTAAGGCGATCGACAAAATCAATAAAGTGAAGTATGTTTCCTCGCTCTTTTGGCAGTGTTCCTGCTCCTGAAGCATTCCCTGAAGTAACCTACTCCAGCTGAGTTCTATTACTGCTGCTCTTCCCCCACGTGTATACACCCTCAACCACTCTGTCTTCCCCTCAGCTAAAGAAAAATCCAGCAGCACAAACTGCACACAGTTTTAGTGCTTAACTGAGCAGTAAAGCACAAGCCAAGACAGGCAGGATGGAGCCTCATTTCACTGCAATGTTGGAAACTCATGTTGAGTTATTTTACAAATCGCCATGTTTAAACCCATTACTTGGGTTTTGATTAACATCTTATGTGTTTTATCTGGAATCAGATTGATTTTGGCATTTTTGTAATGATGCAAGAAAACTCATTATATGCTGTTGATCATGTTTGCCAACCTACTTTGGAAAAGAACAAAAAAAATGACCAAACTAAAACCAATATTTTGAAGTGAAATATTGTAATAAAACACACACACACACAAAGTAAACACTGGAGTAATAAATGAATGCAATGCAACACTTTCTACAGTAGGAGCCACATGCAGTTAAATTATAGTTATTGAATTGAATTCCAGTATTGAAAGTGTTACCAGTAATTTAGTGTCTAATTTACTTTAAAGGGCCAACAGTCTCAAACTGTGGAACCACTGCTGACACTTGGTTTGGAGTCCAGAGTTCTCAGAAGCAAAGCTGAGCAGCAACAAAATAAATTAACTTGAGTGCTGTACAGAAGTACAGTTTGAGAATTTATACTTCACTTGAGTAGTATTTTTTGGGGAAACTTAATACATTCACTCCACTACATATTAACAATAAATCACACTTTTTACTTTACTACATCGCTCGTTACTTGCTATGTCGGTTGGTCTTGTTTGTGTAGTTTGTGTTTGTGTTGTTCCACAAGCATATGATAACATTACACACTAAAACTGCATGCAGGAGGTGGCGATATGTTGCTTACACTAGTTTGAAGAAGAATAAGAATTTTTTGTCCTGCTATTAAATGAACAATGCTTGAAACTATAAAGTGTCTGAGAATCAATGAAAGCTAGAAGAAATATGACTAATACATTATTATTGATGATAAGTAATCTGTCCAAATTAGAGGAAAATTTCCTAACTATTCCTGATTACATCCAAACTTCTAAATTTTAAGTAGCATACTTTAGTATTTTTGAAAGCACATACTCCATCAGTTGGACTTAAGTAATAAGTAATAACACTGGCTCACTGATGGAAAACTGATGAGCACAAACAGTACAAAACATACGTTGTCCAGCTCCGTTGAAGCAGAGATGAGTCAAAACGACTACTGGCCTGTGAATGACATTAAACTCAATCTTTTAAGACTTGTGTCCACTAGAACTGTGAGGCTCATAGCCAAAACATTTTAATTCTGTTTCTCACTTTTGTGCTTTTTGTATTTGTAGTAAAAGGTGGGGAAATAGATTATGACGTAAAGATGAGTATGAGCTGGATAAAAAGTACAATTTCCACATAAAACATGGAAACAAACCAATCACACAACCAATCATTAGTGCTTTATTTTTTATTAATTTAATAGTAATTGCAATCCTCTGTCAGTGTATCTATGAGTAATTTCTGCAGATGACTTTGGATTACAGAACGGGAGGTGCGTTGAGAACTCCATCACAAGAGTTTTCCCAAACAAACTGAGGCCAGGACAGTCAAGTAGCAATATCCTGGAAAACCCGTCTAACTATTTGCTCTAATACAAACACTTTGAGGTGTGAAAGATGAGGGGGAAGCAAAGCTGGAGTCTGCAAGGTCAAATCTTTGGGTTCATGGACCCCGAGGAGGTAAATTGATTGTTGAGTGTTAGGGGAAGGCGTTTAACTGCTGACAGACAAACTCTGGGCCTTCAGGGCAACGCAGGCAACGCATTGCTTGACATCATTTCCACCGGCCTGTGTTCTACAATCTCACTGTTCGATGGGGCAAGCCCCTCTGCTTCTGGTACAATTAACCCATTAAGGGGAGGCCTTTCATTCACAGGTGATTCTCTACTCCCTTGCGAACCTCAATAAGACGGTTCTGATCGAAGGAACCATGGCCTACAGACATGTACGGATAAGCTCTGTGGAAAAAAATAAATAAGTAAAAAATGGAAGAAATTTCATCAGACAGCGAAAGCACGTTGCCGGCGCATATTGTTTAACTCAACATCGGGTGCACAGCGCATCCCATTACTTAACAAAAACCCCATTGTTTCCGGTGTGTATACGTCTGGTGCAGCCGACGATAAAAATAAATGACTCTTACCCTCAGTGAAAAACATAAAAGTATTTAAAAATTGACCCCTGGGGTCTGCTTTGTCTGTGGCTGGAGGCATTATTATACCCCGGTTGTCACAAAGTACCCCCTCAGGTCATTACTCCCGGGCAGCCACAGACCCTTTGGCAGACAGAAGCTCCATTATCTGGGACACGGCGAAGGCGTGAGCATAGCAAAGAGGAGAGGGGAACAAGGGGAGCTCACTGGCCCCGGATCTGAGGAAACAAATGCAGCGGGAGATGGCACCGTTAGGATGTGATGTTTTCTGGGGCTTCGCCCGGTCCTGGAAGCGGCCCATTTGGGACAGGTTCTACTGGTAGCTGGCATGAGCTGGCAGAGAAATAACTGAGGCAATCAGGAACATAATTGTATATTTTTTCATCTGCTTTTCATTTGATGCATATATTCTCTTTGGTTAAATTGTTTTCTTTTTTTTCTTTTTTTTTTTTTACTACTTGCCAGTTCCAGCCCATTGGAGTGCAGATGAGAGCGATGTGCTTTTGTGTATTAAAATCAAAGCAAAAAAGTCATTGTAAAATGCATCAGTGCAATGAATCTGAGGCCAAATAAAGAAGTATGTCAAGGCAGCCAGCCATCACTGTACATGATTAATGTTCAAAGTACAGTAACTAGTCAGAATTTAACAGTGGCGATACAGCGGTGTTGACCCTTGTTGTTTGGAAATAACGGTAATCATGAATCTAGCAAACAAAAAACAGAACTCTTCTCAGCTTTGCAGAGTGAACTACTATTATGCCATAAAGAAAACAGAATGTCTGAGTTTATTACACAAAAAAGCGTTATTAGAACAAAGTAGTGAGAAGTTAATCTGGTTTTCTAACCTCAAACTTGACCATAAGGCTGACCTGATAGAGTTTAACCATACTGAACTTCCTCCATAGGGTGGCAGGACTCAGCCATAGGCCTCTCCAATACCTCATTCAAAGTTGACAGTTGACACGTGGTTACGGTGAGAGCTGTAATCGTGCCACTGTTCCTTTGTAGGACATTTTCTAAGTTCCATCCAGGAGGTTTTAGCTGTTTGACAGTGTTTGTAGTTAAGTGAAGACTCATTCATAAGTATTTATGTCTCCGGTGGACTCAAGAGGTAGATACTGGATGTGGACATTTCCACATAAAACATGGAAACAAACCAATCACACAACCAATCTTACCAATCACACAACACTTCGTACAGAGCTACATTGAATAGCTCAACCCGGGCCTGGTGTCACGTTCCATGCGTCTACGTTAATAAGCGCCAATGACGGTACTTCAGTATGTGGGAACCTTTAGAGTTAAGTAGAGGAAATCCATCATTTGACGCCAATGCTCATCTCATCAAAAGAAGATTCAAAGGAAGACCCAGGGCTCAGCAGAAAGATTGTCTGCCCAGCACACTGGACCCCTCCCACTTGGTAATACTGTAGGATGTCCCACAGTAAGTGGGAATTATAAATGTTAGTTTATAAATCACTGAACGCCTTAGCACCAAAACACATTAAAGGTCTGCTGATGCTGTATCCACCTTCCAGACCTCTCAGGTCTTCTGGTTCTGTTCTCCATCCCCAGAACCAGAATCAATATTTTACAAAGCAATAAACTTTTATTATGTTTTAATGACGTAAAGCACCTCGAACTGCCTTGTTGTTGAAATGTTCAAAGTATAGCAAACGAGAAATAGTTTAATGGTAAAACATCATCAGTTTTGGAGTCGGTAAAATGTATCTACTCCTGTGGAGTCAAACCTGTTGTGGAATACATGCATATTCTTCAGTACGATCTGTGAGAAATCTGAAAAGTCGACTGCAGACGTTTCTGTAATTACTCATTCATTACCTCTTAGCCTTGAAGACAGCTGAACCAGCATGCGTCAGGCCCTTGCTGAATTTCTCTCCTCTGTTCCAGGGAATCTCATGCGCACGTCAGACCGCCAATCAAACATGACAGCTATTTACACTCGCTGGGCGAGATGAAAGCTCGGGAGTCTATCACTCAGGCCCCTGTTCACCTAAGAGAACGAAACAAAGACAGACAAAGCAGGAAAAAAGGCGGCCTGTAAAGTTTCAGATATCGAGGCTGTCTCGGATGCTTTCTGTCTGACGTGCGTGCACGTTCACATGCCCCGTGAACGGCGGCGGGGTGTGTGCATGTTCAGGCTTCCAGCGGAAGCACAGACATGCCGTTACAATGCTGCAGCATCGGCGCTTTGATGTTCAAGGTGCTGCGTCTGTTGTGCGCGTCTGTCCTCTCAAATCATCTTTTGCACCGAGAGTAAAACATGGAAACAAAGGCAAGCAACATATTCAGAGGTGTCAGTTTGTTAGACGACGGTGGCATATAAAGTACCTTCGCTCAGTGAAAGTTACAGGACAGGGTAATTGACAATTGCTGTTTCAAAGGGTGAGAGGTTAGAGGCAGAGAGAGGCGCTCACACCATCGAGAGTTATCAGGCACAAATGACATTAATCAGACTAAATGTGTAGCTTCAGACTTTCAGTTTACAATTTAGGGAACCTGAACAATCTACATAAATTCAAATAAAGCATGGCTCTGTTTGTATGTGCAATTTTATGTCTAGTATTCTGTTAAAGCCACAGTGCACATAGTAAGAACTTGTGTCCACACATTGACAAATTTAGGTGCATCAGCCATCCTCAGCTCGTGAGCACTTATGAATTTGGAGATTTTTATATCTTCACAGCAGAATACACTCAGTCTGATAAAAAAGACTTGTGTGACTGAGCTGCGGTACAACAAAGGCATCAACTTCACAACGCGTGCCAAGGCTTTACTCAGGTGATGATGAAAAAGGAAAAAAAGCCATTGCATGTCTTTTATAAAGCATTTTTCAAAAAATAATTGATAGGGAAATAAATTTGTCAATTACTGCTGAAGAAAGAACTTTCTGAATAAACATGTTTATGGTAAGCTGTGTCTCTTGGCAGTTGATCATCATGATCACTTCCACATTTTCCCAGAAGGTGGCATATTTATTAGCATGCAACAGATGGGACGCACTCGTTTGCCTTGCTAAGGCTTGTGAAATTGGTCTTTTGGCGGCAGTATAAATATGATGGAGTGCAGCCCATAAGAGGCACGGCATGACACACGAGGACAAAATGTCCAAATGAGCAGCAAAAAGTCATGTTTGTGGCTGCTTTACTACGGTGCCATCAGTGATTGATCTACGTCCTGCAGAGCCGCTATATGGAACAAAGTATAAAGCCTATAATTTAGCCGGGAAACAATGCACGACAACGTCTGCATGTGCACCCATTTCAGCGTGAGCATTCCCTGGTGCAGGTAGATCATTAAACTACCAGGCGCTGCAATATGGTGTAGTCAATGTCACTGAAAAGAAGGGACAATAAAGTGAGGCAGGGGGGTTGCAACAGCAGGGAGAGAGCATGTATTAATGTCACATAGGCTTTAGCCTGCTTCCTTAAGCTCTGCAAAGAGTCAGCCAAGCCAATTTCCATTATCATATTGATTGAAATAGTTCATCATAGTGTAATTTCAGGTTTATCGCCACCCGGTTGGGAATAAGACCAAAGCATTATCTGACAAAAGCTATTGTTCTACGGGACGTTTGGCTGTTCCAGTTCATTGATGGAGTTGATTAAGTTTAAATGAAGCAGACACTGGATAAAAGTGAGGGTATTGACCAGCAGGCATGGTGGCGTGCCTGAATAAAAAAAGCCTGATGCATTCGGAAAAGCAAGATTTGCTAAATGCTCTAATCTTCAATCAAATCTAACATCAATACAGACAAAGTTTGGTAATGAGAGATTCAATGAAGCATGCAAAGGAGAGAATTAATCCCCCTCGCCTAAACTGAGTTCAACTTTGAAGCTTGCTCCTCAGGACGGATAGTTATCTAAATGCTAAATAAGTAACGTATTGTACTTTTCACAGCATACTAATCATTTGTTCATTTCGCCCCCTTTATTTGTTCTTACCACTCTCCCCCTTGTTGATCTGGTGATTAGATCAACCTTGGATAGAGGAGAGGAGTGGAATAATGAGGCTGCTGGGGAGCAGCAGCCCATCAGGCGCAGACCTGTTACAGTACAGAGGGGGACGTTTGTCAAATAAAACAGGAGAGTTTAAAGTATAGCAACAAGGTAGCTTCACACTGGCCCACAAGTTATGAGGAAACAATTCAGAAAAGTTATATTTAGTGGCAGCCAGCAGGGGTAAAACCAGTAAAACAAATCGTATTCCAGAGCTGTATAAAGAGCAAATTCTCAAATTAGCTCTAAAAGAAAGTTTTTTTTAACACTTGTACTAGAATCTGGAACATTTTACAAACCACAGTATGTTTGAAATTTAGTTGTTTTTTTAATAGAATTTTAAAATATTTCACATTAATTCTGCACAAAACAAATGTAAAAGAAAATGCAATAATGTACCATGTATACCTTATCATTTTTTGCTTTACTAACTTCATATTCTAATACGCTGTTTAGAAGTATTTCTACCTTTATATCTGACCACATAAATGAACCTCCTAGCACCATGTTTAACTCCTAGCAGGAAGTTGTGGTTGTTTTGAAGCAATCTGAGACTGACAGGTTTTAGTTTTGTGCTACGCTGTCCCTTATATGTTCGGTGTGTTTAAAACATCGCTCGGGGGGCATATACATGTGGGTTCATGAGTATGACAACTTTTCTGAAGACAATCCTGTATAATTTTTGTATTAAAACAATGTGGCAGAGAATTTTGTTTTTACAAAGACCCGGTTACGTGTGTACAAGTAAAGGTGAAAAAAGGTGAAATATATAATTCCAGTTTTTTGTTTCATATGTTTCAAACATTTACTTTAGTTTCAAAGTAAACAAATGTCTCTTCTTCAGTGACTGTTGGTCAAACTTTTTTTCAGTACTTACATTTTTCAATGAATCCTTTGCCTCAGATGGTGGAAACTGCATTACTGCCATCTGTTGGCCTGGAGTTTGTGCATCGATGTTTTATCAGTGTGCCAGAAATGAAGCGATCTATCCCTGACATAACTCAGCCAATATGGAGATGAAAGGTTCAACAGCAGTGAGTTGGTTTTCATTACCAGCTCAGAGGTTTTTACTGCCTCTTCAGATCAGCTGTAGAAACAAAGCTGTTCTGTTAAAATTGCAAACTGTTTGAGAGTTGATTTAATTTAATTATCTCATAAATATGCTGGTATTTGGCCAGTGGAGGGGAATATTTCCATCCCTGATCTGTTTTGGATTGGCACCACTTAAGTATCCTGATGCTAATGACACTCAACTTGGAGGGCCTGCAATTTTTCTGTGGTCAGTTTTCTCTACAAAATCAGATACTTTTGACCAGACTCCAGTAGATTTAGTTTCCCCATATTTCCTCAGGAATTAAATTTTAATTTGAAACAATTAATTTTACAAGTTTGGTTTATAATGAACTTTAAATGTGAAGAAAAATGAAGCATAAAGTTAGCTACGGATTATAGGTTAGTGTTATGGAAGTAGGATATTTTTTTCACCTGAGGAACAAATATGACTTTTTTAAATTTACTTTTTAACCTAAACTATTATCTGCAAAACATTATTTTCATAAATCTCGTGTGTGGAAACACTTGATTCAAGTCCTGCAAGGTGCAAAATATAAGAATACATCAATCGTTTTCTTTCAAATTTTAGAGAAGTAAACACATAAAGCAGTGACATGAGGTGTACATTTTCTCTGCTAAAGAAAAAATTTAAAGTATCTTAACTTATGAAAAAAATGACTTCTATACTCATAAATTCCTACATCAGCCAAGCATTTTATTTGAACGTAATATCTAAAACATATGAAAATTAAAATGTCATCCAGATCATTTAGTATACCGTCTGATTTTCGTCCATGCTCCAATGTAAAATGCACGCTTTGTTCATACAGTTCTCATTGTGTGTGTGTGTGTGTGTGTGTGTGTGTAGGTGTGTGTGTGTGTGTGTGTGTGTTTAGATTTTATGCACTTTGGAGCGTTTGTTGAAATGTATGCCGACAGGCATCCTAACCTGCCGAGATTTGGAATTTCAATGCGCAGGTGAGGATGGGAGCCGCGGGCCTGCAGCAGCGGCAGCAGCATCCTGAAGGTGACTGCGTGTTCCGCTGACGCTGACATGTGGCCCGGCGCCATAACAGGTGACAACTTCCTGAAATGCTGCTCATCACATGCGGGGCCCATTACTCCTCTGTCTGTTTAAAACACCTGCTTTTCTTATTTCTTATTTTTGCTTGACCAAACGCGTTTTGCGTCAGAATGTATAGTGTGCGTTTTATTAATAAACTATTCTCCATAAACAGCGCACATATCCATCAAACTCGCGTTAATCGTGTTATTTTATTTATTTTTTAATTATTTTTCCAGTGCAGCCCTTTGGGTCCTGAACGGACTGTTTTGACTTCCACTTTTTTTATATATGTTTTGCAGATGCCACCTCATTATTTTTCATTTACCGTTTGTAGAATGACGGTAAATGTTGTCAACCGCGCGCAGAGAGGAGTGTTTTTATATGATTTCTTTTTAATGCTGCCTCTTTCCCCCCGTCTTCATTGTTGAGAGTTGAGCTGTGGGACGTGGAGTCGGAGCTGTGTGTGTGTGTGTGTGTGTGTGTGTGTGTGTGTGTGTGTGTGTGTTGTCAGGATCCCATCTAATCTGCATGTTTGTTTCTTAAACAGGGCATGTTCGCTGAAACTCCCCCCTTCCTCCTCTGCTCAGACAGCAGCTACAGCCGGAAGAGGAGCAATAAAACAAACTCCTGCTCTCAAAGGTGCGCGCGCCTTTGTACCGCCGCGTTTTGCCTGTTAGCTGCACATCCTCCGTCTTTTCATCTGTCACTTATTCCCCCTCATGTTTTGTCATTTGCTCTGTATATTCATTTGTCGCCTGGTATATATATATATATATATATATATATATATATATATATATATATATATATATATATATATATATATATATATATATATATATATATATATATATATATATATTTTTTTTTTTTTTTTCCCGCCTTCCCAGTGCTTGGCTGGGGGCACCCGCGGTTGTAATTAAATTTCACCTCGTCACATACATAAATACAAAATATATAAATAACTAAATTATTATTATTCTCATGTTTCTGCTCTGGAGATTCAATATAATAAAATGGAAACGCGGAAACTTAAGAATTTAGTAGCTACAGAAAATTATATATTAAATATGTATAAAGTGTAAAGAGAAGGGTGTGAATAGTATAAAAAGAATAAAAATGTATTTGACAAAAAATATAAAATAGAATCAAAAAGGCGATAAAGTCTTCCATATCACAAAAAATACAAAATATCCTGCTACATAAAACGCAGCCTACATAAAAGTGTTTGGAATCATGACTTTTATTTTGTTAAATTGCTCCTCGAGTTCCTGCAATTATCTGACGTTATCTCAGTGATTACTGTTACCAGTTTTCACTAGAATCACTTTCTGCTCACTTTCAGAACAAGCACCGCCCCCTGCCGGCCACTCATTAAACTGCAGAATGGCTTCAGCGTACAAAAAAAAAGGGGGAAAAAAAGGGGTCGTGGGCCAAGTGGTTAGTAAACAGTTTAAAGAAAAATCCACAGAGACGATTTATACCGTTCTGTGCGATTACTCAGAAATAATCTGCAGTTTGTGCACTCCCTCCCCCACAACTTTTATTTATTTATTTATTTATTTTTTCCGAGAGAATTGATTATTACTTTTACTGTAAATATGAGAAGACATAAATGATTATGCAGTGGAAATCAGCTATATTCCGGACATTTTTATTTATTTATTTATTTATTTTTGTTGTAAATCGTCTGTCCTGGCTGGATTTCTCCTCTTCGGCCAATTTAGAATCGTATTTATCTGCAGCTTGTCAAGCCTCCAGTTTAGTGATGCAAAATGAAGAGGAGGATATAGGAGCGGGGTGAGGAGGAGTCGAGGGGGGAGAAAGGAGGTCAGTCTGAGCCCGGCGGGATGCAGGGCAGCTGCTTCCAGACCAGTCACACCTACTGCAGCTCGGCTCCTGCAGGCATTTGCTTGGCGGAGTAATTAATAGGAAATAATGATGCAGCCGAGAGGTGCGGCGTCGCCATCAAGGACGACGCGTTGGCCGCCTCCGTTCGGCTCCTTATTGTAAACGACACGTCGCTTATTTGAATGCACGTGATGGGGTGACGCAAAAGTAAACAGCAAAAAATCTAGAAAAAAAAGGGGGAGATATTTATTATTATTAATATTATTATTACTATTTCAACGTGACGATTAATGAGTCATATTAGAAATGCATAATAATTCAAAAACAATAATAATTCCGCAGGTTTTCATCTGCAGCCTCTCCTTCCCTCCCAGCCAAAGAGGCTGCAGAGCAGACGCTGTGAAACGCGCCATAACGCACTTGTCTGCCCAATTAGCCGAAACAATTATTGCAACTTTGACTTTAATTACATCTCAATTTGAAGCCTCGCTGCTGGTGTGTGTATGATTCAGTGATTAAAAGCCTCTCCTGCCCCAGTGCCTTTAGGGCAGCGCATGATTAGGACCTGTCAGCTGCCGCGCTGAGCGCAGGCAGCCAGGCGTGTTGTGCAACATGACCCGCTGCTGTTAAACCTTGTCAACATATTAACCTGAATTCCCCAGTCATCGTGGAATGAATCGCCCGCATAAGAGGGGAAAAGTGCGCACAGATGTAAGTCTAATTGAAAATATAGATATAAATGTAGAGCTACTGCGCGGGAGGAGGATCGTGTAACATTATGTCCCAAGGCCTGGTTTGGATGCTAACAGCTTTAATAATAAAATAATAGAGCAGGAATATGTTTCCCCTCTTTACTATGCGAGCAACATATTTAAAAATGCACTATAAAAGAGGAATTTTGTTGGGTGTTGCATATTTTCCATGGAGATTATTGGAATTTGTAAAATAGCCGGGAAATGTGATAGATAGTAGTGGTTTCATTTTTCAACACTATAAAAATGAATTTTTAGGGATGTAAAAGTTTGGCAATTAAAAATATATTCAATCAAATATTTTGAGAGTGCGTTTTTTTGAGTCAATATTAGTTATGTCATACTATAAATGTATTTTTTAGTTTTTGTTTGTTTGTTTTTTCCCAGGGGAGAAAGGCCAGGGGGGGGGGGGGGGGCTTAAATTTTAGTCTTTATAATTCTTAAAGTTTTATTTGAGCATATTAGTTTTTAACAGTAATACTCAACAATGAGTAAATTCTGTATAAATTTGTTATTGAGTATTAATATTTAGCTATTAACTTTCCAAAAAGAAAAATAATCAGCTGTATTGATTTGATTTTTTTTTATTTAATGCTGAGTATTAGATTAGATTTTGCTTCGATGCATCTTACCAAAAGATTTGGCTGAAGTTTTATTGCACGTTTTATTTGTTTTCTCTGATTCTCCCTTGATGTTCTCACTGGTCTGATTGTACTGCCAAGAAAGACCCAACAGAGCTGTCAACTTATGATAAAGTGGATCAAAACAAGTATTGACTGTTACGTCTAAAGTATAAGTTACAGAAGAACAGAATAGTTAGAACCTAACCAATATATTCGAGTAAATCTACTTGAGAAACTTTGTAAATCTTGCAAATTTCACAAGTTCCATTGAGCAGATGTTTACAGTTAAAATTGTTTTCCTTATACAGAAATATTAAAATCTACACCAATAAAATGTTTGCCAGCTGTTTTGATTCAATTCTACAAGTTTACTTCATCAGTCTGCAAACATTTCATAAAAATCATTTTTAAAAAATATTCCCATGGTAGAGCTAAAATGAATCTGAAAAAAAATTGCGAGGACTTATGATGATTACAGGCGGACTAACAGGAATAAAGAGGTTTGACAAGGGGAGAACGGCTGCTTTGGAAGGGCCAAAAGGTTTATCTGAAGCACATTTGATCCTTGTCAAAATATATTGATTCATGTTCTTTCAAGAGACACTTGATGTCTTCCTTAATATCTGACTGGCCATCTGGACTGACTGAGGTATGCAGCTTTCTTTGCTCCAAAGATATAATATGTCAGGAAGTCAATATGAACTTTGGAACCGATTTATTCTTTAAAGCCTGGACTCTGGTCAGGCCACTCTTTTTGTGCCAGCATACGTGAAGCAGCCAGTTTACAGTACAATGCAGATTCTGCTTGTGAGCAGCGCGTCAGTGTGCAGGAGTGGACGGCTGGTGGCTGGGCCAGGGGTTTATAAATCTGCCCACAGCCACAATCAGTGCAAGCTAGTTTCTTTTGGTGTATCCAGAGGTGAATAATTTATGGGAGGATAAAAGCATTTGTGGTTGAGAGCTAGACAGACAGACAGACAGACAGTAGAGGGAGGCCGGCTGTGTTACCCCCCCTAAACCCCTCCACCACCACCAGCGCCACCTCCCAGCCCATCCACCCCTGCCCCAACCCTACACCCCCCTGTGTGCCGCGCGGTGGCCTTGCACGATACCTCCTTGGACGGCTGCTTGAAGTGCAAATCTGTGTTCCAACTTGTTCCCGGTGCCTGTCAGCATGTTTTCTTCTTGTCAGCAGCGATTGAGTGTGGGCCCGTGTCACCCTTGTACTGCTGCTGTAACAGGATCATTGACAGGCCAGTGACACTGCCCAACCGGATAATGGAAACCTATTGATTTTTCTTCTCCTCCCCCCCACCACACACTTTTTTCACTCAAACAACGTGTGACACTTTTGAATAACTGGCCAAAGAGCAGGTCGTGATCAATGCTCCCGACCTTTGAATCGCTGCTACTCCACCAACTGAACCGGGGAAAAATAAAGGACAAGGCTGGCTGGCAAAAACAATCCTGTTGGGGAAAAAAACTCAGCGTCTCAAAATTCTGCATCATATGTCAAGTCAATTACAATGTAATGCAAAAGTACTCACACCCATCAAACCCTTTTTTTTTCTTTTTAACATTTTTGTCATGTTACAGACACAACCCTTACTGTGCTTCAATGGGATTTTCAAGAAATTATTATTGGTGGGCTAATTGATCCAAAATATCGATACTAAAGTGGTATCAGTATCGTTTCAATGTAAGCATTATAAGATTGATCATTCCATTTCAGATTCCCTCTCAACTCTATCTCAAAAAAACTTTTGATTTGCTTTCACATTATACTTTTTTGGTCTTTGTTTTATAAAAATATTGTACATAAATATGTTTTTCTGTTGTTTGTATCATGTTTATATGGTATTAAAGTATTTTGTAGATACCTATTCATTTTGTTTCAAATTCTGTCCTAGATTTTGACAAAAGAAATTAAAGGAAAAACCACAAAAACCCCACAAAGGTCAAAAGTTTAATAATATATCAAACTTGCATAAGATGTATCATATCTGTGATTCTGATGATGTACTTGGTATTGAAGTGATACCAAATTATCAGAGACTTGTAATTATAAGAACAGTCAAGAGAAAAAAGAAAATTAGGTCTTTACTTCTAGTCTAAAAAATGTGAAATGCATTTCTTGTCATCTCTTTTACACCGACACCCTTAGATAAAATGCCAAAGTGCAATAGAACTCATCAATTTGGTCAACAGAATCCCCCTCTGAGTAATTTAACCTCTAAATGAATGCAGCTGTTCTGTGAAGAGGTTTGATGAAGAACGAGACATTATGGAAAAGCAGCAAATATGATAAACTAAAGATGTTCTATTTGCCACGAGGCACAGACCAATACAGGAAGGTCATATTAGACTAAAACAGAACTTTTTAGTCTACATTCAGTGTCCTTTGTGTGGAGGATAAACTAACATCCTGAGCACACCATCCATCAATATGAAAGCAAGTGGTGGCAGTATCATGTCGTGGGGAAGTTTCCTTCAGCAGGAGCAGAAAGGCTAGCTAATGGGAAGATGGATGAAGTTCAAAAAAGAACAATAATGAAAGATAGGATAGCCTGATAGGATCTAGCCAAAATATTCAGTCGCAGACTAAATGAAATGTTTTAATTAGACCCTGGATGCCAACATGTTAATTTTGATTAATTACATAGATTTTAATGCAATTAATCACTTTTTTTGTTGTGTTTCTGGTGCCTCTGTAAACCTGACCAGCAGCCTCCAATATGATGGTTGAATAAATCTAAACAGACTAAAAACAACACAGATCTTTGTTTTTATTTATTGAATAATTTAGCAACAAAAAGGATTACTAAATTAAAAAATATTTTTGTCAGTACAGTTTTTGATTAAATGTTTTTAATTGTGATTAAATAATTACAAACACTGCAATTAACTGGACTGCCACCACTGGTTTTAAATCAAAGCATGTTTATGTGGTAGAGTGGCCTAGTCAAAGTCCAGACCTATCAAAATTTTAAACCATGCATGATTTGAAAATTAATGTTCACAGAGCCTCTCCAATCTTAACTAATTCAATTTGACTAAAATGTCAGTCCGAAAGTCTGGAAAACCTGAAAACTGTTGTAAAAGTTGGATCGATAAAATGTGTTCATGATTGTAAATGCACACCAAATAAAAAAAAATAAACAAAAATAAAAATTTACATCCACTTTATATTTGTGGACTACTGAGTGTTGGTCAACTCATTAACTCCTGTGCTTGTAATGCAACATAATGTGAAAAAGTCCATGGGGCGTGAACATCATTCTGATGAGTCTAATTGGCAGAAGAGGTTAGCCCTGAATTAAATGCAGGTTTTCCTCTGTGCCCGTGTGTGCACAGGGGTTAGCGCTCCCCGCTTTAATGGAGAACTCTCCAGAGAGGAGGCCTCTTTGATACCCATGGCGATGATAAGCATGCATTGGCTGCCTACTATTGGACGAGCCTTGGCAGATGGTGAGTGAGGGTCCTTCAGAAACACATATCTTTCTGTCAGCCTTGTTCCTCCCTCCCCATCTCTCCCTCTTTAGCCAGTGGGATAATGAAAAGCCCGATTCTGGTCATGGCTAACTCAATCTCATTATAATCTCACCTCTTTTTTTATTCATTCAGCCCCATGGGATGCTGTCTGCCAGCGATGTGGCTTTCAACCTCCAGAGAGAACATCTTTTGAAACAGCCAGGAGACCTAATGAAGTCACAGAGAGGCACAATTATTTCCCAAAGAAGGAGCATTAATGTACTTGGAAATTCCCTCCGGAGAAACATGACGACAATTGGTTTGTACAGCTTTGATCGCTGCTTTAAATACTGCCCAAGATAAACTGCAGGGTTAGCCCCCTTTGCCACTGGTAAGTAGGAAAACCCAGAATGGCTACCACGCATTAGATACATCAAATACTTTGGCTTTTTTGGGAGGGGTTGTGGAGGAAAAGCAACCAAAGTCCTTAATCGTACACAACCTTTATAAATTCCATTCAGGAAGGAATAACGCGTCCGAAGGGACGCTGAAGTAGACACGTCTTACCCGGAAGAATTGCAGCAAAAAATATTCCTGCGCATAACAAAGTGAAATTGGGTTTGCGAGTTGCGGGGGAAAGAAAATGATTCATTATCACATGAGACACCTTCAGACAACTGAGCGCAGCAACTCCAGCTGCTGCTAAGAGTTGCATCTGTGCACCGTAATCACAGACACTTTCCCTTACATTAATTATGAAATTGGTTTTTAGCTAAGAAAATGAGTGTGATGCATGAGGTTGTTGGTGCCCCCACTCGTAGTGCAGATTAGCAGATGTGATACATGATAAACAGCAGCCAGTGTTAAACTGCATTCCACCCGAATCCATCAGGAATCCAGCTGGTACGCTTATCCGTTTGGAGCTTTTTTTTTTTTTTTTTCCTAGAACTCCTCTGTGTCTGCTACGAACAGAACCGCCAGATTTTTACAAGTCTGTCTGAATCACGTGGTACTATGGCCATCTTTCACAGATATTACTGTTTTTGTTTTTTTCTTTGGAACTTTGTGAAATCACATCGATCCGTCTATTATCCCCCCTCAGACACCTGGCAGTCACCAACATCCAAAGGAATAATTTATCACTGTGTTCCTCGTTAAGACCTGAGTTTACAGTTGAAGAAACAACAAAGTGGGTTCAGCTGAGCTAGATTCCATCAGTGACTGGAAGCACAAACATTTTAATTAGTTGACATCAAGGTGTGAATGATTTTATTCAGATATACAGGATTTGATGCAAGACTCATCTAAGAAGAGCTAACAAATAAGAAAATCTGTGACCAGTGCCATTGTTTAAGCATTTTGTGTTTCGATTTTTACATGCTAATAACAATGTAGCGTTACCAAACAGCATGGAATGCATTTCCACTGTTATGCTGATGATACTAAGTTATATTTAGCCTTAAATCCTGATGAATCCTATCAACTAGGTAGATTATAGGCAAGTCTTGAAGACATAAAAACCAAGACAACTCTTTATGTGCTGCTTTTAAATTCCAACAAGACAGAAGTTGTCATCTTTGGACAACAGTCTTTGAAAAACAAACTGTTTAGTCAATCACTTAATGTGGATGACAGTAAATTGACCTCCAGTAAAGCAAAGTGCCTACATCAAGCAATATTGCCAAAATCAGAATTGAAAACATTATGTCATTCATATTCCAAAAGTTATTTCTAATTCTGTGCTTGAAGCATTTTAGGCAAGAAGAAATGAGTAATAGGAATATTTAGTAATATGAATAATTTAGGCCAAAATTGTATTGCAGAAATTATACATCTATTTCAATACTTCAGCTTATAAAAAAAGGTAAATTTAAATGAAAGTTAGTGGTTTAGCATCTTAGCATTAGCTTCTGCTAAATACTTGCCATGTTTTAGTGTTAGCAAAACTAATGTTTAGAAATAGTGCTTTAGGTTTAGTGCAACTAACTATTTGGTTAGCATTGCCCACCACTGGATTGTGTATACATTTAGATCTACTGTCTATACCTACTTTGGAATTAAAGCTTACTTAGCTACCATCTCCCCATGACTTAACCATTATTTTTCTGTATTACAGGAGGAAACTGGAGTAGACAGATCCCACACATGCAGAGAGAAAACATGCAAACTCCATGCAGAAAAGATCCAGGCCAGGATTCCAACTCAGGATCTTATTGCTGTGCACAACAGGGCTACTTAATGCCACAGAATGCATGGATGCATTTGAGCCTGTATAATTTTGACAATAAGAGAAAATCAACAAATTCTGATTTTTTTATAATGTTTCCCAATAGTAATTCATATAGTAATTTCTGCCTGTAAAAATGGGGTCTTTGAAATAAATTATTAAAAGCCAAATTATTCTAACATGGATGCAAGTTATGTTTACCTTGCATAATTCTTTAGGAAAAGATTTAATTAAGCTATTTTAATAATAGTGCACAGTTTCACACAATAGCAAAAAAGTGTTTTATTTTTTTTCCTTCAAAGAAGCTTTGTAGGACTGTCTTTGAAATTCATGCATTAATTTTATTAGCAATCAAAGCTGTTAGTCCCAGTGTGCTTCGGAGTCTTCTTCCACCTCGCTTCAGTCGAGGCATCTGATTTGCACTCTCCTGTTTGGAAAGTGTTACCGGCAAAGTTTAACACAATCTCGTGTCTTACGGGGGGCTATTTTCACATACAATACACCACCTTGGAAAACCACAGAGGAATCATAAACCACACTCACATCCACACGATGGGGAAAGAAAAATCACAGATCTTTTTCCTCTATGACAGAAAAGTGACAATGATGCCACTGTGAAGTGCTGCCTTTTAAAAAACAGAGAGATTCAGGTTGGTTAAGTAGTTCTCCCAAAGGATGCCTCAAACTTGTCTTTTTTTCCTAATTTTTAATTAAACACAAAAAACTAACAGCAATGCGATATGCTAAATAATGTCTAAGGAACACACATTTTACATTTCTTTTATGCCAAATTAGGGCTGATCTTGAGATTAGAGGTGATTCCAATGTATGTTGACAAAGTGTCGCCCTCATGGTGGCTTGAAAAGTGAAAAGTTAAGTCTCTTTTTGGAGGAAAGCAGCTGGCAAATTTCCAGTCATTTCAAAACAACATTCATAAAACAAAAAACTAGAAAAAAAAACCCAATTTGATTCAAAATCCTTTCCAGTATATTTCAAAGTACCTGACTGAAAGTTTGATTTGGACAGACATTAAACAAAATTGTGCAAATGCTGAGGATTGGCTTCAAACTCAACATCAAGAGGAACTCATGATTTTTTTAATGTGAACTTCAAAAGCACCTTGGCAACGTTCTATCCACAATAGAATATTTGTGTGCTTCTTTTTTCATTAATCATGCAGTGTACATAGGATCAATGTTGGGCTGAAGTGTAAAAATACGTGCTGAATTATTGACGGTTAGTCTCCCCGTAATGAAAAGGGGCGATTGTGTGAACGCAAAACAGAGCTAAAGTGTATTCCACTTCCATAAAGGGTAACTCGTCTAGAGAGGCAACTTTGTAATGTGGTGCTGTCTCTATCATGGTGTGTTTAAAAACATATGCGCGGTATGCTAACACATCTGCTCTGTAAACATGGCGGTGGTGTTTATCATGGAACTGGCCTGGTCTGAATTGTTAGCAAGAGGCTTTTAAATGCTGCAGGCGGCTTAGTTAGCACGTATGCTTACATTTAGATGATGCCGTTTCAAAAGAGCATCTACTTATATATGCTGCGTACATTACCACTCCTGAACAAAGGTGAGTAAGTTTATGTGCATCTCTTTTTCACAGATAAATGTTCAAAATTGAGTCACAAAAAATCGAAATCAAACTGAAAACAGTAAATAATATACATATAATAATATATAATAATGAGTAACAGCTAGCTAGGAAGCTAGCTGCTGTTTTAAAATATCCACAAATCTATCTCTCTATCAGGAGAACTCCACTGTTTGGGTCTCCCAGTTTGGATAGATAGGTCTACTCGAGTCCTGAAGTGGAAACAAATACAAGCTTCTGATTGGATGACCTCAGGCTATGGATTAGAGTCAAAATAATCAATATTATCAATGCAGAAATGACACTAATTTGAATCAGAATTGATACAAACGGATTCACTTTTGTCCCTCCAAATTGCCACAGCCACCTCTTATAAACGTCATTAGGCATAAGTAACACATTAACAAAAATGGTGCACAACTTTGCAATTACAAAAAAAAGGAAATACAAATAAATATCTGAATTGTAATGTACATTTTTCGTAATTTCGCAATTGAGGAAATTCATGCACCTACAGAAGGCAGTATTTCTTATTTCTATGACACGCCGCCAGAGCCTTACTTCATGTCAAGTTATGGTCCATGGTAGATACAGCAAGTAATAAGAATTGAGCTGTTTAAGTTCTTTAAAAATAAATGTTTGTGTCCAACCTGCTTTTTATTTTTATACAGTATATGTTGATTTTAGAAATATCGCAGAGCAGCAGGAACCACAGCTCTGATGGAAGAATCTGTTGACAGGACAATTATTGGTCATGCTCTCAAAAAAACATCATGATTATAGCAACAGTAAAAAGACTGAAACAATCAAGGGAGTGAACAGTTTTTACAGGCACTAAATGTTAGGTTTACTCCCCCAACATCAACAGTACTTTGGCATGTGGGGAAGTTTTAAGTTGCAACATTAAAATACATTCAGTGAAACAACATTTTTGACATAAGCACCATAGTTTAATAAACGTCTCTAATCGTTGCCTCTTCTTCTCCCTCGGCTGTGAGAGCCTCAGTGTTTGGCTGAAAAGCTCTGCTTGTTTCTGAACAACCAGAATGGTTCCTTCTAGTTTCCCAGTTGCCTGTGGCGTTGCCGGTGTCGTCCCTGAACTTAGCGCCACCCTCCTAAACCTTTTTCTACTCGACAACCACGCAGTTTTCTCAGCATTTCCTCACTGCTTCCCCATGGGAAAGGGCACTTTACCACTACTTCTAGCTCCAACAGTTTTACGCAATTGGGCCGACTTTTTTCTTAGCAGTGCAGAATTTTAGACCGCTTGCACTTGTGAACTTCAACTTGGTGGGTCGGTCTTGTTTACCTAAAAAAAAACAACTGTTTTTCTTAAAGCTTTCTAGTTAAAGGTAGAAAAGAATCTGCACCTACAAAACATTCTGCTTTGAGCTGCCAAAAGCCCTCCAGTCATTGTTTCCAGCATCCTTTTCTTCCATACAGGTGAGATCACTTGACATATCCATTTTTTTTTCTACTTCTAGTTATAATTTTCAGTTTTTGTCAATTCTACATAAAGACAAAGGTAAAGGTCGTTTCCATTCCAAGCCACAGAATTCTTTTTTTCTTGGTACCTTCTAATCCACTTGGTCTGTATTTTAATGAAACAAAAAAATCAGGCAGACAGCAAATATGTTCATCTAATGCTGTTCCTTTCAAAAGCATTCATATGTTCACATTATGCCAAAGATAAGAGTTTTTGTATTGAACCAATACAATATAATGCATAACTGTGAAGTAGAAGGAATATAATACATGCTAGGTTTTTTTCCATAAACTGTGGTGTGAATTTATAAGCAGCCACCTTGAGGGTGCATTCACACTAGCCCAGTTTAATCCAACTCTTGCTCGCTTGCCTAGAAAGTCTGGTTCAAATGCACAACCCAACTCTGCTGCAGACCAAACAAGCAAACTCTGGTCCATCTACTAGCCTAGGTCTCAGTTTGGTTGAAGTGAAATGCGTGAATGCGAGCAGACCGGAGAACGCTCTAAAAGCAGGAAGCAGACTGCATTCTGGGTAAATAAAGACAAAACAAATGTGCAAATCTATGCTAATGGGTGAAGTGGCTCGTGGTCTTTTGCCAAAGACTAAAGACAAATCTTACAGCAAAGTCTAAACTTTTGTTTACACCTATCCATCTGTTTTCATTTCATGGAGAAGGAAGTTGCGTCAGTGTCTTCTTCTGTGGTTTTTGTGTTTTCCTTCAATGGCTCTTGGTGGAAGGTGATTTTTGCCCCTCCACATTCTTTTACAGCCTGCAGCCTTATGGATTATCTGGTATTTATCTTCCCGTCATCAACGACCAACTTGAGGTAAATTTAAACTGGACTTCTCTGCAGCTCCTCCAGGGTTACAATGGGCCTTGGTCTTCATGATGCTTTTTGTTGACTAAAGCTCTCTAACCTCTGAGATCTTCACAGAACTGCTGAGAACTTAGATTGATTCTATTCACTAACCAGGTGACGTCTGAAGACAATCGGTTACACTGAATTTTTTTAGCATGTGTTGCAGTAAAAGAGGACTGAATACACCCAACTCTCTTCAGATTTTAATTGCAAAAAATAATAGAAAAGGAAAGTACATTAATACTTTTGCAAGGCACTGTACTGCATTTCCTGATCCTACATTGTCTAAGAACTTCTCCTTTGTGTCTGCTGCTGGAAAAATCCATCTCAAATAAGAGCTGAACAAGGTCCGCCCCGTTTGTGAGTCACTGCTGAATCAAGGCCGGTGCGTTCAGGTGTGCACCACATTTCATGTGCTTAAAATCTCTGCAGCCTCAGTGTAGTTGCCAGATTTTTGTGTGCTTTGGCAAGCTGGTCAAGATGTTTGAGGGAGTTAAATGCAAAGTGAGTGCACCGCTCTGCTTCAAATTCAGACCTTTAATAGAACTTCTTCCTGCTTGTCTCGGTGAATAATGATTTTCCTCATCAGGGGAATTGCTATCACAGAACAAACGCCTACACTGCCTGCATACAAAGGGCCGTGAAAGATTTCCACTGTTGGGCTGATTATGCTGGCCCTAAATGATACATCATATGACTATGGAAATTTCCTTTTTCCTTGAAATTAACATTGCATGTTCCGCATGAAAAGAAAAAGAAGATCTTGCACAAGTTGCTCTCGCTCCAACTGCTCCACTTTTGGACTGGCATTGTTTTCATCTTCAGGGTCATTTCCCTCATTACAGCCTTCCTGCACCGTGCTATAAATACGCTGCTGGGAGACTAAAGCTTTGTTCCTGGAAAGGTCTTTGAATGGCATTTCTACATATTTAATACGAGACCGCGAACCCAAAAGATGCATCTCTGTTGCCTGTGTCAACACTTTCAACATCATTACCAGAGTAGAAATATCTGTGGTTGTTGTTAACCTTTTTTTTTCTTCTTTTGTTTCCTGAATGCATGGAATGCTTTTTGTGTGTGTTTACTGCACCTCCTGTCTGTTTGGTGCATCACTTCGGTCTCCAGCCTTATGTCACTGGGAGACAACAGTCGTTCTCACTGAATCCCATCTGATTACCCGAGCATTATCATAAACATCCGCGGAGCTTCCGGACCGTTCTACGTCCCGCCGAGATCTCGGCTTTTTCATTGTCTGTTTTTGTCAACGGTTGACTAATGTGCCCGTGCTCCGCACTGTCACCTGACAGCACCCAACAGGCTGCTTCAGACTCATTCCGTACCGGGTGAGACGGTGGCGCGTTGACACCTGGCTGCGCGGACCAGTGTTTTCCACGATGGGCCCTGCTGTGTTCTTCCAAGCGTCTGATTGAAGCTCGCTGGGTGGTGGCAACACCTCGAGGGCTCATGTCCTTCTCCGCTTGCCACGTGGCGTCCAGGACAGGGCTGGGTAAAACAGAGCCTTTGTTCAGGACACGGCGTACCTCTGAGGTGGGGTGTGAACCAGGTCCATTAACAAGTGCTCCTGAAGGCAATGAATTGCCTGCGTGGGGAACAGCAGGGACACTGCTGTATACAAATGGATTCGGCTGGGTTCCATTTAAAGGGTTTTCGTGTTCATCTGAGGACAGACCTGCTGCATTGTTCTTCGGGGAGAAAGTGTGACTCTGTAATGGCTCCCGAGTAGGAATCGGGTCGTCAGACGCTGATTTCACGTCTTTGTCCTTTTGTGCGTTTGGCATTGGGTCAGACATGCAGAGAAAACTCCCAATTTACCAAACACACTTAATTCAAGCTGTAAAGTCTTGTGTTTTAAAAGAAAATACTTGTTAATCATTTAAAATAAAAACATTTGCATATCAAGCCATGCAACATTAAATGCAATTTATTTTTTTTCCATATTGTAAATGATAATGATGCATTTTATTTAGGACTTAACATTTGTTCATAGGTCTGTGGCAGTAAGCAATAGATCAATTCATTGCATGATGAATCAAAATAAGCTCAATAATTTCCATTTGCATAATTTTTCATTTTCCTTTTTCCTCTCTACCAAAAACGTGATCTCAACTAACTCTTTTTCTTTTTTTTCACAAGGACAATTTTGTTTCTTATAGACTTTATAATTCATTTATTTATTGTTTCTGTTTCATTTATTTATTTTGGAAATTTAAATGTCTTCCCATTCTAGTGTTATTCCAATTTCTATTGGTTCATCAGAATTTAAAGTGTATTGATCTTGCATCATTATGCAATCACCGTTATATTACTTGAAAAGGGTCTCAAAACAACATTACTGTTTATTGTAACTAATTGCGATAAAGGGGGAGTAGCATAATCCACATTTTGAGTTTAGAACATCAACTTTTCAAACCATAAATCTTAGTCCAATACTACTCTCTCACTAAGTTGATGTATTAGTTTATAACACAACATGCATAAACTGTAGGGGTACACCGACTGCAGTTTTGCTGGTCGAACGGAGATTATTGATGTTTAAAAAGCCTGACCTGCAGATTCCAAATATTAGCCTGTACCTGGTTTTTGTCTGAAATGACGCTAAACATAGCAAGAGTTGGCAACAGATGGGCGACTTTTGTTAACTGCAAATGTGGGCCAGCCTGTCAGTCAAACCTCTGTCAGGGCAAAGCAGAAGAGGACAGTGGCTGATTTTAAGACCTTTGTAGATTTAAATAAAATCAGTTTCACAAGCAGATCGGCATGATAAATCAGTCTGTCTCTGTGTTGCCCTGCGACAGACCGGCGGCGACCTGTCCAGGGTGTACCCTGCCTCTCGCCCGGAACATTAGCTGGAGATGGGCACCAGCAAGCCTCCCAAACCCACCAGTTACAAGGGTGTACAGAAAACGGATGGATAAATTGGCTGCCTGATAAATCGGTTCATCCCTAATAAACAGATACATCATTCTGTGCTGGATCCTACACACACCGAACGATAACCACTGGCCCTATATGAAAAGTACATTTGTGAATTGTTCTACATCTAAATAATTTTAATAGCTAATATTTAATACCCTTCCAAATACATTTTTATAGTGTGGCAATAGGGTATTGTTTTTAAAAAATGTGTTCTTCAGGGCATTCCCATTGCTCCACAAAATGAGAAATGTATTATTTTGTGCTGCATTATGATTTTCCAACACCCTCTTATGCCACCTCTATTCACAACAAACCCTGCTGTTAGCCCTGAATACCCTAGCGAGGATGCTTAATTATGTGAGCGCACCTCTGGGACACAACCTCCCTGATTCTGCACCGAAAGTTCTCAGTCGCCTGCTAAAATTGACCAATTTCCATGGGAACAAAGTACACCTCCAATGAGATCATATTGCGTCTTATCACTCCGTGATGGTGCCAACCCAGATCCCAGCGTGTGACTGTTGTTGCTTCAATCCTGACAAATTGGCAGGAACACAATCTGTCTAAAAACACAAACACAAACCCCCACAAAGAAAGCGTGCTCTCCTGCGCGCACATTTAGACAACATGCAGATTCATTTAGGACGAGGGATTGAACCTTCAATCAGCGTTCAAACCGACCAAACTGATACTTTTGAATGATTAAGTAGGATAATAACTGAAAAGTGTACATAATCTCCAATACCCAGCTACACTATGCTGTCCAAAGCTGATTTAGTTTAAAACGTATGCTCTACGGGAACCTGCATTGCTAACGAAGTGGTAAATTCAGTGTTAATGAGTGGCTTCACTGTTACCACCTCAGAGGTAAAGCCTCCTGAGCTCCATATTCTCCCCATCTGTTGTGGTGTTGGGAGGTTTGAAGGGAGAACAGACGCTCCACATTTAAAAGCAAACTTCACTGTTACTCCCAAACAGCAGGGTGGCAAAAACCATCAAAATATGTCGGAGAAAAAAATGTGTAAGGCTCATTAGCAGCCAACTCGCACAACCTGTGTCTATATATAACGAAGAGGGCTTGAGCAGAGAAGCGATTTTTAGAAATGTATTTGCTTCTATTTACCTCATTTAGTCAAAGTTAAAAGGCTGACTTTGCCTTGCCTGAAGATATTTATGGGGATTATGGGCTTTAATACAGCTAAGCCATATGCACAGATCAATCTGCTACAAGCTTTTACTAACCCTGCCCAGTATCCTCCCCAACACACTTTTTCTTTTTTGTTAATTTGAAAAACGGGATGTATGGGAAGCTTATGCATTCACTTAGACAACGTAAGCAAACATCTCTTGTTCTTCTAATGTTAGAAAGTAGTTTATATTCTAACTTCCAAATCAAAAGAATCCAAATTTCATATTGTATATGTTCTCTTATAAAGACAATTTACAAGCGTACACCAAATTAAAGTGGAGACAAACAGGAGCGCAGTGAACACGCAGAAAAATACATGCAAAACAGATGTGATCAGTCCAACTTACAACCACAGTTAAAAACACACCCTGAAATCCTTCAGGTTTCTGTTGACCTCTACTGTGAACAATAAAGATAAGCACGTCTTTTTATTTCATAATTGTTTCACAGCAGAGTGCAATTGAGAATTTCATATGAAAGCAGGTTGTTTGACAGTCAACAACCTGCTCCTATTATGACACGATGAGTCCAAAGATCAAACGCTCTATCAGAACCCATCAGAACAATCTGTCATAATTTTCTCTGCATTTCCTGAAAGGCTACAACCTGTGGCAGATCGAAGATGACATCCTACCTGCCCAGTCTTTTCTAAACCATCAATGTAAGTCACAATATGAGACTATAGTTTAAAAAGTGGATGAAGGATTTCTATTGGATAGAGAGATAGAAACAGAAATTTAAGTTCCAACGACTTTTCTAAAAGTAGTAAATTTGGTTCTGAAAGATATTATGTAAGTTATTTCTCAGAAGAAAAAAAAGATGACAGTGGGTGTTTAATGTGTAGGTGAGCACTACTTTCAGCACTTTGTGCAGGAAAGAGTAAATCTATTGGAAAAACACCAAAACTTACAAATCATTGGAGCTACAGTCAGAGAAAATAAGTATTTGATATTACATCAATTTTTCATATTTCCTCATTGACAAAAAATGGAGAGGTCTGTAGTTTTCATTTTAGGTACAACTCCAGAGAGAGACAAAATCTAAAAAAAAAATACAGAAAATCAAACTATAAGTTTTAAATCATTAATTAGCCATTTTATTACATCAAAGTATTTAACACGTACTAATCAGCAAGTATGCTGGTTCTCTCAGACCTGCTAGTTCATCAGTTCATACTCATTACCTGTATTAACTGCACCTGTTTGACTTTCTGCCTGTATAAAAGTCACCTGTCCACACAATCAATCAGACACTAACTTCATCATCATTGATGAAACCAAACAGCAGACTAAGGACATCAGGGAGGTAACAACCCCCTTCCCTCAGGAAGAGCACTGAAGACGTCTCCATGGCTGATGGTATATCATCATTGTCAGCCAAGATGTTTCTCAGCTAAGATGGGCAGAGCTAAAGTGTTTCTCCATCAGAAATGTTGAGGTTCTGAAGTGGCCAGGCCAGTCTCCAAACTTGAACCCAATAGAAGATCTTTAGGGGAAGCAGAAACTGTGCGTTGCCCAGCAACAGCCATGAAAACCGAACGTTCTGGAGATAATCTGTATGGAGGAGTGGGCCAAAATCCCTGCTGCAGCGCAAACCTGGTCCAGAATTACTGGAAACCTGTGACCTCTGGAATTATGAGCAAAGGTTTCTGTACAAAACATTAATTTCTATGTTTATATTTTATTAAATACTCATTTCATGCAAATAATAATAAAATATATAATTTGACTTTCTGGACTTTTTTTTCATAGATTCTGTCTCTCACAGTTGGGGTGTACCCACAATTAAAATCCCAGATCGCTCCACTTTGTTAGAAAATCGGTGTTGTGTGAAATACTTATTTCCCCAATGTATTTTCTGAGCAACGTCAGAAACTAATGTCAGACAACTATCCATCCATCCATCCATCCATTTTCTTCCGCTTATCCGGGATCGGGTCGCGGGGGCAGCAGCTTCAGAAGGGAGGCCCAGACTTCCCTCTCCCCAGCCACTTCTTCCAGCTCCTCCGGGGGAACCCCAAGGCGTTCACAGGCCAGCCGAGAGACATAGTCCCCCCAGTGTGTCCTGCGTCTTCCTCGGGGCCTCCTCCCGGTGGGACGTGCCCGTCCCGGTGGGACGTGCCAGACAACTAGTTTTTATTAATTCAGTTGAAAAAAAATTAAGAACTGGATTTAATACAGAAACATAAAGAATGCCAACAACTCTATTAAAGCAAACTAGAGTTTGGTTTTGAAGAACACGAATGACCTGCACATACTCCTGATCTCAACCCAACAGAACATCTTTGGTTATTAAGAGCAGAGACTCGAAACCAATATTGACAATATTGGTGTAGACAATAAATATTGTCTACATCATTCTCTTTCAGACCAGGTTAATGTTTTACATGTTGTAACTGCACACTGTTAAAAGTGAACCAAACCAAAATGAACATGGTAAATGTTTGGTATTCCAAGCCGTGTCCACCTGGAGCACCCTGGTCTTCACCAACACTGAGAACTATATGAAGACCTTAAGAATCTGGATATTTGACTTTACTTCCATTCTTCCTGTTCACCACTGAAACCCTTTGTGGCAGCACGTTTGTAGACCACTCTTCAAAGCAACTGGGACAAATCAGTAAAACCATTAAACCACTGAAGCTGTCTGTGTGGATCAAGAGCAAAACCTGAAGTTCCTCTGCCATCAACTTCACAGAAAAAAAAAAAACTAAACAAGCAGAGGGGGGGTGGTGGGTTGGTGGAGGCCAGCATCCCTTAAGTACTGCACTACACAACTTCCTCAGTTAATGGGATATTGATTTATTTGACACAATGTGAATTTATGAAGCTGGCCCTTTAGTGTAAGAGTATCAAAGCACACCTTTAACAAACACCACCGTAATCCCAAGGTGAGGCTGTTCTTTCAATGAAGAGCCACTGTGGAAAAAAAGTAAGAAATAAAAAAATGTTTCTTTTTTTTCATTGTGCTACCGCAGCTCTGCAGTCATCCACGGCATCAAACAACAGAAAATTGGGTTTAAATTAGTAATGTTCACCGTCTCATTCTTCAAAGTGACCGACTGAGAACGCAAAGCCGCAAAACACAATCACACATTCATAAAACACCCAAATAGTCTTAAATTTGCTCAAGAGGAGATGGAGGGAGCGTGGCGTCACCAAACGTCTTTGTCAGGATTACGTTCTCTTTTATCCCTCTGAATCCTCGTCACCCAAAGGTCATTTCCATAATAATGGTTTCTGCTTTCCCTAATGGGATTTCGCCTGTGATTATGTATGCCAGTGCCTTGCGCCGACACCGTCAGCCATGTCGTCTTGAATTGCACAAATGTAATTACATAAGGTCTTTGATAGCTAAACAATATAATTTACTGCTTGAGTGGAGGTACATATTGGAGCCGGAGCTGCCGGGTTACAAAAATAAGAATGGAAAATACAAGCAGCAGAGGTGGCATGAGAATATTATGTTCTTAGAAGGAAGAGGGGAAAAAATTGTGATGCAACAACAAGAATAATCCCGTGAGCATCTGAAAGAAAATGAGTCTCGTCCAAGTTACCTCTCGTGCATCTTTCAAAAAATTCTTGCAATTTGGGGAAAATGCTCTTGCTTGATTGGAGATGATGAAACTTTCATGATATTCTACTCAAGATAACGTAGAAGGCTGTAATATACTTCTACATAAAAGGCTGAAGTGACAGTGTCATCTATGAATTCAAGCACATCTGGATGTGATTTCTCTGGTATGTGAATGTTCAAAGCGTAAATTTTCCTCCGTACTTGAATGTGCAGGATGATTGTGGAAGACACTTGTGTTCCATGTTGCTCTGGCTTCACAGGTAGATTGCACATTTTACTGCTACATTTGTACTGTGTTTCTGGTTTTTATCTGCTTTTCCTGGGCCAATTTTAGCAAAGAAATGAATGAGATAGCCATGGGACTGGGATTATGCCATTTGATGGGGGGGAAACACGAGACAAGCTTAAAAACTCAATGAAATTCTTAAAATAAAAGGCCTTTAAAAGACTTAAATTGTTTCCACCACAGCTTATTAATCCAAGCAGCTGCCACATTGTAATAAGAAGTCGGCCATACAAATTGTAACTTGCAGTAGTTGGAGTTTCTCTCGCTTTCCGAATAGAGAGTCTGACTTTGCGGGATGTTCTAGTTGAGTTTTCTGACTACGAAGTTGGAATTTCAGAGTTCAGACAACAGATAGAAAGCAACATTACATCATGACTGATGTTAACGGAAACTAAGAGTCCGTTTTATTTTTGGTTGTTTTATTTTGTTTACCAGTTCCAGTGATGAATGTTCTTTTGAAAACAAAGTGTATTTATTTGTGGCAGGTGTGCTTGCGTTATTATGTCATTACCATTACATTAGCTTGAAATGGTCTTCAAACAATATTATCATTTATCGAAATCATTTTTGAGGCAAATAATCGCTCAGCAAAGTTTGTTATGGTGACAGGCCTGGCCTCATCTTCTAAAAGAATTCAAAAAATCTTGAATCAAGATTCAACTTTGGAAGTCAAGCAGCTGCTATTTTTTTAGAAGAAGTTTATTTCTGTCAAAGCTTTCCAACAAATTCATACTTCTCTTATGTTTTCAATGCATTCCAGTAAATACACAGTACTGTAAAACCTATGCTAACCTTATAGATTTTTTACTGTCTGTTTCTTTATTACACTAACACTGTTTTCAAATCTCATGCTTGTTTAATTCAGTTCAAATAAATTTGAAGTTCTTTTCACACCATAAAAAATAAACTCTAAACAAACCAAACTTCTGTTCACTATAAACCACATGAGAACTTTTATGTCATTGGTCAGATGTGTCTGGGGCAGGAGGACCAAATGTAAATACAACGAGCGCGTCCTGTTCTGAGCTAGCAGAGCACAAGCTAATGATGGTGGACTCATCATCAGCTTGTTTCTCAGTGCTATAGGATAGTAATTAACCAACCAAGCAGTAGAGCCTGTGGGCAGAGTAATACAGTCAGTAAGCTGTCAAAGTGTGATGAAGCTGAGGATGATGACAGAAGGTTCCTCGACGTCTATTAATTCATAAGAGTGGAGGTAAACTTAGACTGAATCTGGACCACAGAATGGGCTGTAATTAGATCTGCACAATCAAATCTGTGTCCAACTGTAAACATCACAACTTTATTAAACCAAACAACATCTTCTTTGGCGAAAGTTCAACACAAGTGAAGAAGGAGGAGAAGGAGAAAGAAGAAGAGAAGAAGAAAAAAAACCCTCCTGAAAACTGTCCGTAACTGGTTTCCCCTCTGCCCCCGCTCCTGAAAAAAAAAGGGAAGAAGTGAAGCGGCTGTGATGGTAGATTTACTGATGAAAAAAGGTGAGGCGAGAACATTGGGAGTGATAAAAGGGGACAGGGAGCGAGTGACAGTTGGGTTAAGACAGAAGTCATGTTCAATAGCAGGTAGAAACATCAAACAGAGAGTTCACAGGAAAACCATGCAACCTCGTCTTGAAGGAGGATTTTCTGTTGTGTGGAGTAGATTATATCTGTTCAAGCTGCTGACACGGCCTCATTTGCTGCCCGTAGTGTTGGAGGGGGATTAAACGATATAAACTTTAAAGCTTTAAACAATACCTTTCAAAATTAAACGGATTAAGGGAGGGACGTCTGATGGGGATTTCCCAGGACTTTGTTAGTTTTAAACTCCACTCCTTTTTTTTTTTTAAGAAGAAAAAGGAGGAAGAAGGCAGCCGGGGAGGGAGAAGGAAAGAAGAAAGAAAGAGAAAACACAGCAGTTAGAAATTTCTCAGGCATGTGACCGTTTTAATGAGGCTGCTCTCACGTTTGAGGAGGGCAGTGGGCACAGGAGAGCTGCCGAGCAGATGGCGCTCGTAAACATCGTCTCTGCTCTGTTTAGATACACGACTTCTCATCTCCAGACGCCGAGAGGAAAACAAACCCGGAACGTCACCGCGAGCGCTGCCCACTTGCCTGCTTTTTGGCACGCAGTGCCGGATCGTCCAAATGGCAAATTTCCATTTCCCGCGTTTTCCCCGCCTCATAACCATATGCATGAGGTGGACAATTGATATATGCAAACCTCTAATCTGTTATAAGTATGTAAATAGGACGCGGAGACGTAGTGGCTGCTATTCTTGTTTTAGTGGCAGTTAGGATGTTGACTTTTAATAAATGTTATTATTACCATCTAACTGGAAGTAGATAAACACTAAAACGAGACAGGAGTGGCTGCTCTGATGCTTTCCCGCTGCAAGTGATGCACGGAGGAAAAATTAAATATATATCAAACTTTGCTGCTTTGCCGCAGACATGTGACCATTCAGATGAAAGGGAGTCGATGTCAAACTGCTCTCCAAATTGAGGACAGGCTCCACATTACCGAGCAGACATCAGTGAGCTGAAATTTCGAGGCATGTCAAGCATAGCAGCTGTTGGGATGAAATCTCTCATTACCTATCTTTAAAACCTAATGTGAGTGCACCGTGGCAGGAGAGAGGAGGAGAGGAGGGGGTGGGCCTCTGTTCTCTGGAATGATAACCAAGTGATTGAGTTCAACACTGGAAAAAAAAGACTTTCTGATGGGACCAAATAATACTGATGAAAATGATTTTGATTTTCATTTGGCAAATTACTTCTCAAATGCACTATTCAAATATGGTTGGGTGCGAATGATGGTAGCTGCTTGGTTTTGATAAATATTTTGGTTTCAGTCTGCATTATCCACTTAAAATTTCCATCAACCGGCTTTAGAGACTTGTTAAAGGGGTAGTACTGTGTATTTTCCAGGCACATACTACCATTTTATAGCCCAATCATGTAACTATGTTACCTTCAATTGTTAAAGATGCTATGTATCAATGACTTAAAAAATTTTGAAATCAATATTTAATGCCTTAAAATTGAGATCTGAAGGCTGAGTTCCTTTCTTTTCAGGAAGTCATCACAACATGGCTCTTCTTTTACAATTTTACCAGAGTTGCTCTGAGAAGTAGATTGTATAATAAGTGCATGTGCATGGTGTGTAGCTCCACCAAATGTTTTGCTAATTGCTCCTGGCTAGTCTGAAGGAGTTGAATGGGGCTGCTGTGCAATGCAGAAGCTTGAAAGTTTGGAAACTGCAGATCAACCCAGAGGTTTTGCACAGCTGAATAGTCGACATGGGAAATTAAAGGATTTCTCAATTATGTATGAAAGAATCACAGCAACATTCCTGGTGTTTTCTTTGATGATGGAATAACATTATAATATGACGCAAAGCTCAAAAGGGTCGATTTTACATAATTCTGCTTTTTTAAAGACGTTTTGTACAAGATGTGCACAATTTTTACAAATCACTTTCAACAAAGAGAAATAACTTCAATTTGTCTGTTACTGTTATTCATTCATATTTCTGCAAATAGAAAAGTACTTTAGGTCACATGCTTTTAGGAAAAATGAAATGGTGAATATTGTGATACTGATAAAGCCACACTTTTCTTGAAACTTAGTTTTTACTATCATCTTTTTCCCACCAGTGTCTCTGAATTTAATGATCTTGGTCTCAGAGACCAAGATCTTGGCAGTAAAATACATCAATAAGCAGAGTTTCAGTACACGAAACCTAAAGGTCAAAGACAAACTACTGAAGTATGGAAGTGGGAAGAGACAAAAGGATCAGAATCCACTGCTGACATTGGAAACTGTGCTGATTTGATCTCGACATGTCGTGGTCAGTTATTTTCCCTGTCTTATAAAAAAATACCAGTGTAATGTTTAGATTTTTCCCTGACTTGTCTTGAAACGGTTTGCTTATTTCAACCACTTAATGTGGCCAACATATCACCATTAACTTCTTCTACTCTTAAAGTCATTTAACGCAGATTAGTAGATTTACATGCATAGCTGGCAAACACTGTATGGGGCCCCTAAAGCAAAATTTGACCAATGAGCCTCCGCAGCCCCACTAATAGCATTAGTTCAGCCTGATGGATTTTGAGTTAACCACCAACAGATATAGCCATAGACAACACTTTTAATTTGACTCTTACATTAACCAGATCAAAGTATTGATTAAAGTAAGACTTATTCATTTGGTTTGGCATTCATGTCCGATGTTCAGCTTTTCAATTCAGATTCAGGACAGTCCAGAAAGAGGCTAATTGGTTTTCCTTACAAGCAACAGAAAATCTGTCCCTAATCATGTCAAGACTCCCGTTTTGGCCAGGAAACTACCGTTTTTACCCCATGTTCCCCCCGTACTCCTGTATTATTATTTTCCCATAAATCTGGTATAAACTTCCCTCCCCCGGCTCTTATGTTAATCTTCCAGTCTTATTACATTACTCTATGTTCGCGTTCCCTGCTCTTACGTTTTATGTCTTTCAATCCCTCACTTTTAACAAACATTTCTTTTTATGGTTATGGTTGTTAAATTTGTCAGTTCTTTTAAATCCAAAATAGTTATAGATTTGAAAGAAAATAGTATTCTAAATAATATATGATGTTGACAAACATAGGCACATTCTTATTCTGTGCTCTTGCTACATTAAGTTCGGTGTAAGAAGTCAATACTCTTTTGGGCCCCCTGCTGGAAGAGGAGCCTGCAGCAGCAGCTTATTTTTTTGCCACTATGTTAGAATAGAGTTGCAAAGTTTATTAATGTCAGTCATTTTTTTATATGTTTAATGGCATCAAAAATAGCTAAATAAAACTATTTTTGCTTAAGTGTACAGCATAGAGGTGTACTTCTATTATACAAATGTAGCCCAAACATAGAGTATACAAATGCAACTAATCTGTCTTTACTGTTACTCTTATGAAATGTCTATGCTAAAGACATTTAGCATCGAAAAGTTTACATTTTTGGGCTACATTTTAGCAGTTTATCAGTGCACAACCAGACAAGGCGTCAGAAATCTGAATAACTGGAATCAGATGTTGGCTGCAGAGTCCTGGGAGCGGCTAAAAAAAAAGAAAAGAAAAGAAAAACAGCATGCCTGTGATCACAGAGAGGTCAAAGACGACACGAGTGGCAAACAAAGGAGAAGAAAGCCTCTGAAGACGAGACGACAAAAAAATAAAAAACTGCAGCTGTCAAAAAGTGCAGAGGAATTCCGAAGGGCAACAAAAGGCTGTTTATCCAACTCTATCAGGAGAAGTGGACAGCTGGAGCACGGCAGCCTTGACAGCAGAGGGAATCCCCTGTCACTTCGCAAGGCCTGCACTCGTGCACGCACGTGTACGCTCGCACACGCATGTGAGATGATTAGTCGGTGCTGCTTGTCAATTGCACCTTTTCTAACCTGGATCAATGAGTGGTCTTGCACCAGGGGGCCTGTATCGGCGCCTGCCATTAACATGTGAGTGGCACTCTATCAGCCCCTGCTCTTCACGAATCAAAGGGTCGGCCGGGGAAGAAAAGGCGCTAATATTTCCTCAATAACCCCAGAGAGACACCATGGAGAGATGCAAATTGCCTCCCAGGAGACCCCGGGGGATGTGAAGAAGAAACTCGCTGGGAGGCAACAGGAAGCTAATGAGTATAATGGTAAATGTATACAAGGAGAGCGAGAAAGCCCTCTCTATTCATACCAATTAATGCAATCTTATCAATGGAGGTGTACTGTAGGAGGAGGGACCGCGTCTAACCCCCCGACTCGCACCCTCGCCAGCGTCTGTATTATTCAGCGCAGGCTGGGCTGCGGTCATTAGCCCCGTGGGAGGCTGGGCTCGGCCGGGCTGGGCCAGGCCGGGCCTGGGGAGTTAAGGAGATTTTAAAAAGCACTCACTCCCCACATCAAAACAAATCACAGCGAATCAAAGGGGCTCAAAATGCATCCCTTTCTCCGAGGGATGAGGGAGGGAAGCGCCATTGTTCTGAAAGGCTTGCTCTTCCCGCAGCGTCGCCGCGGAAACGGAGGCAAAATGAGCCAGAAGTGGCCACATCAGTCAAGCTGAGAGGATGAAAGTCATATAGTATCACTTAAACACTAATTGTGTTAAATAACCCAGCATAGTAATAATTAGAAAATGATGACAGTGATAGATTTAATCATTTAAGTGGTGCTTAACAGTTGCGATATTTTAGCTTTCCTTTTTCCTATATCATTAGCAGAGTAACAGTTTTTTTCTTTTTTTTAACTATCGGGTAATCCTGCTAACCTGCAGCAAAAACTTGAAAAAAGATGTGGGAGGGTAAAAATTATGCTTCCTAAATTTGAGCAGGAAATAAATTAGAGATGCACCGTTTTGATATTAATATCGGTATCAGTCCCGATATTGGAAAAAAATAAAACTAGATCGGGTATCGCAACAATGTGCCCGATCTTATAAGGGAAGATCTATTCAGTCTAATTCTATGCTTTTTATTTTACATTGTATCTAGAATTCCTAATTGATCTTTCTGAAAGATTAGTTGTCGTTTATTTTTTACATGTTTTACCAAAGTAGCCTATTATTTTTATCAGTTTTTTTATTATTTATTTTTCATTGGCTGTTCCACTTCTAACTGCACTGACTGAACAAATTAAAGCTGTTTTTACATGTTTGACCATGTTTGTGAAGCTATTGGTGTGTTTAAGCGAGCTGCAGTGGAGCAGAGTTAGATACATTTGTAATTGAGAATTTAAAACAAACATTTTAAGTAAATTCAGCACTGATACCAATTCGATACATATATTGGAGCGGACTCATCCGATCCTAAACCTCAGATATTTGTATTAGTATTAGAAGTGAAAAAAGTGCATCCCTAAAATAAATATAAATTTTTTCTTTGATTTTCCTCAGCTACTTCATCAGCTGTTCTGAAATTAGTTGATGCTATCCACTGATGCAATCAGCTATCTAACAGATAGTTAGTTATTCTATAGATCCTAGGCCCCTGGGCCCCAAAGACAATGTTTTTTTTTTTAATGTGTGTTTTGCTTTGTACTTTACATATGATACATCTAATTTTATAAATTGTACTAATATTTTGGGATTTATATATAATAAATGATACTCGAGTACTTGCAAATGATGACTTTATAGTGATTTTTTTAAATTTATTTATTTTTTTAGAACATTAAGCAGGGGCCATATTAAACGTACCATGCATCGATTCATGTATAAGGCTGTCTATTAATATATTGTAATTTGCATTAGTACAAATTTTTTTGTAGTAGATAGGGCACCAAATCTAGCTCCAGCCCAGTGTCCTTGTAAATCCGGCCCTGGCTATCTATAAAGTGTGACAAAATTCTGTATTCATGCATAACTACGACTTTACTGGTAAAAAGAAAACAAGAGATTTCAAACAAATCTGTGCTGGGATGTAGTTTAACAAAGTGTTAGAGCTCCTAAAAGGGCAAAGAAATGCTTTAAAAGCACGAGCAGCAGAAACGGCGCCTCGTTTTCCCATTGAAGGTCATCGATCGGACGGAAAAATAGCACCGATTGGAGGAGGATTTACCTTCAGCAGCTCGAGCAGGAGACCGAAATGAAGGTTAATATCTATGTAAGTTTCTCCACGTTTAATCCCATACTCCAGACGTCGTCGAGCGCGCCGGTAAAAGCTCGGCGTCAGCATAATTGGGCCTAACCTGTGCCCCGCGCGCTCAAGTCTCTCAAATATCACATCCGGCTCGCAGAATAAAAGAGGCAAATTAATGAGGAAAGTGCTGAGCTCAACCTGAGAAAGGTATCACAGAACGGGTTAGGAGCTGTGCACTTCAATAACAATAGGAGCCCCCCCCCCCCCCCCCCCCCACCACCACCACCACCACCAGTCAGAAGTACTACAACAGAAATTCCAGACTGTTGTGCACAAAAACCACTAATAGTCTTTTACACCTGTGTGCTTTGGTTGAAACCACATCATTTTTAGACAAAAAGCTAAAAACACAGATTCATTAGATACAACTGGAAGCTCATTTAGGTTCCATCCACAATTTGCAGACAGTGACATCAATGTTTTTCCTCTTTCATTAGGAGATCCTGTTTGAATTTCCTGAGTTTACACATAAATCATTCAGTGTTCACTTTGGCCATGCTACCAGATGTTGCCTTTCAGCGTGGGAGCATCAGTGATCATATTCTGCCCCTTAGTGGAGAAAACGAGCCACATCCCGAGTGAAAGAAGGGGAGCCAGCAGAGGGCCAGTGGACAGCAGACAGCTCATGACTCGGCGCTCCACTCTGCCTTTTGATGGGCCGCATCAAGCTCGCACCCCCCTCCCCCACCAAATAAGATTCAAGCACCTAAAAGTCTAGAAAGGAAATTCCTCCCTGGAAACAATTCACTTCCGTGCACCTTAAAGGGGGAATGCCATTCAATATATATGTAAATTTCAAATTGACAACATGAAAAACATCCCAAAGTTGGAAAACAAACAAAGAAAGAAAAAAACACCACCCGTGTTTGCCTGTTGACAATCTGAATTCAGTTTGAGAAGCAGCTCGTCTGAAGCTTCCCATATAATCAAGGCGGCGTCATGTGTCAATCAGCCGTAACCTCGGCAATGTATTCAATTATGTTTCTGGGAATCCATCACAACAGAGCAGCCATTACAAATTAGGGGAATGGAAAAGCGTCTTTATGCTGTTCGCTACGGCTGCAGCCATGAATATTTCCTGGAGTGTAAGCAGCAGAAACACAAAGGAAACGCCAGTAAGATGAGAGATATTTCATTCACAAATGATTTTGTCAGATATAGTGCCTTGTTCCAACCACCAGCATCATTTTATGTGATTTGCTGATACAATTTGATTTGTGTGGTGTGCATCTGTGCTTACAGATTTTTTGCTGCAAATACAGCTGTAAATCATATGAGGTTCTACTCAACTAGTTTTGCAGTTGTGTGGTGACTGAAGTGTTTGCTCAAAGCAACTCAGGTCTAAACTGTGAACATTCTACCATTATATCACACAACAAAGTAATTATGCTCCCTTCACATGTCATGAAGATGCTGTTTGAAAAAGAGAAGGAATTTGACTTTGCATCATGACCATATCTGACACCTTTAAGAAGCTCCTACCTTTCCCGTATCCATTTATGTTGTTTACAACCGTTCTTAGGAGCTCAGAAGACACAGAGCTCCTCCACGTGTTTGCTAATTGCTGCTGTCGCTAGTCTGGAGGAGCAGTCATTAAGGCACCGCTGAATGGTTGCCACAGGAGATTCAAGGTGCCCTCAAACATGCATGAAGGAATCAAGGCAACACTCTAGATGTGTTAATGAGGAAATAATACTGTAACTTCTTGTAAAGCAAAAAAAAAGTTCATTTTACATAATACCCCTTAATCCTTGTCTTTAAGGCCAATCAGAATAAAGGAGCAAAATAGAAATTCACACCACACTTTTAAGATTTTTTTACAATTTCATTTCTACTTCACAGTGAAGCACTACACATGTTGTCTGCTACATAAAATGCCAATGAGTTTACGCAAAGATTTGTGATTGCAACTTGGAAGATTTGACCCAGTTCAAGGGGGTGTGAATACTTTTGCAAGGCACCCTAATTCGTAATTTGACATTTCCTGATTGCTAAGTCAAAACACGTGCTGTGTTTTTACAGTGATCAAGCGACACAAACAGAATTGCATTTCCATTTAGGCAAAAATAGCTGCTTGCATCAGAAGGCGCGTTGTTGAAAACAAAACAGAGAGAAGCTGATCGGATCGCGGAATAACGACGTTCTAGACTATTTAATGATGACACGATCCAGAGCGGTGGCAGTTTTAACATCAGAGAACAAAAAAAAGTTTGTTTTTCAATAAAAAAGGAAAAAATCAAACAAAGAATATGGCATCATAAACAGTAGCTGTGTGTCAGTGATTCACCTTCACACTGCAATATAATCAACAGCCTGCTTGTCACTCCCCTACAAACCTGCCAAGTGTAGGGGTGGAAGCACTGACACATGTAACTGACATCTCAGGTTTAATTTGACTGGTAATCACACCCACCTTTAGTTTCAGAGCGTTTCACACATCTGAGCCACAGTTTCAAGTGTTAAGCTGGTAAGGAGGCACGCAGCCGTGACACTGAATGATAACACCTCTTCACACACAGTCACATTTTAGCTTTATGTTCTGCCATTATGGTTTTATCAGCGACGGCAGAGGAAGAAAGTTAGACTCCACACTTTTCAGTTGAAATGCAACCGGAGCTGAGATCATCGTTATCGGCTCCAGCAGCTTCAGCTCGGCTCAGTGGCTGCTTGACACCTGTTAGAATAAAATATATATAAGTTATCTCATCTTAAATTTACAGTTCATATAAGCTTTGTTTAGCCTTTAAGAGTGCTTGTTTAACCTTTGTCTAACCTTTAAGAGTGCTTGCTTTAGAGTGTGTCTTTTTACAGGAAAGAGGATGTGAAAGTCTCAACCAGACAGCTACAACTATTTTCAGCTCAGAAAGGGAGTGCAGAAGCAGACCTTTCCGTTCAAGACTGGTTTCTGATATTATGCTTTACCATGTTTAGAGTTGTTTGTGCTAAGGACTGTTTTCAACTGGTTTCAACTGGTTTTTCCCCTGACCTTTAGCAGTTGAAACCTTCTGTAACTAGGGCGTTCCTAAATGAAATAAAAAGCCTGGTGAGCGGAGACTGCTTCAGAGTTGAGTTGGAGATTGTAACTGAGCAGTCTTTGAACAACTCTCCTTGCAAGTATACAGTTCATCTTTGTCTGTGTCTCTTTATTCCAGATTGGTGAATGAATGTAGGGTTTAGACCCAACATTTACTTGGTCCTTCGAGCCGGATTCCAATACACCTGATGATTCCAGCAGGCGAGTGAGATCCAGGAAGTCTGTGGCCACAGCAACGAGACCTTTTCAAAGGACTGGTTTCTTCCTCGCGGGCTGGGATCTGATGGTTGACGGATTTCCGAGGACACAACAAAGAGTGAGTAGGTTTAAAATAAAAAGGCATGCATGTGGGGAAAGTAAAATAACAGTTAAAGTTCGTGGGAGGGCAGACTCCACTAGTGAAAGATCTAGTTAAATTCTGTGAAAAGCAGTTAAAGTCCGCGGGAGGGCAGACTCCACTAGTGAAAGATCTAGTTAAATTCTGTGTAAGGACGGCGGTGTCCTCTGCTTTAAAGTAAACCTGAGAATCCTAGGCACTGTCAGGTAAAATAAAGTCCGCGGGAGGGCAGACTCCACTAGTGAAAGATCTAGTTAAATTCTGCGGAAGGATAAGCGGCGTCCTCTGTTACAAGTATCAAGGCCTTACTGTGTGAGTTTAAAAGAGTGAATGTGTGAGTGTGAATGAAAACTCTCTACCACTTGGTGCTGAGTTTTATACCAAACTAACAGGGTTCAAATGGTGAGATTTTGTGGATGTTTGTAGACAAGAAAACTCCGCTCTCTGAGCTGAAGTGAGTTTTACCACAATCTATTTATCACCATCCTGTTAATGAAACTTAACCAGTGCTTAGAACACAGCAGGTGTTAAAAACACACTGGTCCAAATTTAGTTCAAAATGGGAAAGGGGCAAGCAAACAAAAAACGAAAGGTCCTTGAGGACCTGTCCTGCAAGGACTGGAAAATAGTTGAAAAAGCAGATAAGGAAGCCCTAGAAACCTTATGTTATTGGATAAAACAGTATGATTTAAATGGCAAATTGAGCATGACTAACTTAAAAGAACTACAACAAAAAATCAGAACAGAATGTAAGGGATCAGCAAAAAAATAAACTGACCGACAGCTTAAAAACAAATGACTGGGAATATGTTGAAAGCAAGGATCCACGCAAAATAAAACATTTGGATAAGTGGATAGCTTCTTACAACTTTGACGGCCGTCTAAAAATAAAAAAATATATAAATAAAAATATTAACGTTACTGCAGAAAAACATAAAGCAAAAACAAGGTCAAATCCACAGAAAATGCGCAATTAAGGATATGATGATGTACAATTTTGATTGGAATTATCATTAAAAAGAAAAAAAAAATAAATAAATAAATAAAATAAAATGATAAAAATAAAATAAAATACAGAACAGAGTGTGGAAATGAATTTGATGTAGTAGTGAAGGACCTACTACTAGGTCAAAAAGGAGAGAAGCACGAGTGGTTCAAAACATGGGGAGAGGGTCTGGTGCAGGGAACCGCGGCTCTTACTGGGCCTCCTCCCCCCAACTCATTTTGTCCTTCAACAGGGAGAGATAGTCAGCAGTGTACAACTGATTTGTATCCCATGATACACGTAGCAAATCCTAAGACAGGGACAGATGGGATAAGATCATGGGTAGCTAAATATTACATAGGATTGGGGACTGGGATTTTAGACAGTATATAAATTATGCTATTCATGCAAAAGATCACAAGGAGTTTCTGGAGCCTCTTTCCAGGATGAACAAGTGTGCTTTTACAAGTGCTTTTGCAGAGTAAAACAGGCGCTTGTGTCAATCGTAGCATTAGCTCTACCAAATTATGAGAAGACTTTTGTTTAGATGGTGGACTGCAAAGGACATTTTATGACCTCGGTACGTACAACAGCACGGTGATAAGATGAGACCTGTTGCATATTTCTCTTCCAAACTAGATAGTGTGGCGTGTGCGTTGCCTCACTGTGTCAGGGCTGTTATCGCTGCTTCTATGGCAGTTGAAGCTAGTGCTCCTATTGTACTTTTCCATCCATTAACATTAAAAGTAAACACTTTTTGTGGATGGTTCCTAGGAAAAAGATGAATTAGGAAAATCTCAAACTGGGTATACAGTGGTAACTGATAAGACAGTGCTAAAAGCTGGAAAATTCCCTTCACATTACTCAGCCCAGGCTGCAGAATTGATAGCGCTGACCACAGCTTGTAAACTTATGAAGGGTAAAACGGTAACAATTTATACTGACAGTCAGTATGCGTTGGCAACAGTTCACACCTTTGCTAACAGATAAAGTGTCCTTAGGGAATGGTTTCGCTGACAAAATGGCAAAACAGGCAGCAGCTGGACAAATAAGTGTTAAACTTAAAAGAAAACTCAATTTTTCAAAAAATTCTTCGCGAAACGCAACAAGCAAGTCCATAAAATGAAAAGGACTTATGGATAAAGGAAGGAGCTAAAATAATAGATATCTATAAATGCTCTGAAAATAGACCTATTTTACAATAAATAAATAAATAAAATGTCTATATAAAAGGACTTCAATATCGAGTCATGGCGTGTCGCATGTCTCGACAGGAGGGATGGTAGGAATAGTAGAACAACTGTAAAAACTTTTTGCAGAGCATGTCTTACATGTGCAAAACATAACGCACAAGGGAACCTGAGTCCTAAAAGAAAAAAAAAAAAGGAAGCTTCCCTAAACTAGAGTATCCACTTTAATATATACACATGGACTTTATAGAACTAGATTAAGGAAAAAGGAAATGAAGGAAGAAAATATTGTCTAGTAATAATAGACTCCTTTTCAAAGTGGATTGAACTTTTTCCAACTAAAACACCTGATGCCTTAATAATAACGAAGGCACTATGTAAAGATATAATACCTAGATATGGGATACCTGAAGAAATACATAGTGAACACATTTTGTCAACCAAGTAATAAGTAATATTGGAAAACTTTATAGATAGATTTAAAACATCATTGTGCCTACCACCCACAAAGCGCAGGATTAGTGGAAAGAATGAATGACACAATAAAAAATAGACTCAAGAAGCGTATGGAAGAAACATTGGTATTCACCTAAGTGGGAAAGACCCTACCAAGTGTTGTTGAAAATAGGTACTGCACTAAAAATAGCAGAAATAAATACTTGGATTCATTTAACCCATTGTAAATTATCTATCAAGAGAGGTGAATAAAATAACTATTGCCATAATAGCATTTTGCATTACTATCATTACCAGTGACTTGGCAATCACGTTGCTCTATTTTCTGTAGGTTTAGAACTCTTCACTGGTCTCCAGAGGAAGTCCGTGGTACAAAGGGAATTGTATTTTTAGTATACAGTTGTCTCAAACCGGTGAAGATAGTCCATCACTCTGCCGAGAGACCTTTAGGAAGAGAACTAAACCAAGAAGATGATTACATCATTTCATAAGAAATTGCTCTTAATTGGAGGGGTAATTCTAGTTGTTACATGGATAGTGATTAGCTTCTACTTTAAGAAACATGGCCAAGACTGAAAGATAATGGTAAAAAGGGAAGATGCAATATGGGAAGACAGTGTCAAAAGTTCAACAATTCGATTCATGACGAATCTCTGTAACCAGACTAGTGATGATAAAGATGTGTCAGATTTGTATATCTGTTTCGATGCTTCTAGAGTAGCAGCAACAATGACAATACCTTTGAGCTCATTTTCAATAGGTGAATATAGGGGTAGTGACTGGAAGGGATATAAATGGTATATGGCAGCAACTGATTACAATGTGGGGTGGAATGACGTAATAGCTTACACAGGAAGTAACTGGATTCCTACACCCCATAAGAAAAATAATGCAAGTTACTGGGGCAGAGTTATAAGAATGGGAAAAACAAATGTAGCTCTGCTGCTTCATCTTAATACGACCAAAACGCCAATCTCTTTCGCAATACGAGACCATGATTACACATTTTTGATAACACCTTGTTTTCATTTCTCCTTATGGGTAGAAAAAAGGAAAAGCCCCTATTCTCAAGAAAAGTAGCTGCTGAAAATTTTACATGTATTAACTGACAAGGAAAGGGGGAACAGATGGGGAAATTAAATAAAACAACCTGTAAGACCATTATAAATGTAACTAACTCCTTCAAGGCGATCTCATGAAGTGACGTATGGTGGTGGTGTGATGATAACAGATTGTTTGATACCTTATCTCCAAACAAAATGGGCTCCTGTGCATTAGTGTCACTGCTCTTGCCAGTGTTGATCCATCCCATGACAGCTGTTGAATTAGTGTTAGGAAAATCAAAACAACATGACTGGCCGAGACGACTGAAGAGGGCCAGTGACACAAAGGACCCTACTTATATTGACAGCATAGGTGTTCCCTGTGGGGTCCCAGATGAGTATAAATTAGTGAATCAGATAGCAGGGTTCGAATCTACACTCTGTTGGTGGTGCACCATAAATAAGAATGTAGACAGAATCAACTACATCCACTACAATGTGCAAACGCTGGGTAACAGAACCCAAGCAGGGTTTGAAGCCGTCCATGAACAATTGTCAGCTACCTCTTTAATGGCTTTCCAGAACCGCATCGCTACTAATATGCTGCTTGCTGAAAAAGGTGGGGTGGTGGCATTGTTGGAGAACAATGCTGCAACATTCAACACTGTGGCTGATGGCAGCCTGACTAAAGCTCTTAATGAAAAGATGAAAGACCATTCTGGAGTTGACACAGAGATGTGGGACGGTCTAGGTGGCATGTTTGGAAAATACCAACAGATGGTGGTTTCCATATTAATATCTATACCTGTATTTGCAGCAATTCTGACCTTGTGTGGATGTTGTTGTATTCCATGTATCAGGGCTCTGATACAGCGTTTAATTACCACTGCTATTTCACCTGTGCAAAAACAAGTCTATTCTCTTCTCCCCGCTGATGATACCCCCAACGGAGAGGAAGAGGATGAGGGAGAAGAGGGAGATGGCTACTTACTGAACCTTGCAAATTTGTATCCTAAACCAAATGAAAATGACACATGCATGTAACACTCTGAGTGTAATATCTTGAAATAGTACGTGATTTCCTTGTTGGAAATCGAGAGAAGTAATAGGGTATTGATGAACTTCTGTTAATTCAAGATGGATAAACAGGAGGGAAATGTTAGAATAAAATATATATAAGTTATCTCATCTTAAATTTACAGTTCATATAAGCTTTGTTTAGCCTTTAAGAGTGCTTGTTTAACCTTTGTCTAACCTTTAAGAGTGCTTGCTTTAGAGTGTGTCTTTTTACAGGAAAGAGGATGTGAAAGTCTCAACCAGACAGCTACAACTATTTTCAGCTCAGAAAGGGAGTGCAGAAGCAGACCTTTCCGTTCAAGACTGGTTTCTGATATTATGCTTTACCATGTTTAGAGTTGTTTGTGCTAAGGACTGTTTTCAACTGGTTTCAACTGGTTTTTCCCCTGACCTTTAGCAGTTGAAACCTTCTGTAACTAGGGCGTTCCTAAATGAAATAAAAAGCCTGGTGAGCGGAGACTGCTTCAGAGTTGAGTTGGAGATTGTAACTGAGCAGTCTTTGAACAACTCTCCTTGCAAGTATACAGTTCATCTTTGTCTGTGTCTCTTTATTCCAGATTGGTGAATGAATGTAGGGTTTAGACCCAACACACCAAACACAAACATGCAGGCTCGACTGCCCGTCAGCTGGGGCTGCTGGTAAACCACGACTAAATAATATCTCTTAATATAACGCTACAGTCTAATGATGGCACGGAAAATTTCCAGGTGTGGGACTGATGGTGTGAAAATGTGTGAGGGACACAAATCACAGAGATATTGTATTTTTTCAGCTACACAGACAAGTACATCATTTAAAAAGAAAAGCACAGCAAAAGGGATTTTACGTTTTTTTGTATTGTATCCAAAATAGGGCTGGGACTTTGACGCGTTAATTTTGATTAATAACTTATATTCACTTCAATGTGTTAAGAGCTCTAATGCACTTAATTGTTTTATTTATTAATTATTTTGAACATACAATGTTTCTGACAGGAACCTTAATGTTCCTGTCAGAAACAGGAACATTAAGTTTCTGGTACGCCTGTAAACATGAAACACAATCGACATACACAAACAGCGATGGACGACAAATCCAATTCTCTTGTCCTGCCAGGGTTCAGCATAGCTGAACATAGCTGTCCAAGCCTAACCAAGCCTCATTGTTAAACATGCAGCAGCACAGACGTGAGAGTTTCTGATGTTATCAATAGTGGTTGTCTTACCAAGAACCCGTCCAGGGTGTATCCTGTCTCTCACGTAATGACCGATGAAGATAGGCACCAGCCTCCCAGGGATTCTGCAAAAATAAGCTAGTTTCGACAATGGATGAATGACTTACAAAAAGTAAACAGAGACGTTAAGATATCATCAGAGCAGAAGATGCAAAAAAAAAGAAAAAAGAAAGCTTTATTGCAAGAAAGAAGACCACAAAATAGTTTCTAATTAATATATTTAAACACTGTTTTTCTGATCCAGGACTGTTTTTTTTTTTTTTTGGTCACACAAGAACTTTCTCCCCATTACACCTAATTCACAGCATCCCAAGCAAAAAGAGAGCCCTGTTGTTAAAATGAAAACATGTTTTATACCATGCAGCTATGTGAAAACAATTGGAACAATTGGTGAGCTAACCTGTTGGATAGTTATTGATGCATGTTATCAGTTAAAATAATTCCTGACAAATGGAGTGTGCACGTGTATAGTGCTGCAGCAAGAATCTATCTGTAACCTGCAGTGTGTAAAAAATGCTGGCTCACACTGATTCTGTTACTCTGCTTTAGCCTTCTGTCCCTCAGTTCAAGTATTATTGGCACCTACTACAGGAATCCACAGAAACCTTCTTAAAGTACTAGTTTTTTTTCTCCCTAACAAAGACTAACAGCTCATTTTTGCTACTGAAGCATAAAATGTTCACATCTGCAGGATGGAATGCTATTCTAGCACATATTAATATCTACAGTTCTATAAAATACCATTCAGGTTTCTTGTTGTGTATGATATTACACTAAAGTTAGCTTGCCTACCAAATTAAAGTTAGCTTTTCCTCCAAGTTAGCTTTAGCTTGGTGTACACTACCAAGCTAACCAGCTTGTCCACCAAACTAATTTTAGCTTTATGGACACTACCAAGCTAACTTTAGTGTAACAATTATAACAGTTCACCTGATCCACTCTCGTCAAAGTTTTTTAGGCACCACTTAACATTTAGCACTAATGCAGCAATGTATCCTATGGAAACAAGAGATACAAACAAACATTTTCAATTTAAGGTGTCTTACATTTCTAAAACCATTCGAAACGAGGTGACGGTCCATCTGACTCGCTGTTAGCCCTTTATCACATTCAGGATTTATCGCTTATTAACAAACTCTGTGCATAACCACATAATTCTTTAACAGGACAGGAAACTGTCGCTAATCACTTATCAGACCCTCACCTTAAAAATCCAAACTATACCTTATAACAAGGGTGTCCAAAGTGTGGCTGGGGAGCCATTTGTGGTCCATAGAATAATATGATTTCTAAAATCCATATAGTTTCTCATCATTGTTTTTGATGTTTTGTTTAGGTTAATTTCTGAAGGGGACCTTCTCCTTTTGATTTTACTGGCAGTTGGCAGCCTAATTTAGGTGCATTACTGCCACCACTAGACTACAAACTAAGGTGGATCTGGATAACAGACAAAAGGGGGGGAACTTTATTAAACTTCAGAAATGTAATAACCTTGTTGCATACTGAAGAGGACCTCAAGAGTACATATTAATGACAATGGGATCCTGACCCCTGCGACAGACTGGCAAGCTGTCCAGGGTGACCTGGCCTCTCGCCTAGAACGTTAGCTGGAGATAGGCACCAGCACCTCCCGACCCCACTAAGGGAAAAGGGCATAAAGAAAATGGATGGATGGATCCTGACCCCTGATTTGGGAGCCAGTGTTCTGCTAAACTTACAGCTGCCTAGCATCATCTGGAGCTTTAAGTGAAAGCTCCAGAACTTTCTGGTGGATGCTTTTTAACAGCATCCACTGCAGTTGACTAGGGGAACATGAAACCCTGAACCCAAGGAAATAGCTGAACAGGATGATCACAGCAGGAAAATCAAAAGATTGAACCAATTATGGGATACCAAATATGACAGATGAAACCTATTTTCTACACAACATGAAGAAAACATTACAGTACTAGCATGAGAGAATAGTTATTAAAATTAAAAGTAAATAATTACTGTATAGTTTACAATAACTTGATGGTAGATAAGCAAAAACATTATTATAGCCCCCATCTAAGCAAATAAAACTGGTGTAATTTATGTAGCAGAAATACATACAGTCATTTTATTTTACACAGTTTAAGGTAATTGTGCTAAACATTATTTGAAACACATCACCTTTTCTTAAACATGTTGGTGGCAGCATCATGCTGAGTGGATGTTTTGTTCAGCTAGAGTGGGGAAGTTGTTCAGTTATTCAGCAGGATGGGCATAGCTACAGTGAAATTAATTATTAATTATTAATTCCAAAGCAGATTAAAGATATAAGGTTACTTCCATTCTGGAAAGGAGTTTCTGACAGGAAACCAGCAAGGAGGCTCATCCAAATAATAAACCAATGACTCATTGATTTATTCCATTCTTTATTGGTATTACAGAAATCAAACCCTGCTTGTCTTTTGCATGTTGCATGGTTTTATGAAGATTCATCTTTGGTCAGCTGAAATACCCTCATCTTCTGCTCGCAAATTAGAAATATTCAAGGATTACTTTAAAATTATATCTGTCACAGAAAGACAGTGTGTCTTCTGTCAGAGGTTTCTTTAAATTAACTGCAATACAGACTGCTACAGGAGATCCTTCCTTCCCACAGATATCAGCCTCTACAACAACTTGGAAGAAGCTTTAAATGTTTCTTTTTAGGATAATTAAAGTGAATATCTAGCTAGTAGTTTGAATCATTTTGTACAAAACTCACATAAAGTTTGCATCTCTCAGCAAAATCCAGGGTTTTCTCGACTGATATGAGAAAAAAACTCACCAGGATTCAAAAACTATGTACAGCGAAACAAAAAGTGTTGCAAAGCTACTGTAAAGTCATGTTTTTAGTCTAAAATCCTACTGCTGGTGATGAAAACAACCTTTCTCACAGATGTCTCATGGTTTAATCAAACTTTTTTTCTTATAAATTTAAAAAAGAAAAAAGTTCAAAGCACTGCTCTTGGTGGAATCCTTCACGTTTGCCCCGAACCATCTGCCACCAAGAATAATATATGTGAACGATTTAAACATGTAGTTTAATAGTGTAACTGCTCCTTTTTTGCCTCACATCCAGGATATTTCTCCAGACTGCAGTGTTCCTGGGTGATGCATCTGATTACTGAAATATCTCATGGCTGCAGCTGTTCCTGAGCAGAGCTGCTAATTCAGGCCAGTGTATTCTCACTTAAGTAGTCCCAGGTGTGTTCATTTCTAGAGAGCACGCTGCTGTTTGCTGTGCAGAGCTTTCAGAGACTTCAGGCATCTTGGTTAAAATATTTGACCTTGTCAAGAGACAGATAATCAATTTGTGGACAACGTGCCTGAAACGCTTGATTCATTCGGCTGAGTGGTTGGCTTCCGTCCTCTCTGTGGCGTACTAATTAAATCAGACTAATAGTGGGCGCATAGCATGTCCTGTCCTGCTTTTAGGAGTCATCTGAGCTCATCCTCAGGACACCTGCAGGGTGAGATGGGCACATTTATGTAGGTCCACCCTTTAACTTAACAAAACCTCCACCTGGAGCATGGATAACAGGAATCTGATGCAATGCAGAGCCACAGTGTTACTGAATGTTCTGGGAAGTTATCACCAGTAATAGTTCCACTGGTGGAACTATTGGTGGCACTCGCTAACCTTAGCGGTTAGTCAGTGCTAACCGCTAAGAGCTAAAGAGCCAAACCTTTCAGTGTCTAGTGATTCAATTTAATTCAAGTTTTAGGGTCACAATTCTATTCAGAAACCATTTTTGATTCAGAAACCAATGTTTCTATTCAAACAGTGTAGAGATTTGGATTAAATTAGTGACCGAGAGGAAAAAACTGTGAGAACAAGCAGAACATTTACTTAGAACAATTCTATGAGCTTCCATACTGTGTCAAGTTACATCAGATTATATTCAAACAAAAAATAGATTTGTGCATAAACGTTTGTCTGACTTTTTCTTAAATATCAAAGAATTATTCAAAATATATTTTAACAAAAACCTAGGCATACTCAAATTAATTTTGGAGCATCCTGTAGCATCAGTTCAGAATTCCCAGGAATAGGAAATGTGATTCTCTATAGAATTAATTTCCTTTCTGCTCTTTTATCAGTGGCATTCAACTCTATGTTGGCCGATATGAACATTATTTGACATGTTTCTACCATGAAGTTATGCTGCTGTATTGCTCCACCTCATCAGGGGAGCAGAGGGCAGGTTTTGTATCGAGGACACATTCCAAAACTTTTTGGGGTCCAGTTGTGTGAAAATGATCCAGCTGATAGGCCACCATTAAGATGTACCAGTTTGGAAAACAGTGCAACAAAACTCTAACCTCAACTTGTCTAACTCACTTCAGTGTAACATTTTTGTATTCCAGGTGAAGCTCACTCTGTTTTTGAGAAATCATATGGGACTTAAAGCTGGGGTATGTAACTTCTATTTTTATAAAAAAAGCTTTTATACATATTTATTATTACTGTCACCATGTCTGAAGAAATGTACTGCTCCTGGTCAAAAACAACCAATCAGAGCCAGGAGGAGGGCCTTAACACTGTCAATCAAGCACAGGATATGTGCTGCTAAATGGGCTAATGGTGGAAAAACAATTCACTGTTCCAAAAAAAAAAAACATTTATCTGCTGTCATCGGTTTTCATGCCCACACCATACTGTCACGATATTGAGACAATTCTAACAAATATGTAAAAAACTTCTTTCTTTTTTTTACAAAATATACAGTTATCAGCGCTGATATGAGAGAGAGGAAGAAAAGGAAACAGAGACAGCTAGTGGAGGCATTTGGACATCTGCATCATTTTCTAAGAAGACATCTGACATTGCTTGAATTTATTGTAGGTATTTAGTTGTGAGAGGCCTAAACCAGAGGTCTGTGACACTTAACAAGCAGAAACTGCCCATTTAAACTCCCAGCCATCGATTTTCTTTCACAACTAAAGGTTTCTCAAAGAAAATTATAAAGGTTAAGTTCAAAGAACCTCCCTTCGAATCATTGAACCTGTTGTTATAAAACCAACTGTCTGGGTTATCTCACAGCAAATCAGGTACTGGTTCTGTCGCTTTTCACATTTTCATTCCTGCACTAAAAGTAGCAGCTTATAGTCCAAAATTTACGGTAATTCAGATTGCTATGGCTATTGACCAACGAGCATGGGCACCAACAGGAAATGTGCGGCCCCTGGTGGACCCCCCAATTTGTCCCCTGGATGGATCCCAAAATACACAGTTCAGACCGTCAGATATTGATCGCATGTGGGCAAATAAAATTTTATTTTGTGGCATTTACCTGCTGGGTGAACGTGGCCTCGGCGTGTTTGGGAGCTAAAAACAGAACAGAAACATATCAGGTGCTGAAATTCTTGAAAATGAATTTGAGAAAATAACATCTGGTCTACTTTGTACAAGTGAAGTGTTCAAACTGTGAAAAATAATGTATGAAGAGATGCATTATTAATGAACCTTCATATAAAACCACATAATCAATACATTTTGATGCAGATATTTAATTACTTCTTTCCATTAAGCAATCCAACAGTAACAGACTTGGTGTATTGAGCACAGCCTGTGTGGCTGCTGCAGCGCCACTGGAGCTGATTGGAGTGGTAATTCTAATTTTCTCAAAGATTAAATATTCATCGCATTATGCAAACAACAAACAACTCTTGTAGTGCGTCCTGTCCCACTGATTGCTGTTATCAACAAGAAGGAAAAAAAAAGAAAAAAGTCTACAGACAAATAAAAAATTCTGCAAAATCTGTTGAATATTTATAGTCTGCATAATTGACTTATTTATTTTTACTTAATTATTAAAAGTGGGGAATGCAGACGATTAATTATTAATCCCGATATATTGGAAAACTGTAAGACATAAATATTTGTGCATAAATATTCATCTCCACCACGCCAGTGTGCATTAAGTCCCGGTTCAGGTCTGTTTGTTGCGCAGAAGGTTCCCTTCAAAGCCGTTTCCGAGTCACTTACTGTATTTGTGTTGGGCTGACTGTGATCTGAGCTCATCATTGTACTCAAAGCACAAAGCAATTCCGAGGAGCCTCTTCCGCAGCAGATATAGGGACTGACACGTTCCCTCTGTTTTCCGAGCATGAAGTAATTCTTTTAATGGCCTGCCAGCCCCGCACTCCAAAGTTTGATTTTGCTCTGCAAAACGAGAGCAAAAAAAAGAAGATCTTGAACAATTTATTATGCTGTTTGTACCTCGCCTCACTAGTTATCGCCTGCAATTTATTTCCTACCTTGGGGTACTGCAAGCCATGCCCCCCCCCCCCCCCCCAATTTTTCAGTGGCTCTTCTCTCTCTCTCTCTCTCTTGATCCTGCATGCTGCTGACTAAACTCCTGCCCGCAGCCATGGTGTTGGAACATCACAGAAAACTACATCATTATGCCGGAGCTGGTTAACAAAGACGAGGCAGAGGGGCGCGAGGCAGCGCGCGAATTACGGTAAAAAAAAAAAGAAAAAACCGTGATGTAGCGGCTCGTGGACCGTCTCCGCGGTGTCAGGTGAACCGTCTCGCTAATGAAGCCACTTCCAGGCCTGATACTCACTTCAGGGTCACCACCTGACCGCTCCGTGATATTTTAAATGGGATATTTTCTGTTATCAATTCCGCTAAGCCAGACCCGGGGAAAAAACCTGACCTGTTAACAAAAAGAAAAAAAAGGCCCAGATTTTTACTTTTCCCCATATTTGGTTGGAGTTTTTTTTTTTTTTTCAAGTAGTGAACATGTATTTGGTCACAATAGTCTTAGCTAAGTTTGCAACTACATTTATTGCTAAAGTTGTCAATTTTTTCCACATTTGGTCAACTCATAAGTTCCATCCATCCATCCATTTTCTTACACCCTTGTCCCTTTAATGGGGTCGGGAGGTGCTGGTGCCTATCTCCAGCTGGTGTTCCGGGCGAGAGGCGGGGTACGCCCTGGACAGGTCGCCAGTCTGTCGCAGGGCAACACAGAGACACACAGGACAAACAACCATGCACACACACACTCACACCTAGGGACAATTTAGACAGACCAATTAACCTGACAGTCATGTTTTTGGACTGTGGGAGGAAACTGGAGAAAACCTGCGCATGCACAGGGAGAACATGCAAGCTCCATGCAGAGGGGCCGGGGCTGGGAATCAAACCCAGAGCCTTCTTGCTGTAAGGTAACAGCTCTACCAACTGCGCCACTGTGCAGCCTCAACTTATAAGTTATAAGGTGGAATTTAAGACAAAGCAGAAATTATTAAGGAGACCAATGCCCAATTTCAAGGCAAAAATAGTAAATGGACTGAATTTATACAACGCTTCACCAATCATTTTAACATTTTAGTCACATTCACCCATTCACACTCACACATTTACACACCAACATTTATTGCTGTTTATACTTGTGCTATCTGTCAGTGATTTTTCGGTTTTCTTGTTTCCCTTTCTGCATTAATGTTAAGTAAAAAAATAAATTATGTTTAATCTGCAATAAATAATATTTTTGCTCTCTAGCCATCATGATTCTACCACCACCGTGCTTCACAAAGGGGCTGATGTATTCAGGACAATGTGCAGTGTTGGAATTTGGGGTGTCATCTAACCTCTTTGCGCTCCTGCTAGTTTTGCAGACTACGTGAATAACATTTCTTGAGACAGATCTGCCTTCGTAAGCGGAGTCTCTCTGCAGCTTCTCCTGTGTTGCCGTAGGCCTCTGTGTTGCCGTAGGCCTCTTGGCTGCGTCTCTGATTATCTGCTTCCCAGGGCCTCCTCTGCTGTCCTTTATTTTTCCAAGCACAACCCTGTACCACAGCTCTGTAAAGGTCAGGGAGAAAAACACGCTCACATCCAAACCGTGCTCTTTAACATGTCTCTACCACCCTGACATATGCTAATACAGTCGTCCCCTTGCTGTCTGCAGGAGTCTTTTATCTCTAGGCTCTGTTGGCAAAAATGTAAAGATTACAGAAGCTGAGAAGAAATCCTCCAGGGCTGCGCGCTCATGTTGTTGTAATGACGGGGAAATTTCTAACTTGCCCTCTGACCTCCAGCAGCTGAACAACGAGTTCTTGACAAATCTAAAATGCAGTCTTCCTTCTTGTCCCCGCAGTTTGAAAAAATGGCCACAAGGTGGCAGAGAGAGACCTGCTGTCTTCATCCCCTCATGTACTTCTTGTTAAAAGGGTCTTATTAACTCCCATTAAATCCCTGCTCACAAATTGTATTTTGATATGCAAAACGATTTTTAAATGCATATTATATGCTGTTTTAATCCCTAAAATGAGTAAATACGGCACATTAGGGCTTTTAATATTCTTAGGAGATTATCAGGCACTCGTTGGCTGTGTGGTTATGCAGGGTTTGAGCGTTATCAAATATTAATTCTTCTAAACTTTCTCTTTTAAGAAGATCTTCTTTGATGTGGATGTAATTTTTCATCGGCTAAGCAGATCTCACATGGTGGCGTCTTTTGGAAAGCAGCGGGCCATAATTCATTGATGAGCCTAGAGTGGAGCACACAGATTCCCGTTCTAGTGCTGGTGAGGGATCTTAAGCAGCTCTCAGTTGGAGTGAGAGGAGAGAACTGTTCTGTGTTTCTGTTTGCACAGCTACCCTAATAATGCAGGTTGGCTGAGAAAACCACCATGGCCTGCAAAAGTATTCACATTTTGTCACATTACAAGCAGGAACTGCTGCGTATTCGTTTGGGATTTTAGGTGACGGACCAGGGGTGTTGAACTCACTTTCATTTTGGCCCATCTCAAAAACCTGAATGTTCTTGAAGGGTCAGTTGTGTCGGAATGTACTGATCAAACCCATTAAACTGTTAGTATATCAAAGCTGTTTCCGCATTCAGTATGCAAATCAAAATCACAGATTTTGTGATGCTAATTTAGAAATATTTGTAAGTAACTTTTACAATATTTGTGCTAATGTATAATGTTAAATATGACCTTTTATTAATCGTTGTATTGATCACAAACTATAACTTGACATCAAGTAAGGCTGAGGCAGTGGTCACTTCAACCCAATGTCTTTGGACCAATTTTGAGAAGAAAATTCAGGAAAAACAGAAAAATGTGGAGATCTGTTGATTTTGTGTGAATTTTGCAGGTTTGTGCAAAACTGAAGGGACTTATCGATGTAGTTTGGAGGCTAGAGGGCCACATAAAAACTATGGCGGGGCCAAATTTGGTTATTAGCTTCTTACAATAAAGATACAAGTTCAATTCAAACAGATTTGGTATAGAAGCAGTTAGCTACCGTTAGCTAGCTAGCTTGGCTAACATCTTTTACACATAACTTATTTTTCTTTGTGCTTCCTGTCTAGTTGACGGTAAAAGTTTGTCGTAGTCCGTACCGTCTCTGATAACGAAGCACTTTCTTATGAATATTGTTTCACAAATATGTTTTTTATGATTTATATAACCAAATTGTATTACTGAAGATTGTGCTGCCATTTTCTACCACACCCAGACAACCACAGCTCACTTTCTTGGAGTGTGAGTGAAAGAGGGTGAATGTGGGTGAGTATGGTGAACTGGGCCAGACTTTAGAAAGGGATTACATGGGTAGTAACTCGGGGCACCAATGTTTTTGCGGGGGACCAGAATTTTTCTTGTCTTTTTTTTTATAAGCTTTGCAAATGCTGTATATTAATTCATATGCCTTAAGTAGGGGAGCTGCATTAATATTTTGAGATTTTTATGACTATTCAAGTATTTGAAAAATATAAAGTTATAGTTGATTTCTTTGGGAACAACATGGCGTTATTGGCTAGGGAACATAATCTACCATGCATCACCTGCTGATGTATAGCATAACCTTATGGATGTACTGTAATTTGTATCAGTACAATCATTTTTCCATAGTGAATCGGTTGCCAAAAAGCCGCATTCTGCTAAATCTGAAAATTTAGGAAAGAGTCTCATAATTACGCTTTTCATTCAGTGAAAGAAAGGATGTTAACAAATGTATTTGGAAATATTCTGGCAATATTTTGATATCTCCACAGTTGTTGTCTTAACTGGTCTTGAAATAAAATACTCAACGTCTGACTCAAGACAAACCGCAAATGTGGTTAATTCCAAAACGAGACCGTCAACGGTGGTACTACAACTATACCTGATACCCCAATGCTATAATTCTGTAACTGCTATAAAGTCTGGTTTTAGAAAGCGTCCATGGAATGAATCTAGTGCAAACTGAAAATCACGTACTATTTTTTTTTCCAGTTCAAAACTCTGCTCCACATTGTGCTGACCTGTCACATAAAAATCCCAATAAAACGAATTTTCGCTTGTGGTTGTAATATGATAAAATGTGGAAAAGTTCAAGGGGTTCCAAACATTGTTGCATTTTGCTGTAAATCAAGCTTTGCAAACTTCTGTTCCCAACTGAGGGTCGGAGTTTCTTTTGTCGTTACTGGGATATAAACAAGCAGCTCTGGCTTTGATCCTAATTGTGCGTTACTGTCAAGGAAGAAAAGAACAGGGAGAGCGTTAGAGTCAGTGTGGAGGAACTATTTGATTTTGACAACACTGACCTCTGGTGTCCCTGTAAACACGTTAAAGCAGGTAGGATTAAGATGAGCTGCATCCTCTCGTCGCTCCGCTTCCTACTTCATGTCGCCTCGCTTTGGGGTCAGAATGCAGCTAATAAACACTGGAGAGGGCCCTGCTCCAGAAACACACACTGATCAGTTTCTTGCATTCTGAAGATGAAAAGCTCTTTGGAGTTTGCAGTGATAGTATTTTTTTCCAAGCATATCTGAGGAAGAGAATTAAAAAGGAAAGCTTAAAGTTTCACCAATATATTTGTTGTTCTCTTCAAAGCAGAAACAGACGTGGTGGGTTAGATGTTGCACGCCTGCACTCATTATTTCAATAAAGCCCATTTTGCCTTTTGTGATTGCTGCAGAAAGAGAATAGAGGATGACCTCGTTTTTTGGGGGGATTTTTGCACTAAAGAAAAATACATGTTCGTTTGAGTAAAAGTGAGGTTACGGCGGGGGGGAGGGACCTCTCCAGTCCTGCCTGTTATCAGAACCACCGCCTCCAGTCAGGCCCCCTCCTACCACACGTTTGAGTTAGTAAATCACACAAGACAAACCAGGCTCTGCAAAGTTTTCCACTAATGGGATAATTGATTGACAGTCTTTATGCTCCCATGCAGCTGGATTATTTACAGTTGTGTCCTGATGATAGAAACTCTTTTTACTTTAATTGAGAAACAAACGGGTATAAGAATGACGCAGCCATGGGGGACGCCAAGCAGCGGGACGGTTTTAATGACCCGCAGTCAGATCTCACGCTACAGCAGGATGGTATCAGGGAGTGTCTTGTTTGCAGTGATCATCGGTTATTTAAAATACCGTCCCAGTCGGGCATGCATGTTAACATTCAGCTGCTGTGTGTCGGTATCAATATGACACAAACAAATCTTTTGTTTTTTAGATGGTAGCACAAGTTCTAGAGAACTTCAGAGTGTGGGCCACATTTATTATTGGCACCACTGGTGAAGTCGCACAATCTCACAATGACGTAATGAGAAAACTTCAGCCTGATATTTGTGTACATTTATCCTGTTTCTCTGAGGTATATTGTGCTTATAAAAAGCACTGGATGGTTTCCCTTTTATTGATTTCACAAACCAACATTTTTTTTTGCTTTGGGGTTTTTTTGACAAAAAAATGTGAGACTACCAGCACCAGTTGACTGGACCTGTACTGAATTAGGTCAGTCAATTCAAAGCGGTTGAATGTCTATGCAGTCACTTATTTTATGTTAAATATTTGCATATAGTTGTCATTATTTTGTAGAATTCATTTTTCACTTTGACAGTAAAAGGTTTTCTTTGTTTTGTCAAAAAAAAGCCAAGTTATGTTGGTGATATTAAATTTTTAAAAGCAAGAAAAGGGTGAAAAAATGTCTAAAGGAGTACATGCCTTCTACGGGCACTGTGAATATGATATGACGGTCATTTCTCTTAGCCACTGGGATAAATAATAACCCACATTTATTTTGTCACCGTAAGGAGGATTGTGAAGGAGGTGAAAAAAATATCCAAAAGGCTCACACTTTGAGTTTCAGGCAATTTTGGAGTAATCAAGTCTCCATAACAACCTTCAGACTCTACCAACTCTACCAGCTAAAGGTTGGGTTGTCAGCCTGGGTAGGAGATCTGAACATCCTCTCACTTAGGCAACTAACAACTTTATAAAAGCTTTATTTCTTAGCATGGATTATTTCCACCTCCACTGAATGTACATACTCAAACTTAAGTTTGGGCATTTGTTGAAATATCCAACCACTGAGCTGCTGAAATAAATGTCCAAAAGTGTCCTGTGAAACGACTGGTGCTCTGTTCGCCAGTGGAATGCAGACTTTGGCTCCAGGATGCAGTCTGCACTCCTCCACAAACTCATCCTTCCTACTTAAGAAAAGAAACTGTCTGTCTGCGCTGAAGTGGTTCAGTCAAGTTCAAGTCCAGATGCATAACCTTTTATTTATTTATTTATTTATTTTGCTTTGTTGTAAAGAGAAAGCTATGTTTAAATGCTGGTGCAGTTGACAATGAATCCAGGAAGTACACAATGGGATGAAACCAATTTTACTGCAGGCAAAATAGAAAAGAAAAAGGGAGAAGGTTTGATGGCTTAAATTATCATATTATAACAGTTTGAATATCATTTTAGACTTGATAAATTTCCTCTTGTTTTTTTATCTTTGGGCCAGCTGTGTATGTTCTACCTCATTATGTGAAACCACAGAGTTGAATGTATTAAGTCAGTAAATGTCTATATGTTAAAATGATGAATGTGGACTTTAGCAGAGGCAAGAAAAATATAATATCTATACGGCCTAAATAGATGAAAAATAAACTTAGCTTTCTTTCATATCGTCACCTTCCTAAATAATGACTTAAGTCATTTTTGGCCAAGTGATTTTTTTTGGCATAAATAATTCCTATGCATAAATAATTCCTATAATAAAAAATGTTTTTATTATAGGAAGGTGATGAGATATTTCTGGAATTAAAATACATCCAGCATCACTGACTGTCACTTCCATAGAAAAGAGAAATAATAATAAAAAAAAACTTTTTAAACTGCTAAATGAAAAATAAATAAATTAATTAAGTGTTTTCAATTTATTATTAAAAGTATATTCTTAGTTCTCAATAAAATCTAGACATCATTTTACACCAAGTGGAAGCATTTTTACCATCCCGGTCATCGTCCTCAATATCCGCTGATGTCCACAAGAGGGCGCTGTAGGTGAGCTCATGTTTGTCGTTACAGAGTCTGCGGATGAAGGGGTCCTTGGTTGGGTAAAAAACGTCAAATAAAAATAAATAAAAAATAATTAAAGCAGAAAGTACTTGTCTCATTTCTTCCAATCCAAACATCATCCTCAACTGGACCGAATTCCACACCTATAGGTGGGATCTGACCCAAAACCACCTTGTGGGAGTTCTGTTTTTCAAACACTTATGAACCAACCAGCCAAGACTTATAGCACAGGCCTAACTGTTTAACTGGTAACCCAGTCATCAGCGTGCAGTTTGCTGAAAATACCAAAGTAAACTTCTTTTTGAGCTCAAGAGTGAAAGCTAATTAGAGCGCATATGTGAGGAAAAGAAAGAGCGGGAGACTTCCAGCTGGAAGGACAAAGAAAGAAACAAATTCAGCTCATTTCTTTGGCCTCCTTTCACAATAAATGTCATCTCAAGCCACAAGTATGACAAACAGGAAGCACGAAAAGGTCAGAGTCATATCAGAATATAGACGACACGTTTATCGTTAAATATGTTCAGTTTAGTCCATTCTGTCCAAATCGATTCCAGCTAAAAACGACAGTTCGGTTTAGTTCATGATATAATGGTAGTTAGTAAATCTTCACTTTCATTGGTTTTCCAGCCCTAAGCAAGAATAGGGTGACTGCAGAGGGGGGAAAAAACAAACTTTTTTACTAGGTAAGAAACCTCCAGCAGATCCAGCCACAGAATGGGTTGACACAGTTTGTGCAGGCTAAGATAGAAACAGACGAGGTGGGTGGTCCAGGATTTTTGTGTTGTTTTGTTTTGCTTAATGCCATTTCTCTGGAGATCAGACAGCAGAGAGAGGCACACTGGGATAATATTGAGTGTGCCAGTAGAAAAACAACTAAATATTTTTTTAAACATAATCTTTCTTGCAACTCGTCATAAATCATGTTGAAACAATTTGGTTCAGTTTATAGTTAAAGATTTTTGACAGAAGTTTTTTGATTTTCTAAATAACGATGGTCCAACGTGTAAGCGCCTGGCGTGTCACTCTGAGATTACATCTTCCCTGAGTATATATCACTTTTGGGTTGACTGAGCCAATTTTAAGATTTTGCTCTTAAAAAATATTAAAGAACTAAAGTTTATTGACCTAGACATTAGTCTGTCTGTACCTGAAAATGTTGGCCTTTGAACTACAAATGAACTCTTATCTGCTCTTGGAGCAACATTGGAACTCAACTCCAGCTTCTCCTGCCTACGTCCAGTTCCCGTCCTCTCATGACCTCCAGTTCCAGATCCTACTCAGCATCCAGTGGGATGCATCAGCTTTTCATTCCAAGAGTTTGTCTTCTCCCTCCCAGCCTCCCCCTCCCCAACATTACATAGTGCGCTCTGCCTGATGTTGTGCAACCCTCCCTTCTGGTCCCCATCCAAGACAAATATTTTCTGCCTCTACGGTGTGTTACTGTGAACTCTCACGGTGCCAATGAACACAACTGAAGAAGCAGCAGAAACCCCGCTCTATGCCATCAGCAATCACAGGGAGCTCTGTCTGAGCAGCGATGCCTTCACAGTCTCCTTAAAATGAGAACCATCAACGGATCTGTGAAGAAGAAGTATATTTGTTGATGTAGAACAAAGAAGGCTTCCTCTGAGCCTAACGTAATGGCAGTAGATAGTCTATGATGTATATTTTGTTTTAGGGTGTTTAGTTCACTTTAATCAAGCTCCAGTTCATTCGCCTAGAAAGTCCAGTTCATCTGAGAGGCCCTGAACTGAACTCTGATGAAGACCTAAGAAACAAACTCTGGTCTGCTTACAAACCTGGGTCTTGGTTCGGTTGAGGTGAACTCGAATGCATATGTGAACACCAAGCAGAGACCAAAGCAGAAAGTGAACTATGCTGCAGGGCATTGTGGGTGAATACAATCAAAGGAGAAATGAAGACAAAAGAGAAATCCTACTACTGCTAATATCTGATTCCACTCAATTTTGGTTTACGTACATGAACCAAAATTGTCTTTTTCAGAGGTTTTCGTGTTGTTTCCTTCAGTAGTTAATAGTACAGCGCCACCACAGACGTAAGCAAGTTTTCAACGGTTTTGATTCCTTTGATACAGTGCAGAGTGAAAGCAAACCACACCTACTAAAAATTTAACAAATGCTATGATAGGGTGTACAAAAGACCATATTCATTATATGATGATGATGCATTAGTATACATGTCAGATGTCTGATCAGCTTTACATGGACAGCCTAAAGTTCATAGGTAATTTTATGCATGTATGTCAAAGTTGACTTAGAGAGGGAACGGTTAGTGAACCACAAGGCCCTCCTGGTCTAAAGCTTGTATTAACCTGAACTGGACATGTTGTTTCCTCTCTATTGCTAGTGGAGCTTACCTTCAACATTTACAACCATATAAGCAGCATTGCACAATCTGGCCAATCAAATCACCAGACTGATTACATTTCTGAGGTATAGAGTGATTGTTGACACATTTCCAAATATCAGCACAAACAAATGTTGATTGATAATGAATAACATATAATTCCTATCCACTTTCTCATTTGATTGTTCTGTGGGTCAACCGTTCCAAGAACCTTTTTTTCTTCCGCTCAGCTATTTTGATTCATGAGGTCTTGTGCTGACTTTTACTGTATTAGTATCTAAGATCCAAATCTTGGATCAAGGAGTGATGTCATGGCCAGCTTAGCAAACATTTTGACCTGACTAAGCACTAAGTTGGATTAAGACGCAGTTAGCTAATTAAATATTTTTACCTCTGTGAGGATCTTGTATGGAGACTTCTTCTTTACATCCAGTTAGTCAAGTTAGCAAATATTTGCAAAAGAATTAAAACATTTCGCACTGCATTTTTATGTAATTAAATGCTTTTCCTTTCTACCTGATTATAGATTTTGTAATCAACATAATTATGCAAGGGACTTTAGAGGCATTTCAATGTAAACGTTTACATCAGTATGTATATAAAAGGAATCCTCAATGTATTTAAATGGAATCCTCAATGTATTTAAATGTATTTGAATGTATTTGAAAGTACATACAAAATGTACTTTTGTATGTACTTTTGTATGTTCAAAGTACATTTTGTATGTACTTTGAAAGTACATACAAAATGTACTTTCAAAGAAGCATTAGCTTCAATACCAGTTATACTTTTTTAGCTTAGGTTCCAAGACTTCCCAAACTGCCGATGTTCTTCCTTGTAAAAAGAGGAAAATGTAATAAGTCAGTACTGCACTACTCACATCAGAACCTTCTTCTGTGTTTTAATATAAAGACCTGCAGGAGAAGTATAACTGAAAACATGTGTGGTTTTGATCCATCACTTTTAGATATCATGATGGAACTGGCCCATGTTTGGTAAGTGCAGGGGAAGAACTGTACTGTGTTAGAGAGAGTGGAGAATTTAATTTAGAGAGAGAAATGATGTGTCAGTGTGTAGATAACGCTATCAGGGTGAGGTTCTGAATGAAGGGTAGCCTTAAAAATCGTCTGCAGTAATCTGGTGCAATTTAATAAATAAAATGAACTTGACCCCCGAAAGTAGAGCAGGGGGATGGATGGACCATCTGTGGTCCAGAGTAATGAAAACAACATCCTTCATCTGTCAGTTTTTTTGTAGACAACAAGTTTTACTTTTGTCAACATTTTATTCCATTTATTTTATGTATTTATTTTTTTGTGAAAGATGAATAAGGGCTCTTATTGTGACCCAGATTAAACTGTGCTACTGTACACTCTCGCCATCACTTCAGCCAGCAAGTTCCGTTATGTGAATAGTACAATCTGCATTCAGCACGAACTGGATTTGGCTAGCTCACAGGTAACACTGGCTCCAGCTGCAGGCAACATAAGCTGCTAAGATAAGGCTAAGAAAATGTTCACTTTTAGTAGAAGCAGTTTCCAGTTGGGAAAACAAAACATTGCGCACAGTATGAAGAGCTGAGCGGCAAAATTAGATTTATCTGTGGCCAATAATCGCCCATAGACAGTGACCCTCTGGCCCAAATATGATGCAAACAGGAGTCTGCAGGACCAGGGATGAATTATGCCTGTCTGTCTCGTCTGGAGGAGACTCTGCTCCTCTGCCAGGAGTTTCCCCCGGGGAGACATGTCTTCCTCACATCTGGATGAACACGCTTTTTTTACCCTCCCCCTTCTTCCCATCATTGCAGTAGAATCATCAGCATTAGTTTAGGACACAACATCTGTGAGTCCTGCTTTATTTCTTCATGTTTTTGCCACATGCTATAATGACATGATTTGGTGACTGCTGAATGAGCGAAAGGCAGCAGTGGCTGCCATGTCTCTGCAGACCCCAGATGTTTTGGGTGCTCTCGTCGGGTTGAGCAGGTGGCTTCCCAGCAGCAGGTAGACCTGGAGTTTACAGGAAAGCCTTAGAGTTTAACATGAACTCTACGTTAAACTCTAATTGTATTGTATTTCTAGCTGTGGTTTGCTTTTTATATTCCGTTTGGTTATTTTTTCTGAAACAAATGGATCTCATTGAAATGAGTGTTTCCTGTTTACTTGACTAAACATGAAGGTGAAAAGTCAAATCATGATACTGGAGTTGCGTTAAATTCCTGCTTCACTTTTTTCTTTTGAGAATCTGGAGTGTACTTGATCATCTAGTTTGAAATCTAGAATGCTTAGATTTGCCAGATCTGAATAGGGTTAATATACACTCAGATTCTTGTGAAGTATCTGTAGATATTCCACTCCAACACAATTCTGCTCGATTCTCATCTCCCTTCAGTCCTCCATCTGGAATTTGTTCCATTGAGGTGGATTTCTCAGGATGAATTTCAATCAGCGAACAGAGGGAGGAGTTGTGAACTATGATGACGATTTTCTGTGCCATTTTAGAATTGTAGTCTACCTGTAGTTTTAGCAATGGCATTGGAAGAAATTAGCAAAGCCTTTCGGTCCGTGTTGGCCACGCTTCCAAATATTTAGCAGCTAAAGTTAGAGCAAGAGGAATGTCTAAGACATTTTATTTCTGGTAAGGATGTTGTTCGGCTCAGCACTTCTCTGTTTGCAGTGGGGGATGGTTGTCTACATTGGAGGCAATTTCGGGTAAGCTTCATAGTAAAACTTTTGTCACGATTGAGACCACAGCTAAACGTTAGCGACTGGGTAAAATCAGATCTGAATGTTCAAAACTTCAACTGAGTCCAAGTCATTGGTCATAAGCTGAGCATCAAGATCGTCTGTATGAAGCAACGCTTAGAACAAGTGGCTGGTTTTAACCAGGTTAGGTCTGAGTGACCTTGAAAACTTGTAAATGTTTTTTGGCTTTAGGACCATCTTCAACTGAGAGAAACATCAAATCTATAAATATAGGGAGTCAAACTTGTATTAAAGTTCATACATTGAGTGCTGAATAAGGGACTATACCAAGGATTTCTTCATACAAAAGTGTGAGTGTGTGCTTGTAACAGTGTCTGGAAATGTGGCTGATGAAACTTCCCTTCACTTTAAGCCACACGGATGGTTTAGGGTTGGAAACATCTGGCTAGCAGAAGATGAGTTACACATAAAAAGAATAAATACTCAACAACAACCCGCTCCGTTTTACTGTGTGACACGGATCTGCGCCAGTCAACATTTTTAACACGGTTTGATGGAGCAGTTCCTTCCTCGCTCTGTGCAAAGATTGGATTTAACAATTGAACAAGGTTTAAAGAAAATGTGTGAGGGAGCCAGCCAGCAGCACTAATTGTCAGTTGTGGCTAATCTAATGGTCTAAGTATGCTTTATTAGAGCAGGGGGAGCTTTTTTGTGCGCAGGCCACAAATTTGATCACAACACGACTAGGATCCTAACGACTGCCCATGTGATTAGCTTTCCCCCTGGGAACGGAGATTTGGTGTTCATGCGGTTCTACCGCACGAGCCGCGCAAGGGAGGTTTATTACAGAGACGGTCCCCATCCGCCTCGAGGCCGCCATAGGCATGTGGTCTGCATTTTACACAACACATTGCATTTCCTTGGCACCACGGCATATCGCTGGCTCCAGTCTGGGATCCAGACCTGAGCGACGCAGCATGGCATAAAGTGAGGGCATTCCAAATCCTGCCTGGTCATTATGGTGAATATGTCTTATCAGGACCAGTCCCATATGAATGCTGTTATTTCTTAATGTTGCTGCCCTGTACTGATAGGATCTTTCCACCGAGTCCTGTTCTCCGGTCACTGCACCATAGGCATGCAAATAACATACAAACAACAAGATTGTTATCCAAAGAAAAAGAAAAATCACAATTCCTCTCAGCCCGGGTTTAAATAAAGGCGGCCAGGGTGAAGTTATGTAGCAGACACAACTGTTCTATGCAGCGTTCCGTTGTAAATATTCCTTGCTGTAAAAGACAAGTGTTTCATTTTAAAACATTAAACATCAAAGTGTCAGGAAAAAAAGAGGTTCTCACGCTGATCCGAGAGAACGTGAGATGAATGTTTGATGCCGTCCATGAAAGAGGTTCGTGGTGTGTGTGGATGAGCAGCAGGGAGACAGAAGAAGGACAGGAGTGATGGATTTAGATCCCACAGGGCACAGCAGGCTCTGGAAGGACTCCACACTCTCCTGTGGGTCAGCTGTGAATCTGCCTGATCAAAACAAACTGTCTCCTGCCACACAGATATTTATGGCGTGGTGTACGGTATTAAATACCAGCTAACAAAGAGGCAGTTCTGGATATTAAAAAAGGTTACTTCACCTCCCCTGAGTTTTTTTTTCTTTTTCTTCATATTTTGGTACCTTCACGTAGGATTTGGCATTTATCGCATTATCATTTATCGTGATAAATTTTTTATCAGGATAACTTGTGATTTATTATTGTCTTGATAAATTACAATTAATGAAGTTTAAAAACATATAAAACTGATTGTACTGTTGGTGTTGTATTATGTTTTACAATGTTTTCCTGTACCAATCAGTAAAATAAATCAATTAATATCAATAAATTAAAAATATATTGAGGGCATTACAGTGATACAAAATCACACTTCTTCATGTGACTGATGTTCTAAGGAAGCATGCCTATCAGGAGCATTATTTGTTCAGGTGGGGGTATTATTGGTGAGCCACACAGTTACCTAAAAAAAGGAATAAATATTTCTTATTGTCACTTTTATCAGTTTCACAATAGCACCACAGAATATGGTAATAAACCTTTAAGTTCATATCGTCCAACCCTACCGTCTGTCACAGATAAACACTGTAAAATCGTGAGCCGTGTTTAGTTGCGTCTACTAACTGCTACTCTTCAAGTCAAATAAATCTGGCAGGGTTTAGACTTTAAACTTAAATGTTGGAGTTTGTGGAAGATATACTTACTGTAGTAACTCTTTTATCAGTAATTTTGTATTATCTTCAAGAGTTGAGTAAATGAGACTTTTAAGTTAGGACTTAAAAAACTGAAAGACGTAAAGGGCGGGAGTTTTGCCTATGGTGCTTTTGATTGATTAAATAACTTGTATCCCATTTCCCTCCTCTCAGCATCCTGAAGGATCAGGCAGGAACGCATCTGCTACTGTAAATAAAATCAACCTTATTTCAGGTCACTGCAGTCACAACAAAACTGAGCTTTCCCAGTTTTGTGCTCTCTTGTTGTTTTTGAAAAGTAACGAGAGGAAAGCCAGCAGAAGTTCCATTCAAAGGTTTCTGCAAACTATTGTGGGAATACAGCAAACGTGGAAAAGGTGCTTTGGTTCGAGGTAGGCAGATCGATACAAAATACTGATAACATCGACACCAAGTCAGTATCAGTGTCAGATCGATACTAACATAGTAAGATCTATACATTAGTTTCAGACTCAGTCATGAAATCTATCCATCCATCAATTCTTCCATCCATCCATCCATCCATCCATCCATCCATCCATCCATCCATTTTCTTTACACCCTTGTCCCTTAGTGGGGTCGGGAGGGTTGCTGGTGCCTATCTTCAGCTGACCGAGAGGCTGGGTCACCCTGGACAGGTCGCCAGTCTGCCGCAGGGTGTCATGAAATCTAGTTTCATTTTTATTTTTGTATTGTAGCCCATAGATTCATTTGCTGCTGGAAAATGAAATTATTTTGTTAGTAGCCTCAGTCTGTCCATCTCTGAAATACGGAGATGATCAACTGAACGTGGTGGGAGCTGGACAGTCACCGTCTATGTGTAGAATTGTTTGAAAGGATTCGTGTGGTATGGAGGACCGCAACTGACAAATAATTAAAAGTGAAAGAAGAGCTATAGTGCCAACTAAATCAATCAATACACATAAAAGCACCAAAAAATGTAAAAAAATAAAACTTTATCTCTTGTTGAAATATCTATTTGATCTTGATATTTATTTTCTCAGCTGAGGTCCAACAAATGTACGCATAGTACAAATTTTACTGTTATTTTTAAAGTTTTTCCTTTCACTCATATGTATGTAAGTATTAATTTTTACTTCTCTTTACTTCCATGTGTTCTCTTTACAGTTTCTGACTCTGTACTTTATGCATTTTTGACTCATTATGCAAATGAGGACAGACTTTGACTTCTGCATATTGGTTGGATAGGATTACAAAAGCAGAAATAGAAGCAGCCTTTATGCAGTGGCTCTGTGAAGGTCACACAGTTAAAGGCATTGTTAGGAGGAAGTAGCTGGCCTTATGAAGGATGTCTTTGTGACACTACAGGGGTCAACAACCTTTTTTGCAGATTCAGACGCATTCTGAACATGATGGTCACCTCTGTGTCTGCAAGGCTAATGACCAGATCCACCACACGTTTCTGTAGGATGCATACATGCATCAGAAACTCTACTTTGAGATACATGTGAGCTTATAATATCCTTGGAGAATATTTACTTTTATACATCTTTGAATGTGAATAAACAGCTTTAAGGTGTAATTTTCACTGTATTTTGATTTTTTGATTTTGTCATTAAGGAAGATTGTTCCTTTTCATCCGGGGATTCGTCAGTATCGGTCAGGTGGCTGTACAAGCCTTTCCTCAACCATAGGAACAGGATAAAGATGGCTGCTTTGTTCCATACAAGGCATCATGACCAACCTGGCAACCTGTAAAGCTGAAGCGTCAAGTCAAGTGATGGTGCAGTTGGAGAGATATGAGAAGTAGCGCAGTAAGCAATAGACCAGATTTTGATGATAAAAGTTATATGTAGCATGCACAGTTGTGGTTTAAACATGAATTTCTTTCCTGGACTCAAAAGTGTCGAACCTTTGACTTAGCTACTCAGGTCCACAAATGCAAAATTGTCAAAGAGCTTTGACCAAAACTTAAAGACAGGCAACACACTGTTACAGTTATAATGCCAATGTGTCAAAAGTATACTGCAGGGTTTCCCCCAGTGTATTATAGGCATGGCGGCCCGCCATGCCTAGCTACCCCTGCCGCCAGGCCTAGCGTTTCAGCTGTTCGGGATTCCCCTCGGTAATTTCCCCTCAGAAAGCAGGTGGCTGATCCGCGCTTTCTGTACGGATCGCGCCCCCCCACCCCCCCGACGCCCCGACCACCAGGCTAAGCAGCTTTTCTGGGGAAAAAAGCTGCTTAGCTTTGTAGAGAATTGCACTTCTGTGCAGTTGTCAAATGGAATGAACTCAAATATTGTCATCTTCCTCAAATAATGGGTTAAATCACTGGGGGTCGGGGGGGGGGGTTCTAAAGAATTTTAGGGGGAAAAAAAAATCACTACTTTTTTGCTAAAAGATGATTTTAGGTAAGTAAAAAAGTCATCTGTAAAAAATAATTATTTAAGCTGTTATTTTAGAAAGGGGCTGCACAGTGGCGCAGTTGGTAGAGCTGTTGCCTTGCAGCAAGAAGGTTCTGGGTTCGATTCCTGGCCCCGGCCTCCCTGCATGGAGTTTGCATGTTCTCCCCGTGCATGTGCGGGTTTTCTCCGGGTACTCCGGTTTCCTCCCACAGTCCAAAAACATGACTGTTAGGTTGATTGGTCTCTCCAAATTGTCCCTAGGTGTGCATGGTTCTTTGTCCTGTGTGTCTCTGTGTTGCCCTGCGACCTGTCCAGAGTGTACCCCGCCCCTCGCCCAGAACGTCAGCTGGAGATAGGCACCAGCACCTCCCGACCCCATTAAGGGACAAGGGTGTCAAGAAAATGGATGGATGGATGGATGGATTTTAGAAAGGTGATGATAATGCATTGTGTCTAACATATTATAAGCCAAATGCACTGCACAAAGTTTAACAAGCTCTCAGAAAAATAAAAGTAATGATTCCACTTACATCCTTCATCTGATCTTCAGTAAAGACTTTGATACCCTTTAATAATCTTTCAGAAGAGTTTGTAGCCACTTTAATGTAAACCTCTGCCACGAGAATATAATAACACAGCTGAAGATGCCTAAAAGCTGAAGAAATTTCCAAGCAGATCAGCGTTTGGTCTCTAATAGCAGAGGGTGCAGCTGGGTTCTGCATTAACAAACCAACCCAAACACCGTCTGTGAGTCTAGTAGGCCTGTAGGCCCTACTGAGCAGGGCTGCAATACTCTGCTCAGCTGCGTGATTTACCGCAGCGCCGAGGTGTTAGCATGCCAGTAAATCTCCCTCATTATTGGAAAACGACGTTTAAAAAAACCCCAGTAAGGTATACACACACGCCACGCAGAGAACAGCTGACGTAAACTGACGGTGAGCAACATCTGCTGGTCTGCAGAGGTCTCACAGGGGGGAGGAATGTGTGACATTTTTAATGAACGTCAGAGCTAATCTTCTCTGTGATATATTGATCATCGGGGGTTTATAACATTGAGATGTGAGCATAAATCTGGGTGGCGAACGTTTAGTGTTTAGGCTGCTGAGGGGAAGGCGGGTTTTGTGCAGCTGGGTTCCAGCGTAGGACAGGAACTTTCACAAAAAAAAAAAAAAGCGAGACGTAGTGATGTCGACACTTTCATAAACAGAGGTGCTTGTGAATAATTTGTTTGGGGTCCTAACCCTGAGTGTTTTTACTACGGTGACCATATAGGGTGCAGAGTCTCGGCGGGGCAGTGCAGCTCGGCTGGATCTGCGGCTCTGTTTACACCAGAGAAATCAGACGAACTCGACTTCCAGAAGGATCAGAGGGCTTCTCTGGAGAAAGAGCCTCTCCTGCTGTCTCTCTGCCTTTGACAGCCTAAAAAAAAACAGGGTGACATGAAAGGTGTTCTGTCTGCATAAAGATTTAAAGCTGTTTGTTGGGGCCTGGCGATGAGACCTGGATTAGTGATCATCGCTCAGCGAGCTTTGTGTCGACTCTACCAAGTTCTACCAAGATTTGCTTTGCAAATTAGCATCAGGGATTTAAAATGCTAGGAAAGAGAAGCAGGTGGGGGTGGGAGAATGAAGAGAGGTTGGAGATGTGAAGAGACGAAAACCACAGCCAGGTCTGATCTAACTGTGCTTCACGGAAGAGTCTGTTATTAAGCTTGTGAGAAGAGATGAGAGCTCCTGAGGGAGACTTTATGGCCGTGTGTCTGTGGAACGTAACTCAGCCGGCCCAGAATGAAGGCCCGCTTTAAAGGTTACCTTCACATTCTCACTCTGTTATTCCTCTTTGTCAGCGTGATCAGGATTGCATACTATGAAAATTTTGATTGCATATTCAGCTTCTTTAAAAACATCTTCTCGTTTTAGGTTTATTCTGAGACTGTTTGACCTTCAAATCCACTCACATGTATATTTCATTTCAGATATTCCTATAACTTTTTCTCCGTTATTACAACAAATCCAGCTGATTACAGGCTTCCAAGTCCTTAACGGGACAGAATTTTCAAGTGAGATTCTGGTAAATATGTATAAGCAGCTAATCCTTACCTGCAGTCAACAAAGGTCTTCATTTGGTTTAAATCCAGATTTGTTGGTCCTTTGAGGTGAGCATATGGTTGATTCACTGAAACAAGAGCAATTGGAACATGCTCTTGCAGATTGGCCTTTAGGTTGAAGCTAATGGCCAAACAGAGAGAAGCCAAAACTAAGGGTTCATTCCCACCAACCCTGTTTAGACCGCTGTAATCCAACTCCAGTTTATTTGCCTAGAAAGTCTGGTTTGTTGGGGAAGGTATGAATGCACAATCAAACTCTGATATGAGTCAAAAAAGCGAACTCTGCTCCGACGATAAACCAAGATCTGGGTTATCGTCCTGAGGAGAATTCTGGTGCAGTTCAAATGCCAAGGGCTTGTGTGATTTTTAAAAAAAATTAAAAACATAAAAACAACATTCTCCTCGGTCGCCTGCCTCATCAAGCACGTTATTGAAGAGTGATGGTTTGGCACGTTTGCCAAAAGGCAAAAGAGAAATCCTCCAACTGCTAACATCTGATGGCTCCATCTTTACTTCTATTTTGTGATGTAGGAAGTTCCACTCAGTGTCATCTTCAGAGGTTCCTTTCCGGGGTTCTTGGCACAGCGCCTCCACAGAGAAACAGAGTAGTTCATTTGACAGTGTAGTAGGAAAGTGAACTGTAAATGTAGCAAATGTTGCAATTCTGGACCCCAGTCAAACCGAATCAACTGGATCATCAGTAAAAACAGCCTTAAGAAGACATCCAACCATCTTAAAACATCTCTGGTCAGTAATTCATTAATACTCGCCTATCCAAGCAAACAACCATTCACACAAGTTCAATGTTAAAGTATACAAATAACCCAAAAGTCATGATTTTGGACCAGGAGAGGAAACCACAGTATCCTATGAGAATTCATGCATGCATGAGAAGAACATGCAGGAATTTATAAGGAAATTAATAATAAAACACACAATCACTATAACAACATACTTAAACGGGCTAAAGGTTCCTAAATGGCACTAATAGCATAAACAGCTATAATGTTTTTAAGGCTGGAGTTGTTTCAAGACCATATAAATCCATTTTGTTGCTGCTTTTCTTTCAAATTACCCTCTAGTTCAAGACAAGCTAATCTGGTTTTGTACCAAGTGATATTATCAACTACATATAAAAGTTACTAACTGTGTATAAACTTTTGGCAGAGAGTTATTTCAAAAACTTAACCTATTTCTTTAAGAGGCAGGAACTCGTTTCCATCAATAGCAGCCAAACAGAAAAAGAGTCTCAAATTAAGAGCAATAATTTCCCAAATTGCCCCACGCCATGGTAAATATGTCTCTAATCAGGGCCAACAAGTTTAATTGATTCAACACAAAAGATTCTTGACTAGCACGCCCTTGTTCAACAGAAACATGTTGCACGTCAAAATCAATGAGACATAAGATTACAAAAGCAGAACGTTTTATTTTAATGTCAAACAAAGTCGTTGCCATTTTACTCATTTAAATTGTTTTCTTTTCTTCACTGGACTAAATAGACTGGAAGCGGCTCAGATCATGTGATGTGGACTTTGGTTGAGATGATGGAGTGTTTTTAAAATAAGCAACAATGTCTTGTAAAAGTATTCACCAGATTTGTACCTCACCTCTCCCTCAATGGCCGCTGGATCACTTTGAATCAGACTGGAAGTCCAAACATGATACAAAATAATAAAAATAAAAACACAGCAGTGAACATTTTAAAAGAATCAGATGGATTCCACCAAACTCTCTAGGAATACATGTACACTGTACATCTTTGGGATGTACACTGTTCTAATTGATGTCATTTTAAAAAAGAAAATACCTTGTTTTTAAACTTTTTTAAACAAAGTCCCGAGTTCAATCCCGGATGAGCCCCCAATTTGTTATTCTTGTTTGTTTTGACTGGCTCCAGGTTACAACAAAGACCAGGCTGTGGTTAAGGTGTAGAAAAAGGAACTTTTATTAATAATAGTTAAATTGGATTGTGAATGTCAGTGTCAGTGGCACAATGCAAATGGTTGGATATGTTCTATATGTGCATATGGAAGTATTGAGGTGCAAAAACAGAGGAGGGAAGCTGAGGCATGGCATTCCAATGGATGTTTAAAAAAGACGTTTTTTTCTTTTGATTTTTTTTTTAAATCTCCACTTTTGACAAACGTTCTACCTGATGAAAAATCTCTGTCCATCAAAAATGATGATGCAGAGCTTAATGAATCTTAGTCTTGATGAGCAGATTAAAAATGTTCAACCTTCCAGTCCTCTCAGGTCTTCTGGTTCTGGATCTGCTCTGCATCCCCAGAACCAGAACCCAACATGGAGAAGCAGCATTCAGCTTCTATGCACCACAAATCTGGAAGAAACTTCCAGAAAGCTGCAAAATAGGTGAAACACTGAGTTCCTTTAAATTAAGATTAAAGATACATGCTTACAGGAACATTGATCAACATATTTGGTGACTATTTGCTTGATAATTTTGATGATGGCATTTGATAAAATGTAATGTTTCATAATTGATTAGTTTATCATGTTTCTCTGGTGTGAAGCTATTTAACTACCTTGTTGCTGAAATGTGCTACACTAATAATCTTGACTGAGCTTCTATCCAACACCTTTTGTTAAAGAACACTTTTTGGACACATTACATTAATGCAATCCATTCAGTTCATCCCAAAGCTCAGTCATGCTATCAGCCTCATATCCCCCCATTTGTCACTTGGAATCTGCAGCAGTCCTGAGTAGTTAGCTTGTTTGGAACCATCTGTGTTTAATCTCTAAATCCAAAATCAGCCTTTAGAATCCAAATCACTAGAAAATGGGAGGAACAAAGGGTGGAAGACCTACGGCAGGATAAAGGAGGTGGAGGAAAAGTGGTGATGATGGCATTTGTCAGAGAGCACATCCCTGAGCCTCGGTGCTGCCTCAGGCTCTCTGATCAACTCGGTTCCACTCCCACTGCATCTGTTCCTTCACTTTAATCACACCTAACCTCTGTATCATTAATGAACACAATGAATCCAAGGGTTGGGGTGACGTATTTCATCATTACTTCTCATTGAAATGCTAGACGTCTCATTTTTCAGCCTTGAATTCTTCATATCCATACTATTGTGTTATGCAACAGCCTGACTAAAGTCCAAGCAGAGTTCAGTGCATTAAAAAAAAAAGGGAGATCCATTTTCCTCCTGGTTTTTGGAGTTCTGCTGTTATTTTCCTTCGGCTAGACCTTTGCCCCGTTCACCTTGGAGCCGTGGCCCAGGCTGCGACCGGATCCTCCACACGCAGCCCCGCTGCACATCTGGTTTTTGGATGACAGCTCCCGCCGATCAGCTGGGGCTGCACACGCTCAGCCAATAGCAGCGAAGGTGTGTGTTTTCTCTGGGCCCTAGCAGAGGGCAGACATCTGCTAGTGGTTAGCAGTGGGTACTTGGACCCAGGTTATTTGATTTGGTTGCAGCGTCGATTTGAACTCTGGGGGCCTGTCGAGGAGGCTCCTGAATGGAAAAACACATCTTAATGAAGTCTGCTCTCGTGCTGTTTGTCGCTCCTCAGTGCTGGCAGAGAGGGGAGATTTTTTTTATTATTTTTTTTGCAAGTAAATTTGAAGAAACTCTTTGCAGAGATCAGATTATTTTATTTAATAACTAAAGTGGGTGGAAAAAAATCACAGATGTTAGACTTGGCGCTCTCATGGCAACGTGAGATACTATATCATTTTTCACAGCTGCCCTGCTGCCTCCCAAACAACGACATTTTTAATTCTTTGTTATACCAGAAGATTTCTTTTCGAAAGTGTTTACAAGGAACAGCACTCGATTTATGATGGCACATATAATTTGAGTAAAGTTGCATACTCACTGACATAAAAAAATTAATAGTCTATCCACTGTAATGGAGATGTCTAAGTTGGATGTAAGTTGTTCCACATGCTGACCAGGATTTGATTTGGAAGCAGGCACATTTACAAGAAGAATCCAGGAGAATACAATTTAGACTAATTATTAAAATACATTATATGAAAAGAGACACAAACTTTTTTTTTTCCTTTTCAGCATCAAATCAGACTAAAGTTTCCCTGTTTAAGGTCAGTTGGATGACCAACATTATTCATTTTTATTAAATGCCAGAATAATGAGACAGAAATTTTTATAACTTTCTTCATAATCAGAAGTTCACACACATCAAGAGTTTAACTAATTAGTCAAACAAGTCCTGTACAGACATAGGCTGGAAGCCTACTCTGACAGGAAGAGGCCAGGACTGGCACAATGTGGTATACAGGGACAAGTCCCATGGTTAGATCAAACTGAAGTGACTGACCTTAATGACCATTGTTACATGTTGAGTCTTAGATTTTATTCCAACTGAAACTGGTAAGAAGCGGCAAGTACAAGCAGTTGACCCATGAACCGTCCTGGGTTCCAGTCTCAGTCTGATGACTTTCCTTTCTTACACATAAAACAACACAAACAAAGGTACCAGTATTATGCATCTCTATGAGACATATGAAATCTGAACTTGTTAAATTCAACTTTTGAACACTTTTTTTTCTTTTTAAAGGATTTTGGGGCTGTGCCTGCACCAATACCGATCGGTCACCGTGTTTTCCATCCATCCATCCATCCATCCATCATCTGTCCATCCATCCGACCCGACCCCTGATGAAGTGGAAGAAAATGGATGGATAACAATTGAAGGTAACAGTTAGTTGATTGTGCTGCAAAGCAGCACTATGTGGCCAGAAAATATATAATATATCCCATTTAAAGGTTACTTTTTAGAAAAAATATATTTATACCTAGATTAGAAAACTAGATTTTTCCAGAAAGAGACAAAAACAGTTTTTTTTTTGGTTTGGCAATTTCTTCACTGTGAATTTAATATGAAAAACCAAGGAGCTGCTAGCACGGCAGCAGCCACCATCTGCTGCATAAAGATCATCTGCAACACAGATGATATGATTATGTTGGCACAAACTAAAATGAGTGCACCAAAAGGTCCCAGTGGTGAAAATAAATAGCAACCATCCTGCTCGCAATAGGATTTATTGCTCAAATGTTGAATCTCTCATTAGGTTTTAATTGTCACTGAATGCCTATTTTCCCCCAAACGAAACAAACCAGAAGGAATCTGTTAGCACCAACTTGTGTCCACCGCTTATTTCTGTCGAAAAATAAAAAAGTCAGAATACGACCCGATTCTGATCCATTCATGCATTCTGTGTGTTTAAGAGCGCTCAGAGTCACTTAGTGGTCGAGGCCACAAGTTGGTCAAGCGTAAAAGAACCATGTGTCTGTCCAGGCCACGCGCCCCCTAAAGACCTACAACTTCAATCACACCAGCGGAAACATAAACTCTCAACTGCTTCCAATGCAAAGTGAGCTATTTTCACAGAAAACGAGTCGGCTTGATTGAATCTGACCTCAGGCTAAATTTAATAAAACATGTAAATATAAATGGCGCTCGGGGTCCTGGATGAAACAGCTCTGCCTTAATGAATCTTACAGTGAGTCTTTGAAGATATAAGTCTTCTTTAAAGGTTTAGTTGGCCTTTATTTGAGAGTGGACAGACAGGAAAGTGGGTAATGAAAGAAGGGGAAGATATGCAGCAAAGGTCATCAGTCCAGGACTCAAACCTGTGGCGGCCATGTTGAGTCCTCAGTGAGTTGTGCTTTACCCCTACACCACCACAGCACTCCGATTATGTGAGGCTTGATTTCACTGCCTGGACATGAGGAGTGGAGGAACACGAAGAGGTCTATTTCAAATCTAAGATATTTGCACAAGAAGCAAGACAAACACTTAAATGGAACAAAAACCATCTAAAGCAGTTTCCATCTGTGACAAAATATAGTCCCAGCAGAGGGACTAATATTGTCATATTATAAAATGAAATTTGTATTTTGTATTTATTTATTTTTTGTCTGACATTATATTTTGTATAAGAATTTCAATGTCTCTAAAAATAAATAAAACAAGAAATCTGTGAGGGTTGGAATAGTTTTTTTTCTGTTTTAATACACCGTCCTATGCATGAGTCCATACTCCGCTCCATTTTGGATTTTGAAATGACAGGCAAGAATAAAAAGATGCTGATGTGAACTGACTGGGAGACGTTTGGGGTATGAAGTTAATTATGACTGAGCTGTTTCATTATAAGCAGGGCCATATGGAGAGGGTTTTTCTTTTTCTTTTTTTATTTCCTTTCTTCCAGCTGGAGTTCTTCCAGAGTGTTCCAGCAGAAAGCATGAGGTCCTCAAATCTATAAAGAAATGTATATATATTATTACGCACATGCAGCACCCATGTGCCACAATCAAAACAGAATTTGCAGCTCGGCAAAATCAGACCTGCTTTATGGATTCTGGCAGCAATATGAAACTAGTTCTACTTTTGTGCAGCATAACAACGAGCTGTGATGTGAGGATAAAGTTTGCACACCTCACCCAGGGGGTTTTAGTTTCAGCGCAGCTGCTAAAAGAATCCACCCCCCACCAGGAGAACTATGCTCCGCGCACCTGATACGCACTTTTAATGCTCAATAAGTCCAACCTGAAACTTACTGAAAAACTCCAATGTGTTTTGCGATAGCAGCAATGTAGGCGTCTGGCAGTCTCCATTTAACAACAGCTCTGTGGGAAGTCCTTCTAGATGTAGTCAGATGAATCGTTGTTTTTGGGGAATGCTCAAATTGTTCAGATCCTACAGCATTGATAGGGTAGCTCTGCCTGATTTCTGTGGCTGATAGAAGTGTGAGAAATGACCTCTAACATCAACTTTGGTTGCACTGATGGACATGGGTTCCCATATCTTCAAAATGCGTCTACAACAAGGAATGGAGCACATTTTGTAGAGCATCTACTTCTAGATTGTTTTTTAAGCTCACTTTTGCTGCACCTAAGTTTCCCATATAGACTTTAATTTCAATTTCCCTCACTTGAATCTATACAAAGTTGTTAAGTGCACCCATGTAGTGATAAAAATGGCTAAAGTAAAAAGAAAGTTAGCTTGTCATGAGCCGGATCTGCTCCAAGCTTTTGTCATGCTGAGGTGAGCAAGTAGTCATCAGCCTTCATTGAATGTTTGTGTAGTTTGAGCTAAACTAAAACTCTTAAGATCTAATAATGTAACATTGAGGTTGCATTTTATGAGATATAAATGAGTCATGATAGCAGGCTTGTGGGTGGACTCCTTACTGGACGTACTGAATGTAGCACCATGGGACTCTTGTTGAGGTCATTTCCCAAGCTTAGCCAAGGCAATGCCTCATCAATGTGTTGTGCATTAGCAACAGTTCTACTGAATAACATGCCGCTCACAATGATGAACCGGTTTAGGAATGAAAGCTGACTCAGCGCCCACTGTCACTGGTTCTACACAACATAAAAGCCTGATTAAGTATGTTTTCACTCCTGACAGTCCGGTAGACTCGGTTCGATTTCTAAATATATACTTAACTTATAACTTAACGTACACAGTATCCAAGTGAAAAACAATTACCTGAATGAACCAGAAAAAAATTCAAGTCTCATGACAAAACCTTGGATCTGCTCTGAGTCATCAGTGTACATTCGGATGTTGTGCGGCTTGAGCTTAAAGCTGTTTTGGGTATGCAATATATCAATCACTGCAACATTTATCTCAGAGCTGCAAAGTTCGTGTCGATCTGAAAAACAACTCCAAAACACTTTTGCAGTATGTCTTACATGGTCTCTGTTACAAACACAGATTTCTGTGAAAATAACTACAGAGTTTTATGTAAACCATGTTTAATTTAAGACATTGTTTATGTATATAGCTAGGATTTATAAAACAGAGTTGGTAGAAATTGCTGGAGCAGTTTTGAATTTCATATGATAGTATGACTCCTAGCTGTAAAGCTAATTGATTTCAAAGGGATGAAACCTGAGGGTTTATCTATGGCTGGTATGATACTGACTACTCATAGCTCTTCACTAGAGCTCTATAAAATAAACATAATTTGTTCTTTTAACTCCTAATCTCTTAAAAATTATGTGATAAAATGTTACCTGGAATTAATAGAAGTGATTCCAGGTAACATTAACAGTCATTAACAGTAACAAGTAATTAACAGGTAATGCTGTTAATTACCTAGAGTTGACAGCATTAATTCCAGGTAAATTAGTCTTTAACAATAAAAGGAAAGGGAGACACCTGAGAGAAAAACTCTACTGTGACTTCAATCCACTACTGCTATAGTTGGGTCATGTTTCTTTTCCTACCTTATGTTATGTTTTAATCAGATGACTCAAAATACATTGCCCTGTGACAGACTGGCGACCTGTGCAGGGTGAACCATGCCCCTCGCCCGGAACGTTAGCTGGAGATGGGCACCAGCAACCCTCCTGGCCCCACTAAGGGACAAGGGTGTAAAGAAAATGGATGGATGGATGGATGGATGGATGGATTGGATGATGGATGGATGGATGGATGGAGTAAAAATACAGAAAAAACCCCTTTGTACTGCAAATGTCCCAAACATGAAAATAAACAATAACATTCCCTCATAACAAGCAGTTGTCTCACATAAACTTTAAGTTTATACATTTTATCCACTAAATGCAGCTGTGGACAAATGCTCATATAAAAAAATATTGAGTTCAACATTTTTATGTCAACCATTGCTCTTTTGCAGAGAAATTAATTCAGTTAGTTGCCCCATTGTGGATAGGAGACTGGAATATCAAAATGTACCGTAGAACTTTTATTTTATTACATATAAATGAGTCGTGATACCAGGCTTATGGGTTTACTCCTTATTGGACATAACCACGGCCCCCCGGACCTTTGGGGGACCATGTTGAGGTCATTTTACAAACTTAGCCAAGACAATGCCTCATCAATGTGTTTTGCATTAGCAACAGTTCTACTGTATAACATGCTGCTCACGATGATGAACCAGTTAGGATTGAGATCTGACTCAGTGCCCACCATCATTAGTTCTAGAGAACTTAAAAGCCCTACGTCACTCAGTTTGGCATTTTCTTCCCACCCACAGATCCATGGTTGAAATATGAGAACCAAACAGGGAACGCTAAAGCCAGCTGATGTTTACACTGACCAAAGCTCAGAACTGAGGAAAATATAAGACAGTACATGTTGCTTCACCTGGATCTCTGAGGACAAGCTGCGCCTCGAAGGCAGGATTAAGTCCCCCCAGCCGTTTTGCACTGTAAGACTGTGCTCACTTTGCGGTTTTACAAAAATCAAAAGACACGACTCTACTCAGACAAAACCAAGCCTGAACTCTTTGGCCAGCAATCCAAGTCTGGTCTTATTAGTGAAACAGTCCTGAAGCAGCAAAGTCCTGCCAGTTTTTGTTATTGTCTGATTCAAACGGTCCGACTACCACCTCAATATCCCAGTGTTCTGCTAATGAACCATCATTTAATTCAGATGTGACGAACCAGGGAGCGAACTAAAACATACAGGGTATTGGGTCATTCAGGAATGACTTTGGATTCCCCCTTTTTAGATTAATGTATAAGAAAAGCCCATGCAAATCCAGGCCTAAAGCCGATTCTGGATTCTTAAAAGCAAGACTTTAGAAAGACAAGAAAATGTTCAAGGAATAAATGTAAAAAATTAATAAAATATTTACTAAAGTTTCAAGTTGTAATGTGACAAAGTATGAGCACTTTTGCAAAAGACTGTTACAAGAAGAAATTCCCCTTTCTGTAAAACCCTGAAAACCTTGAAAAATAAACATCTGCTATAGATTCAAACATGAAGACAGGAGCAGAGCTCCTGCTGGACGTTAGCTGCATTACAGGTATAAAGGTGTGATCAGAAAGCTAGTCCATGCTCATCTGGCTCTACTTTTGCACAACTCGCAAAAAAGTATTTAGTATTTCACTTTACTTAATTCTTGTAATCAGGTTTATGACCTGAGGGCAAACTTAAACCAGGCGCCATTCTTAATGTTAAATTTGATCCTGTGTTTATCTCTATTGTCTAGGGTGCATACAATCAGTGACTCAATGAATTAGCAGTAGAACAACAAATTTTTGGCAAAGGTAGCCAAGGGAGGCAGAGGGGGGGGAAGCTGGAAATGAAAATAATGACATCACATTTAAGGAAATGATGAGGTCTGTGATCATTTGTTGAAAAAAAAAATTCTAAATATTACTCATAAGTTGGATGAGCTCCTTATGGAAAACAGAAGAAAGGGACATGTGTGATATCACAATCGCTGGGGATGTGTCCGGAGGCGGCGGGACATTCACCCAGGGCCGCTTCACGCCAAGGCACGCTGCTGATACAGACCCAGAGGAGGGATAATCAGAGAAAAATGCCAGTGTGTGAAATTTCCCTCAGTATAGAACCTCTTACTTACATCTAACCCTTACATCTACACCCTCCAACTCTCATGGTCTGTATCATGTTATGAGCTCACCAGAAACGAGTCATGACTTCACGGCCACAGAGCCAAACCTAACACTTCATCACCACTGACCAGAGTTCTAAACCAACTCCATATACAGTAGGGGAGTGTGTGTCCATGATCAACAAAGGAAATCATCAGACAGGAGTCTCACTGTAATTATTGTAAAATATTTATTGGTCATAATGGGCGTACAAGGGTCATGCATATTTACAGCGTATAAAAAGTTTTATGAACACAAAGAAAGTCAAAACGATCAACTTAAACGTACAAAGGCTCACAAAAAAGGGTTATCATAACGTTAATCTTTTCTGTCAGATTCATTTAAAATGACAAAGTGTGATTTAAAAAAAAGAATCATGATCGAGCTTTAAATCTTAAACTGCTGCTTAACCTATAGCACTTCCAGACATACAGGCATACAAGCTCAACATTCAAAAACATGAGGTAGTCAGATCAAATAATGATAAAAAAAATACAATCAATAGATCTATGGATTTGTGCTCTAATTACCATGTCCTCCTTATATGTTGGCAAAGATGAGCAAAAAACATTAAACTGAACCCAGCTTTTATTGCAGGATAATTCAACATTGTAAAATTTCTTTAAGAAAATAATCCATTCTTTGATTTGATATAAAAATACCACATTGAGGAAAAATGTTTTCATTGTGTAGTTTGGACACATTCATTGATATATTAAATGTTAAACAAAGCGAGTGTAGCTTAAGCTTTTTGATCATTTGTGCTTTACGTTTTAATTTTTTTTCAACTTTATTATTTAAAGTGCAGAGAGAAAAAGAGAAACTTTCTCCTCCAACTTCAACAAATCTCTGCCAGACAAATCACCAAAAGCAAAAGAAGGTGGTTGAGTAGAACCACTGCTACAGAGGAATATTGTCTCTTCTCCTGGAATTTGAGCAGTTAGCATGTCATGACGGTCATGAGACTGTCATACAGCAACAGTCTTCAGTCAGAGGCGTCTTTAGATTGAAAAAATGCTACTGCAGATTCTCACTGCAAAACAGCAGGAACAAATCTGAAGATACTTGAATGAATAAAGACAACATTTATGTTCCCCTGAGGATAGACACATTGTTTTGGAAATGAATTGACAGACAGAACAACATGCCATTTTGGTTCTTTGTGACGATCATCAATAAAATAGTTGTAAGCTTAAGCTTACAGACGGTGGACTATAGAGAACATATCTTTAAAAATCTGCAACAAAATTATGCTACTGAAATAAAAAATCAATTTATTGCTTTTTTGCTCATCTTTACCAAAAGTTGATTATTGATGATGGGAGGCTGTGGCTTAATATGATGCAGAATCATTTTGTACAAACTGCGCATGACCCAAAGGTTATAAACCAGAGC
>CM065356.1:3958211-4188211 GCA_033032245.1 Poecilia picta | reverse complement strand
GTAAAAGAGACTACAATTTCAACAAAACGTTTTTTTAAAAACATTTTGTTGTAGCGGGGCTTTTTGCTTCAATGCCTGAATAAGATGCCTACGTCTCTTCTGATTGGCTGATAGATGATGAGTGCTAGCAGCACCATGGCTGAATTGTGAATTTATCTCATGTGCCTGCTTCTATCCGTTGCCTACATGATTTTCAACAACTTATAGCGTGACCAAACTTGTGAAATTAATTAAATTTCTTATTTAACAGAAACACCGCAATTGTGAAATTGTGTTTTTTTTTTACATCAGCAGAATAGCAACAAAGATTTGAGCACATTTGTAATGGCGTGCACACTTGTGGGAGCCAGTGCCTCCGTATATGACAGCTGTATGTACCTATGGGTGAAAGGGAAGCTCTGCTAATGATCAGCAGGAGAGGGCTGGCTGCCAGTGGACCTTCACTCACATGACCGACCAGAGCCCCGCAAAAACAAAGGGATTCACCTCAGCTGTTGGAGGAAACTAGAATTCCCAAGTCTGATATTATCTCCATAGATGGGAAAGATAAAGGCACATTCTTTTTGCTACAAAAACACTTTGTGCAACATCTGTTGCAAGGTACAGAGCTTGCAACAGATGTCTGCTCAGGGACATTTGACCTTTACTCTTTAGGTGTAGAACTTATTTCTATAAGGATAAGAAAGCCCCCAGTTTCTGTGCAGGATAAACCCAAGAAGGAAAGAAGCCTATAGCTATAGTATGTAACTTTAATAAAAATTAGTTTTTGTTCCATATTTGTTAAACTGTCACTATGACCCAGCTGTATAATATGAGGGAGATAATATGGGTGCGTTTACATTGCAGCCTGAAGTCACCCAATTCCGATTTTTTTTTTACATAATGCGACCTGTATCCGATCTTTTCATGGCAGTGTGAACAGCACAGGTTCAATTCTTTTTCGAATGTGACCCATATCCGATACGTATCCGATTCAAATGCGACCTAAAGTCCAGGCCGCATTCATCCGAACTGAACGTCACTGTTTCTCAACAAATCTCACTATTTTGCGTCCTGATACGCGGAACCAGGAAGAAAAACAACAACCATGATGGACAAAGTGAGGAGGAAGTTGTTAATATTTTGCTCCAACCAGGCAACATCTTCAAATATGTAAGCTAAGCTCCACCGTTAGCCTCCATATTTACTTCCGCAAACACTGAGCACTTCTTTTTGTGGCGGTTGGCAGAACACTGAGAACGCTGACGCTATTGCCCCCTCTAGTGGGCATGCGGGACACTTTCAGGTCGTTTGCCCGTTACATTGCAGAATGCATATAGGTTGCATTTACTGGCAGTATGAACGGCCCGGCAAAAAAATCGGAATTGCCAAAAAATTGGAATTGAGTCACTTCAGGCTGCAGTGTGAAAGAAAAATGAAGCTCTTCTGCCTCCTACCTGTGGTCCTACTGTCATCTGCAGTGACTGGAAGTGAGAAATGACCAATAAGACCCAGGAGGAGGGTCTTATCGCTGTCAATCACCTTATGTTGCTCTTACTGTTTGAGTTCTTTTGACCTTCTAATTGTGTCAGTCTAAACAATACTGTGTTCCATGCCTTAGAATACATCCAAATGTGTGCCTAAAATTAAGTCAAAGGTCTCAGATAAACCTATCCAAAGCTATGATATCATCATTTGAGCTTTTCTACAATGTCTAAAGAGATTAATCTGATTCTAAAGACAATAAGAAAAACATCTCTGGCATATTCTCTCATTATTGTGGCATTTCGCAAACATAAAATGAGTAATTCTAGCTGACCTAGCAAAGGAAGTTTGGTCTGATTCAACATCAGACAGTGAGAAAAAACATTGCATATGTCTCTTATTTGGTGTATGTAAACTTCTGGTGTCAACTACAAACTCCGCAATCCATTGCATTAGGAAGTAATCTTTACACAGGATTACATAGCCAGCTGAAAAAGTTGCAGCAAAACAAAAACAACCTTAAATATGTGATGTGTTGATTTTTTAATCTTACTGTAACTTTAGGAAGTTTTTGTTTGATATCTTGTCTGTTTATCTGTTGCTTGGATCACATTATTCCACACTGAAAATTGTATCAAGTATTTTTCTTTAGTTTTAGCATTTTGACAGCCCTAGGCTTTATCGTGACGTGTAAATCTTCTCTATAACATATACTATGAGTTTCTCTCAAAACAGTGAAACTATTAAAGGTTTTTAGCTGAGCTGATTTTAGACCAACTAAACAGAGGAGGATTTCATTTTTCCACAGAATAAGAAAGTTTAGGTCTGGCTCACTGTAAACTACACGTGTCGACATAATGAGCAAAATTCCAGATATTATGATGGTATGTGGCTTCTTTTTAAAGCAGCTAAGTTTCTATTTTGAAGAACCGAGACTGTTTAGTAATGGTCATGTCTTCATAAACGACATGACCATCATGATCATCAGTAAATAAAAGAGGGGAGAAATGACTTTTAAAGGCATCTCTGAATGCTGCTGGAACAAATCCAAAGTGTTTCCATGCCTCATCACTCTGAACGCTGGTTGAAAATACACTCAGAACGTCATATTTTTGGTTGTTGTTTAGGGGATCTACGTTCAAGGGGTTAACTGCAAACACTGCCATATAAGGTCATCTGTAGCTGACACAGTTAACACACCCATCCAAAAGTGGTCTATATTTATAACATCAACAGAAATGTGCCTTTAACTCTGAGTCTTTTCATATCGTCTATCTTTAAACCTGCTGTGTGTGTGTGTGTGTGTGTGTGTGTGTGTGTGTGTGTGTGTGTGTGTGTGTGTGTGTGTGTGTGTGTGTGTGTGTGTGTGTGTGTGTGTGTGTGTGTGTGTGCGCGTTTTGACTTCTTATCTGGAATATACTATCTCTGGAAAAGCAGATCTGTTGTGTTCTTTTGTTGGTCACTCACTTGTAAATACATAACGCAGAAAAGAAGAGTGTTCCTATAGAAAAGCCAAGAGAAATATTTGAAGAATGATAAGGGTGCTCAGCTTGTTACAGAGGATGGTTACTGCGGCAACAAATCCTCCTCAGAAATGTAATGGGAGTATGACGATTACGAGAGTTTTTTAACTGTAATCCCTCTGATAGTGGTTTGAGTCTGGCCAACTAAGTTTTACACTAAGTGAGTTCTTTCCAGAACGCACATGCAATCTTCCTAACAGTTTTACTGAAGAACCGCCACATTCCTGCAGGTCAGGAATGTGGCAGCACTGAGACACTGAGTTCTATGTGGCGCTGAACTTGGTGGGCTTCCTCTCAGGGGTCGGCCAGGGTCAACGGGCTGGGGACGATGGGGAAAGTCTTGGCATCTAATAGACAGATTGTGTGTCTCTTCCTGTGAGCACCCACTAAACCCAGTGAGGGGGATTTCCAGCTTGTCTCCAGGCATTGTGCTGTGAACATTTGCTGACCGCCTGCGGCCCCCAGAAAACATTCAAAGGGAGGAAAGAGGGGAGCTCTCGCTGCTGACCAACAGGATATATTTACAGTGAAGGAATCAATATGTTATTGTGAGGCGCCTCTATCAGCTACAGGATGTTTGATCATCGCTGCGGCATGTTGGGACATTCCTCTGCTTCTTATCTTTTTTCATTAAAGCGTCGAGGTGGATGGGGTGGGGTCGGATCGGGTGGGGGTGGCTGGGCGGTAGGTGAGGGACCTACCTGTGTGTGTGTAGATAAACCACAGGGCCCCAGTCAGGAGGACCCCAATAACAAAGGCGGCAAAGGCGATCAACACCACCGTGGTGGTGTCCAAGAGAAACATCTCAGCTGGAACAGGAAACAGTTTATTTAGTTAACACTCAGTCACATGGAAATAATGGAAAACACAGGAAAACACAAAAACAGCAAAAAAAGTTTGCTTTTTTTTTACCTTCTTTATGTATTTCTGGAGTATAATCTGCAAAAGAACACATTGACAATAATAACTTAAAAACATGCTTCCTCACATTGATACAATTGCACAGTATTAAGTTAAAAATATTGAAGATATAAAATGCAACATGAGGTCTGTTTCCATTCACAACTATTCACAATAGTTGTGAAATTTGAGATTGCAAAACTAAATTTGCTGAATGGAAACACAGCAATTTTGAAAAGAACTCTTGTTTTTCTATTAAAAAGTTTTTGGATCGGCATTAGGTGTTTTTTTAAGTAACACTTTACCAAAACAACTACAAGCAAGTGTGGCAATTCACAATGAATAAATAGTGTTGCCAGACAAAATATCAGAGATGAGGTGGATTTTTTGTCATATCAAAAATTAGCTTTTTTCACAAATCTCCAAAGAAAACACTTTGTTTGCATCACACCAGTCACATGGTCAACAATCGAATGTTGCCACTGGCGCAAACCATGAAGAAAAGACCCCAGGAAGTAATAAGAGGATGATGTTTTTTAATGACTCATTGTGTGAACAAACTTCTTCATGTATGATTTTAATTGTGTTTCTTATTTAATGGAAAGGCCACAACTGCAACATTGTTTCTTTTTCAACATTAACAGAATAACAACTGTTCTATGCACGCTTACAATGGAAACATGGCTACTGTGTCAGCTGCATGCCACAGAAACAGCAGATTACAGATACTCTTTTGTGCTGATAAGCAATCCACTGAAAGAATGCAATGCAGAAACCTGAAGCTGAACAAATCTCGAGGGCACATCTACATACATGAGGTGAGAGTGTCCCCTCACAGATGGACCTGTTGACTCCACTAGGTTCTGCTTAGCCATTTGTTGCAAACCCATCTGGAAGCCTTTCAAAAGTGAAATTAGCTGTAATGATGTCTTAACTAACAAAACAAAGGCGCTTGTGTGCTGCAGAGAGGCAGAGCTGGTAGGTGGCCAGCTCTCCTTCACAATGGCTGCTATTCCTGGAAGGAGCGTTCGGCTCACATAATGGATGGTGACAGGTCATCTGAGAAGAGTTTAATAACAGAGGAGATGACGGCCACCCATCCCTTTCCCCCCACCCCTCCAAGTTATCTGACCTAGGCAACTTGCTATGCTAAGAATGCTCAGGAAAACCGGTAACACTTGCAGCAAACTGAGGATGACATAACAGGAAGAGGCTGTCTTAAATTTTGTCACTGCACTGGCAAAGATGATCACTTTGTGTTGCATCTAAATTTTTGTCAGTAGATTTAATTTAAAAGTTGTGGTTTTGTCCTAATTGATTTAGTTTATCCTTAAATTGTAGTCCAGACGGCAGGCGACATGGATGGCCTCCAGTTTGAACATTTATTTCTATAATCTCTGGGCCAATTTATTGTCCATCAAAATGTATCATGACACGCCTAATGGCAGCATCATTCTGTGGGGATGCTTTCCTTTAGCAAGGACAGATTGCAAAAGGAATTAATCCTGGAGTGGAGGTTCACCTTCCAGCAAGACAACAACCCAACAAATACAGCCAGAGCTTCAGAGGCATTAGACTGGCTTCCTTATCTAACTTATAGTTTCAGTTGTATTTACTTAATTTTGTTTGTTAATGAACAAGCTATGCTATTATTCATACTAAAACAATTCTTTTAGTTGCAGTCACGGAGTATATTTAAGGAATTTGACTGGTTTCCAATTCATTCAATATTTTTTATTTAAATTTGTAGCACCAAACTTTTTAAGAAAACAATTGTTTTAATTTTTAGAGTGGACCCTGCAGGTGCAATGGCAGCAATTAAAAAGTTTTAAACTAAAAACTAACAAACTTAAAATGTATTGACTCAGAAGGCCTGAATATGAGCACACAGAAAACTTTCCAAACTTTCCCTGCCAAAGTCCTTAAAAACTTTATCCTTTAACTTTTAACGTGTGCAACGACAACATGTGAAACCGTTGAGGCGTCATGGATACTTCTGCAGAGCACTGTTATAAAGCTGAGAACCCACTAAGCCTTCTCACACAGTGTACTGATGCATGTTGTGGATAACCATGCTGGACGTCTTCCCGGCCAGCTGAGTTCACTGCTTTAACAGAATCAGATATGATAAGATATGAGAGTGTGGTCAGCATTGGAACAGCACTGGTATCTCAGCAAACGTCATTTGTTTGCTAGAGCTCCTGCCATGAAGAGAGCGCCTTAATGCAAAACGACTTACTTTGGTTCAACCGTGAACTTTCCTCAACCTCTGAAGACATGGCCACAGAGGTCACACCGTCAAGACTCCCTGACCCAGATGGTTCCAGATTAGACGCAGCTGAATTTCACAATCACTACAGAAAAAACCTGCTCCATAAAGCTGCTACAAAGAACATTACCATATAACATAACTTCATGCTATCTGTCATCTTCACCCTAATCCAGCTGTTAACATGCTGTGAAATAATTCTGGATTTAAGCAGTGGAATACAGATTAAGTCTTAACATTTGTTTCATATTATTTTATGGTAATTCTGTCAATAAGGTAGTCAATTTGACTTATGGAGGTTTAATAAAGCAGTCAAAACTGGAATAGGTTTTAAGTTGAGGTGTTATTGCTCATATTTCTATCAGAAATCTCTCGCTTACAGAGATAAATCACAACAACAGATAGCAGAACGTATCAGTTCTACAGTTTTACGTGAGATAGGATATAATTTTTAAAAAATGTCCATCTTCCGGTTTTAATTTTTTAGTAAAATTATATGGAACATCATAGAAAAAATACATACAGTAGATACATTCCAAAAAATGACAGCAAATCTACAAACAAAATGGCTGCAAAGGATTTTGTTGCACTGCTCTGTTATAATTAAGAACTCATCCTGACTGACTGAAGAGTTGTGGTGGGTAAAACCACAATGAGCGACAATAATGTTGGAGAGAGGAGTGGGTCAAAACTCTTCATAAAGACTGATAAGATGACAAAAACTATGATTTATTCAAGTTAGTTCTTCATTTTTTTCCACACAGTGCCTCTTCATTTCAGCTTAGCTGTTTTTCTTTTACATAAAGTCACAATATTGTATATCATATGTCTGTTGCCTGGGACTACATTTACATAAATCTACCACACACTGATAATTTACTGATGCTGTAAAGAAGTAAATCTAACTTTCACTGGAGGGATTTGAGGTCATTTTCTTCTTCTCTTTTCTTTCCTCTCTTCATGAAAACGTTTGGTTTGCCATCACAGCACAGAGGATCTGTTTGCATTAGAAAACATGGTGTATGGAACAGAATCCATCTGCAGTGTTTACAGTGGGTTTGTTTGCTTACTGTATTCCTACGAAAACTGAGCCCTCTCCGTGTCAGTGAGCAGCGCAAACTAAGTAGATGAAGTCAGTGATAACTGAGACTTCAAACTGATTACACGTTTGCCCTGTTCTAAGATCCAAAGTATAATGAGAACCATTTCTGCCTGAATTATCACAAACAACTCTGACTCAGGTTTTCTTTTAAGCTGAGATCCATTACAATATTGTTTTAGAGTTCCACAAACACCAACATAGTACATCAGGAACATGCAACAGCATGTAAAGCTTTGATATTTTACAGCCAATTTCTCTTTTTTTAATGGATGTTAACATAGGGAGACAATCCTCCATAATAATCCCACCCAGTTGACCACCCCTGAGGGATCAGGGCATCGCTGTGCTGCCGAGCTCACAGAAACAATAATCTGATTTTATCCACAACAGCTCTAAATTGGCTAATATCTGCCAAGATGACATACCTAATGGAAATGATGCAAGCGATTTCATATCATGAGTGAACGATGATGACTCATTCTCACTGCAGTCCTCATGTAATCGAAGAGGGGATGCTGATTTAGAAATCCCCAACAATGCACCAGAGAACGCCTCATGACATCAACCCATCTGAGCTTAGGTCATAAATGCAATAATCTAATTACAGTTAAGTCATGAACCCACCTCCCCCAAGCGCCTGCCTTGCTAACCCATGACTCGTAAGGCGCTGCGAGTGGATGGACGAGCGAATGCGCAGGCCGTGACCAAGGGGCCTCCAGTCTTTGGCTGGCTTCCCAACGTCAATGAGAAGACCACCAGCCCCCGTTTCTCCCCCCGTTCTGAGGAAAAGGGAGGCCGCAGAGAAGGGCCAAAGTGAAAACAACTGGTGCTCAGTGCCGCATGACTCCTGTTTTTCCACATTTTCCTCTTCTTGGTCTGATCTAGGAGGCCAGAACCGGAGCTCACTCCTCTTTGCTGAAGTCAACTCTGTGGTAGGATGCATTCACTGCCAAAAAGCATGTGCTTGCGTACAGCCAAGAGCTTGACCTGAGGCACGTGCACAACTGTCACGTGTGTATACAGGGTTACATGTAAGCCAGGCATACACACGCTTCAGAGGTAATCATTACCAGATGTGTAGTATAATGTGGATTGATCTAACCTTTCTATGGCACCTTTAGAATGGGTGTTTGCCTCTGTCTAGCTGTTTTTTCTTGTAACACCTTTGGTAATTGTCTCTTCATCACACTAACCTTGAGACTCACTTTTATCAACCACAGCGATCGGCTTCGTCAGAAACCTTTTGTTGCTCATCAACGCAAAGATTGTATCCCCCGTCAGAGACGTCAGAGAACTACAGTTGTTTCTGCGGTCCAGGCACTGTACAGACAAAATGAGAAGATAAAAGACATTTTAAGAATGCTAAATTTACAACACATGTGGAATCTTGACCTTACAAAAAATACATAGAACATAAGTAGAAGGCAGTGCTTGTAACACAAAGTATTATCTTAACCACCATTTCCCAACCCTGAATGAATAGTATGAGAAAGAGCTGCCAAGTCGCACAAACAATATTTTTTTTCAATCTGGAAGTTGCTACTTTGAGGAAAGAACTCATTTACTATATATTTTCTAGTGGTGCACCAATGGCAGGTTCCTGTCCTATCACTGATCTTTACAAAACTGACTTGCTGATAACTATTTTGGAAAAACATGGGAACAGTGGCTGATTTTGTATTTTAGCAGCTGTAGATAAGATTAATAGATAACATCTGTTTGTCATGTAGATATTGGCCAATCAAAGATTTCCCAAAATTAAGGAAATGGAGGTTGATTTTTTGGTGCACCCCTACTATTTTCACTATTACAGTGGTGTTAAAGATAAAATCAGTAGAAGAACAATTATATAAAAATCTATTTAAAAGAGAACTGTATTTTGACTATGTTCAATAAGGCTATGAAAGCGCAAAGGAGGCTAAACACTTTGTAGCAAAGTAGCTTTCATCCTTCTGAGTTTTCTGGATTTGGAAATGTGGGTTGCCTTTGGTAGTGTTGGAAAGGCAGAATAATGGAGATTGCTGTTTTGGGTATGCTAGCTGCTAAAGACAGTTTCAAACCTACGCTTTGTTTTTTAAAAAGAAGTTGGAATCGGTCAAAATCAGTATCAGAAAAACTGCCTATGTTGTTTTGCTCTTTGATACCTGGCATGTTTCCAGCTGAGTTTATCTAATGTTAAATAGTCAATGGTAATATGAATAAACAAACTACTAATTCTGCATGGCCTTAGGGAGAACAACTCATCAGACATGAGCAGAAACAAAGGTCATAAGAGGATTTCATGCATACCTGTGGCAGTCCCTGCTTCCTCTGAGAATTCTCTGAGCACAGAGACATCTCACAGTGCAGAAAAAGAACTGTTTTGTTCAACTTTTTGGAGTTGAAGTTGAAGTTAAAAGATTCCCCCTTCTTTCCAGAAAAAAATGAGAAGTCCCCCTGAGAGTTCTGGGTCCACTTAAGTGAGTTATCCTCGGCACAGAATGTCTCAATAAGCTTGTAGTCAGAGGACACTTTGGGGTTGGAGCTGGGGGAGATGAAGCATGAGGTGATGGTGAGTCCAATGTCAGGGTTTGATACTGTTGAAGTGATCTGGAGCACATAAGAGACAAAAGAAAAAAGTTTTGAGCCAAATGTACACATTTAGTATAATCTACTTATTGCTCTTTGTCGTTAGAAGCATCTTCAAGAAATAATCTTGATGAACTTGTTAAAAACATCTGTCTACAGAACTGAGTAAAAATGGAATGTAGCTTTGACTTGTGTCATATTTATCTGCACACAGATTGTGGAAAGAAAATTCAGTCTTGCACTTTGTTTTCAGAGTATTATCATTTTAAATCCATCATTCATTTTCTTACACCCTTATCCTATTCGGGTCGGGAGGGGTGCTGGTGCCTATCTCTAGCGGTCAACGGGCGAGAGGCGGGGTATCAGGGCAACACAGAGACAGACAAGACAAACAATCATGCACACACACACTAACACCTGAGGAGAATTTAGGGAGACCAATCAATCTAACAGTTATCTTTTTGGACCATTGGAGGAAGCCGGAGTACCCAGAGAGAACCTGCGTATGCACAGGGAGAACATGCAAACTCCATGCATAAACACCCGGGCCGGGAATCAAACCCAGGACCTTCTTACTGCAACAGTGTTATCCACTGCGCCACTGTGCAACCCCATTTTACATCCAATTCCATGGTATTCTCTTCTGTATTACTGATGTAAAAGATTATACACGATTGGAAAATGTGTTTTTTGAACTAATAATAGTACCGATGTTGATCATGAACAATTGACTTATTCTCACTTTGTCCCTCCATAAATGGAAGTTTCAAATGACAATTAGATATGATTTAAAATGCTTACTGATGCTAAGCCAAAAATGTAGAGGGTGTTTTTTATCTGCACATTTACACATTACACATTCAGGTAGATCTTTTTTGTGGGAACATTAGCAACTGTTTGTGCTTTTTAGCACAGAAAACGAGAATGCTTTTCAGAAATAATTTGAGAACGCTACCATATTTGCTGAGGTGATTACTGCCAGTGATGTTCAGTTTTTTTGTTTCTTTATTTTACTTGGTGGCTTTAAGTTTTGCTGAATGTAGAATGTCTTTGCACTACATCATGTTTTCCTATTCTTCTGAAGCTGCTTTGCCAAATGTTAAATGGGTTTTTTTTTTATTTTTATGCCATGAAATCTAAAAGTATTTATCATAACCGCATTGAGTTTCCACAGTGGGTAACAAAGTGCTCTTAGAAAACACAAGTTACTCTGTGGTTATTACTGAAGTTAACTGTGTGGAGTTTCTGGCCTTTGCCTGAGGTCAGGTCTCAGTACAATGTGAACTCTAGAGGAAGGTTAAGCCATAGCATAGACAGGCAACACTGTGTCCTCTCTGCCAGTGAACAGTATCCTGCTGACAGCATCATAAATCATTTTTTCAAAAGACCTTAGGACCATGAGCCTTCACCAGAAATGAGGACGAAAATTATTGCTTCTAATCAAATATGTTAAGCTAGACAGACAGGATAACAAAACATGCAGAGAGGTAATTATATGAATGTGGGGCGCTCAAAGTAAGCTGAGCATCTTGGCCCCAACACAACAAAACAGAATCATGGATTGTTGATACCACTCACACAGATCTAAGAGAGCCTACAGTAAGGTCACACAGCATGTTTCACTCAAAAAATGATTCAATTTTAAGAAAAGAAAATAAACAGTGGGATCTGAATCCAAAGCATTACCTGCACAAGCACTTCCATTTGGTCATAAACTCTGAAGATACGCTGTTGCAGAGGCTCGTTGAAAGACTGAGTGTCATACAGCTCCATCTCAAAGCTTATGCTGTTGACCAAATCAGTTTTAGGATTTGGGACTTCCTTGGATTTTCTGTATGTGCAGTTGAACTATAAAAAGAACAAAACACAAAAAAATAACAATTAGACGTTAAACTGCATCAATGTTTGTGTTTCTTAGAGAACAGATTGATGAAGGTCAATCTGTTCACCGGTTAGGGGGAATGTGGTGGAGAAATTGTTTTACACACCCTGTTAACATGGCTGTGGGGGATTCAGTTGACACAGTAAATATAAGCTGTCCATCTACTAAATCTGGCATTTATGGAGGAGTAATACAAAAAATCAGGTTGAAAGAAAACGGTAAGACAGTCAATAAGGCTAGCAGTCAAATGAGACTAACCCTGAACTTTTTGCCCAATGAATAAAACAGAATAAATGACATAAAACTAACACTATACTTCAACCTGAACACCCCACACTCACTGCTAAACATTGGGATGGAAGCATCAGTTTGAAGGGATGCTTTAATCACAAGGGAAACTGAAACTGGTAGGAGTTGTTGGAAGCAGTATGAGATAACACAAGCTATGGCAAGAAATTCAGAAATGGATTGATGAGATAAAGGAAAATATATTGGTTAAGTTTTGGAGACATTTCAAAATGGAAAAGTCAGGTCAGGTTTATTCATGGATATCATGGAAAGATGGGGAGTCTGCTGTGGCTAAGTAAGTTTTACAGCCACTAAGGGGTTCTGAGACATAAAATGTCCTCCAACTGTCCACATCAACTATACTTTGACATTTCAGTCTGATTGCAGCTGCTGAGGAGAACAGCTCTCGGAGGAAGATGCTTTGACTTACGTTTATCAAAGGAGCAGGTGGATTTGGTTCAGCCTGTGTCCTCCCTACATCTTCTTCTAGTCTGGGAAACAAGGTGGGAATTGGATCGTCATCACCCTGCACCTCGTAGGGAATCACCGTCACCTGTAATCCACAGAGAAAATGATTACTTAACATTCACAAAAACAATTTTCAGACCTGACAAGCCCCATTCTGTGAAAGTTGCCTAATTTTAGAAAAGATTTCAACACTTTGGATAGGACTCAGCTTAATATCACTTGCTTAATATTTCTTTGTAAATTGTGAAAATTTAGGAAGCATGATAGGTGCAGGCCTAAAGGAGAACAAAAACATATTTACAGTATCTCAGAGAAAGAGGTCATAGATAAAGTATGCTTCTCTAAAAGCATGCTGATTTAATGATGAGAAAACAAAATTGGTCATACAAATGAGGCTGATGTCTGGACCAAATATTTGCTGACCCAGCATTGGATCCTTCAAAGAATTAAGTCAACACACAACAGAAGATACAATTACTATAACTGATTATCTCTGATCTGTGGGGACCCTGGCAATGAAAATGAATGTCTTTTGAGCACAAAGAAGAGATGGCCCCAGCACAAATGCACTGACACAAAGGATGACCTTGGACAGACGCCCAGGTTTTCAATCTGTGACAGAAGAAAGTGTTGTTCCAAATTTTCCCTCACAAGAAGATTTCAAAAGGCCAGAGAGGAAGTGATTCATCCTGACTTGTTAGAACAAATGCGCTGAATGAATGCATTCCCTTATAATGATAACTAGGAATGTCAGGCGTGAACAATGATTTAAAAAAAAGAAAAAGTTCAAGATTTTATAAAACTTTAAAGTAATCAAATTCTACTTCCAAAATGTGAAGGATTATCCCTGTTCAGCTGTTTGCATAATGTGTTTAGTTGAACCGTTTGTAGTCTCAACATGAGTAGTTCATATCAAGTCACAAGGGGGAGCATAGCTCTTCAAAATCTAGATACACATTTATCTAATATGTTTAGCTACATATTTTATATATATATATATATATATATATATATATATATATATATATATATATATATATATATATATATATATATATATATATAATAATATATATATTATTCATTTATTAATATGGATAAAGTAAACATTGTGCTCCCTAGTAAGAAACAGTGGATTTTGGCACCACTGCTGCTCATCACATGGCTTTCACCAAGCAGATGTAACAACCAATCCTTGCTCATCAAATGAAAAAGAAAAAAGCTTGTTATAGTAGGCTCCTAACAAATCACAATAGTACGTGCCATTTGTTATTTAAAGAGAAGGCAATAAAATTCCCCAGGTATGTGCTGATCTACTTTTGCCACATCTGATATCGATACAGATATCTGAGGTTTAGTATATTATCCGATATAATCTGATACAATACAAACTGATCCGATACAAACTGTGCAGAATTGACTTAAAATATTTATTTTTTGAACACAGACATAAATGTACTGAAGAACAAATTCAGGGTTTCCCCCAGTGTATTATAAGCATGGCGGCCCGCCATGCTTTGCTAGCCCCGCCGCCAGGCTTAGCGTTGCACCGATTCAGCTGTTTGGGATTCCCCTCAATAATTTCCCCTCAGAAAGCAGGCGGAGAATCCGCGCTTTCTGATTGGCTGCCTGTCACATTCAGCGTTAAGCTCCCAGTCGGGGAAAACCCCTGATTGAATCTCGCTCCCCCCCAAGCACCGACCGCCAGGCTTAGCACGTTTTCTGGGGGAAACCCTGAAATTTATTTGATAACTCTTTACCGGTACAGCACTCTCAAATACACCAATAGCTTCCCAAGCCTGGTCAAACATGTAAAAACAACACAACTTTTATTTGTTAAGTCAGTGCAATTAGTGACTATAACAGCCAATGTAAAAACAAATAAAACTGGCAAAAGCAATAGTTTGACTACCTTGATCAACCATGTAAAAAATAAACTGCATCAAACCTTATTTTAAATTGTTCATAAAGTATTAGGAATTAGGAATCCTAGATATAATGTAAAATAAATAATAAATCATGATGCCGCTCAGTAAACAAAGCATAGAATTAGACAAAGTAGATCTACCCTTACAGATCAAGTACATAGTCACCAATACCAAATATAGAATTTTTGCCAATATCAGGACCTGAACAGATCTTTGCATCTCTAGTTTTGACAGAGGAAATAGAGGAGCTGGTGACCCAGCAATACTCTTCCAGGCACTTTAGGTGTTACTTGATTTTGGTCCCTGACTGATTGAATTATCTACTTCAAGTAAGATACCAATAGATTTTAACTTTATAACAGAAAGTCACTTACATGTTTTAAAATATCTGTTTAAGTAACAATACAAGCAATATCTAATAAAGACTTAGTTAAGGTAGTATGAAGTCAGTATAGGTCATTGAAATAATATGCATTCTCCATTGTTAGGCCTTTTCTTAAGAAAAAGAGACATGACATATACTCACAGAGTTGATATAAAGGACATCTTGGCTATTATACATAGGAAACTCAGTGGTGCCACATTCAGTCAGAGGTGTCTCCAGTGTGTAGTGGGTTGCATTGACTTTTGCTTTGCATTCTGGGTTTGTCAGCATGAGGCTGGCATTAGCAAATCCTTTTGCCTAGGAAAACATTCAAACACAGCAACACTGGATAAAGATCAAGTACAGTATGCCTTTATGAAGTCAATTTCAGAATTGTAAAAGTAAAAAGCAGAATAAAAATGCTAAAGTGGTGGTTGTGTAATGGAGTTCTCAGGAATAAACAAATCCCACAAGGTGGTCTGGCTCCAACTATTAATTACAGAGTATGCCAGTTTCCATTCGGTGATGTGGACTGACTGAGCTGTACCCACGTTTCAGCGCCAAATGTTTGCTACAGCACTGCGTGGCTCAGTGTAAGCCTATGTGAAAACAGTTTGCTTCATTACAATTTAATATTTCACTTCTTTATGACCAAGAAACTCTTTTACATCGTTTTTGCACAGGAAATGAAGCAGCACTGAAGCAGACAATGTGAATTGCTGATGCACAGACATGTCACACGCAGATTGGTGTGTTATCATATAATCATCATCAGTTGATGTTTGTCATTTTAATAATTCTCATTTGGAGATTCTATGAGCTTTGGAAGCATTGTCAATAGAGTTTTGTTGTTAATTACTCTGAAGATGACAAACAATAAGGTGCATAATTAGTGGGGAGATCATTCTTTGTTGGGTGTCTGCCATTTGGGCTGTTTTTGGTCCTTCTATTCAAAGCTTGCCAGATTACATTTGTGCTGCATGAACAAAAACATGACAAAAACATTAGGTCAACCCTAACTTCAATATAATTTTTATTACATTGCAGCTTGCAAATTGGCCGGAAAACTATAACAACTGTGCTGTCCTTGATGAAAAAATTTAATTTAAATTATTTTTCTATGTGGAGTGTGTTTTTCTTGATAGAAAGAAAACATTAAAATAAGCAGTTAACAGGGTATACTTAGTCATTTTGAGGCATTTCCTGTACCAAAATATATCAATGTACAGATATTTTTAATTGTATTTATCTATATTTGCTATGTTTTTCAGGATGATTTGTCTGTTTTACAAGGTTCTGCAATGCATGAATAATAAATAATACCAAAAAAGCTGTTTTTAAGTAACATCAGTAGCTAGTCCTGTGAGGCATATACACTCACCTCCAGGCTCTTTCTCTCAATGGTGACGACCATCCTCTTTTCTTCACATTGAACGCTGAGTTCAACATCCAAAAAGTTTCCATCCTCAACGGGCTCTTCATCGTCATAGTTCAGGTTGGGAAAACTGACAGGCAAGTGTGCAGGAAATGGAAAGGGCAGACTGGAGTGTGGTGCCGCAGGTCCTTTTTCTGGCAGAGAGCTGACATGACGCAGGTTGAACAGCTCAGGAGGCAATCTGCTCTCCAGATGATCCGATACATCTGGAAGACACACGCAGCCTGGTGATGATGACTTTCACCAGATAGAGTAACTCTTCGGTGTGACTGTGACCTTCAGGTTACCTTGCTCTCGCAGTCGGATGTTGAAATGGTTTGCCGTAGGGGTGCTGGTGTAAGAGGTGACCGGATTGTAGCCGTTCTCTACTGCCCACTTGATCAAGGCTTGTGATCCTGATGGCAAAGACTGTCTGGGGGAAGTCGTCTCTATCATCTGGGAGTTAATGGTCACTGTATCAGAAGCCTGTGGAATAGTCACATCATCAGATGTTTGTTTTTCTTAACCCTTCCCCTTTCCCCAACCCCTTCCACTTTGATCAGCTCTTCATAGATCATAAAAAGAAAAAACTTAGTATATCAGCATCATTAGGATATTCATCAAGTACAGTCCTGTACTTTTTCTGTGGAGAGCGTGAATCATGTGAATGTAGCTGAGGTAATGGGCGTGTAACAGCCTGATCAGAGCTGAGAAGTCTGTTAGTTTGCTCTTAAAAGTACAGCTCCTGCCCTGCTTCTCCCACCGTGTGAGGATTTGTTCTTTCTCACAGTCATTTCCCACACAGTCAAGCCTCTTGGGCAACGCCAACAAAAGTTTATTAGGCCATCAAATGACTTGCATAGCTGAGCATCTACAAAACAGTGATTGCACAAGCACAGCATCCTGTCTACCCTCACTGTCAAGTGAAAGTGTCAGCAGTTTGTTATTGGGATTAGGACAGTAGTTTACCTGAATCCTACAGTGTTACAATGGCTTTACCAGCTGTTTGTAGCCATTCTGGTTTACAGGAAGACTCCTCTGTGACTATTTCAATACACTTATCAGAGACATAACTACAATAACAATATCAGTCTGAGTGGTGTTCATGCACAGACACTGGTGTGGACTTTGTTACAAGAATGTCACTAAGGATGTGATTTAATAACAGCTGTGGATAGTGGGGAATGTGTTGACACACTGCGTTTCTGCATGGTACTACAGCTGCAATATGGCAGCTGGAAGCACCGCTGCAGGAACATGACTCTGAACATCAGACTCGTTTCACCCTCTCCATGAACTTCATGAACCAGTGCTATCAGGCAAAGGGAACCACATCAAAAGTACAACTGTTAGAGCTGTACAAACCCTAAACATGTCAAAAAATAATTACACTTATTTTATGTTTTACCTATATTTGTATATTTTTTTTGTGTGTGTGTGTGTGTGTGTGTGTGTGTGTGTGTGTGTGTGTGTGTGTGTGCGTGCCTGTGTGTGTGTTTTTAACTCATTTTTGAAATGGAGTTCTGAAATCTAAAATTAATAGATTTTATTTTACAGATAATGTGGCTCTCGTGATTTTTGGCCAGGAAATTATCGTATTTTACCCCTCTGTCCCGGGATGCTCCCATACTAGTATTTTCCCGTAAATTTCCCATATTTGAGTAATTACGTCACACACCCCCAGTGATACCAAATCTATATGGTAGCCTTCTTGTCGTCTTCATACCTCTAACCCCACAACAACTCCCTCCCTCCCACTCCTATAGTAATCTGTAATATAGCCAAACAAACCTGTGGTTCCTCTGGCATTTCCTCAGACAGGGCTTCAAACTGTACATAAACAATCCAACTTTAGTGCTATTAAAATCAAATCTTTTTAAAATGTTACCTAGATAATGCTGACTGACAAATGCCTATTAAATATGCTATAAGGCATGTATTCACCAAAGTCACCAAAATTCAATGTCTAGTTTGCTACAGTAAAAATTTAAATAGCTAAAGATTGGGGTTTATGGGAGCCCAGTTAGCTCTGTGTTACATTTTAAGGTCACAAACTAAACATAATAGCTGCTGATGGTTGAGTTTACTCTAGGTGGCAACAATGAGTTGCAGTAGTAACTGTAAAAAAACACAAATATTCACCTTTACACAACTCTACTCTACAATATGTAAACATAGTTGTTAATCCTATATCACCTTCTAAGGGTTTGACCTGGATTTACACTCAGACAATCTGACTGATTTGATGTAAAGCAGCCACCAAACAGCTGTGCAAACACAAAGCGCCTGTGAAAAGTGTGGTGTCATGGCTGCAGCAGCATTAGCTTTACCACACACTAAGGAAATGTTGAGCCACCAGCCCACCTCCTCTGAGATGAATACTGGAAGAAGACAGCCTAGAGGTGCATGCAAAACAGTAGCACTCTGACAAGCAGAGACAATCCTTCACATAATGAATACCTCTGCCAACATATTTATGAGACATTTTGAAAAGCAGAATATTAATGAGGCTCTTCCAGTTTTTTTTACACTGATTTACAAGAGAGACTAATTCCAACTGCAAGTTATGTATCAACATGATATACGGCTACACTCTTCTTTCTATGTAGGTGCTACATTTTTAAAGTCGCCATAGAGACTTGAACAGCACAAAAATACTTAATAGCAATTCTGCTATACTCATGCTGTGCATAATTAACATGCCACTCTGAGGATTGTGTGCTGATGTTTTTTAACATATGGTAAAGTTAGTTTTGAATTTTTCACATATATGAAGCGACATCAACAAACCTCAACATAAATTTCTGGGATTTTAAGTGACATAGCAACACCACATAGTGCATAGTACTGGAAGGAAAATGACAAAAGGTTTTCATTGCTCTGAAAAATATCTGAACCATCAAAAGAGTTAGCATTTGGACTAAGATCCCTTTATTTTGATATCCTTAAAACAGAGTCCACCTTTTTGTCATTTGATCTCAGTAAAGGTCCAGCTGTTCTATGAGGGTCTCAAGGTTTGCTAGAGACAAATAGAAAACAAACAGTATCATGAAGACAAAGGAACCCTAAAAGTATGGGCAGACCAACAATGGAATGGTTTAGATTGAAGACTGAATATGTTCATGTTCTAAAATGGCCTAGTCAAAGTTCAGACAAAAATAAAATTTGTGCCAAGCCTTGGAAATTGATGTTCACAGATGTTACTCATCTAATCTGACTGATCTTAAGCTATTTTACAAAAATAAAAAATAAAAATGAGTGACTTTAATTGATTCTAGGTAACACATTATTTGAAAGGGGTGGGCTTAAGACTGACATGACACTGTCATAAACATGACATAACACCTGTTATAAACGTGAAGGAGTCATAATCAATGCTTATGACTGATGTCATGAAGTGTCATTTGGTAAATAATGACACGTTTAATGTATATTTGACCATTTTAATTGACTTTTAATGCAAGCTTTAATGGAACTTTACATTGAAGGTATCATTAATTACTGATGATACCTTCATCAGTAAGCTCATTAAGCTCATTAAAACTTTGCACTTTTAATGAGCTTTTAATGCAACTTTTTGTATAACTTTGGATTAAAAGTGTCATTATTTACTGAATGACACTTCAGAATAATAGTCATAAACATTTATGAAGAGTATTTAATCCACCTGGACAAGTGTCATGTTTTTGACAGTGTCATGTCAGTCTTATGCCCGCCCCTTCAAATAAAGTGTTACGGGGTAGTTAGATAACTAGGGTCAAATTACAGTATATGTAATTTACTCTATGACTGAATCTGAATCCATTATTACTGTATGTAATTAGGATAATTAATTTACCATTTTCTATGGAGTGCCTTATGATGACATTTGTTGTATATTCAATAAACATATAAAATAATACATTCAATAGAAATTGAAATTGCATATCTGGCAGGGCAATAGCTATACAGATGTGCAGAAGTAAACCCATCGCAAAACTGGATATGAAAACTGAGTTCAGTAAGGTCAAATACACCTTCAGCTTTAACATACAAATACCTTTTTAAAAATATTTTTTTTTGCTTCCACTTACATTTAAACAGTTGTGTTGGTGTGACCTACAAAAGCCTGGCAAGATACATTGACGTTTGTGGTTGTTACATGACAAAGTGTAAAAATAAAATTGAAAGAGAGTGGATACTTTTGGAAAGTACTGCAAAGCACCAGAGTCTAATGCTATTTGGGATTCATATCAAAGCAACACCAATGCTGCAAGGCAATGCAGAAATCGTATTTCATCTAAACCAGTTGTGCCATGAGGACAAGGTGTCATCTCAAAACTCATCTTAGTGTGACAAATCTCTTTTCAAGCAGTACACAAAGTAAAGATTTCTTCCTGTGTAACAACTTATGAGCCAGAGTAAATTTTTTTCTTACCACAACCTCCAGATTCCCCCGCATATTGTGAGCTTTGACAACCCAGTGGACAGACTTTGCACATCTGAGCACCAATGTGACATCTCGCTCCACCAAGTCATTGTCCTTCAGAGGCCTTAGATCCACAATGACATCCACCTGGAAAGCGCTACAGAAAAAAAAGCAAAAGATGGAAAAGAACCACAGTGCTTCCTATGTCTATCCAACTAATTAAAAAGCTGGGTGCACTCCCAGAAAAAAAACAGGCATGTGCACCACAGATGAAATAGCACCAAGGAGAGATACTGAACACATACACAAATGTTCCCAGATTTACACTCTTGTGTTTTCTGAATTCTGCTGCAACAAATACTGAAGGCATTGTGTGACAGCTTGGACTTTGAGAGCTTGCTTTGGAAAACGTTCCTCAACGGAACCCCACTGTGTGGACAGCTAAGCCCCCTCTGTCGTCATCTTTGCTCAAATCCAAAATAAACTCTACAGAGATTACTGAGAGCATCCTGCCCTTAAAAATAGGCCATGACAGAATGTACTTTTGGCTTTGGACACGTTGGCTGCTTACCTGCTGGAGTTCGGGGCTTGCAGCTCAATGATGTGTACTTCTCTGTTAGGCACAGACAGGATGCAACCCTTTGACGTCTGTGGCTCCTCATAGCTGCCCAGGTAGTTCAGAGACAAGAACCTGGTGTCAATCTTGCAAGTGTCAGAAAACACTGGGTCTGAGAATAGAGAAATTGTTTGTGTTATTGCCTGGGTCATCTACAAATGTATTCTGATCTAAACTAAAACAGATTAACAAACTACAAAAGATGCCAACCCTACCAACTTTAAGTCCAAGCTAAAGCCTTTGGCACACATCAATTCTTCATCAACCTTGGCTAGACCTATTTTAGACCTTGGCTAGACCAAACCCTTAAATGTTGAGGAAGACTGTGTCTATGGGCCCAGTTGAGATGCCCAGCAAGAACCTATCCATCCTCATAAAACTCCACAGAAAATGTGAAAGAGTGGAAATTTACAGTTCTCTATGTGAACTACGAATCATGTCAATTGGCAATTTGGCAAACCACAGCCTCTAACGATACAAGGCAACTGCTTGAAAGCAGAAAGTCCATTCTGCTTACCACAGGCTCACAAGGAGAGAGGACTTACTAATCAGCAGCAATAATGCAGCCAATATTTCCTGCATGCTTTGCTTCATTCACATGCAAAGATTGTCAGTAAATACAAGATTCTTTGTAAATACAATATTATTTGTCTGAGAGTTGATGAACTGCTAACCTCAATAGGATGTCTGATTCTTTCTCTCTTTTGTCTATATGCCTTTCACAGGAAATGATAACATTTTGGGGTTTTCTCTTTCACAAAGCCAACCCTCCTTAATCAAAGATACCAACGCTATTTTGTAAAGCGGAAATGATTGATTATCTCTATCACCCTGTTGCGCATCCATCTTGTATTTCAAAGAATAGAATGATATGAGATCTTAGTTACATACCACTTTTTCTGTAGCATAAACAATTTAATCTCCAGCAAAGCCAGGATCCCACAGAATGTTTCTGTACATGTCAAAATAAATTCTGCTTTGTAATGCTGCAACACCACATAAACTGTAATCTTCAAAGAAATGAGAGTACTTAATGTTTCAGAAAAGACATTTATTTCTTTTTCCTGTTTTTCCCATTTGTACGACAACTTTCAAATATGTCAACATACGGGGCAAAGTAAAAACAAAAGAAATGTGATCGTAGCTAAAAGACTGAAACTGTTCTTTTCTTCCCCCTGGGAGCCTCCAGTGTCACATATTCCATGTTATTATTTTCTTCTTTTACACCATTTCAGCATATCCTCCTTCACTACATATATGAACTTGTGTGCCTGTCTATCTATCCACTAAATCTGACAAGCAGGTGACAAGCCAGAAAACTCTGAGCATCATACACATCCAGCCTAACATTAACTTACTTAGCATTAGCTGCAGGAAGTAGAGGTAACAGGTGGAGGCCCCTGTTACTTCTTCCTGTCTGTTATTTATATTTGTTCTCCCTATTTTTCCCTAACCATCTCATCCTCGTCACACTGGAGCACAGGAAGCAGTGTTAAAATAAAATAAAAAAAATCATAGATTTAATTTGAATGTAGCTAGGCAATCCAATTGAAAAAAAAACTGAGATCTTGAGAATAAATTCAGTGTCTAGCATGTTGAAGACTGAAACAAGACAGAGTAAAAATGCAATCAGGACTGAGACAAGGCAAAGAGTGAAAATGTGGTCTCAAACCAGTCTTGAATCCCAGATCAAGACCAATGACAAATAACAGTAGTGGTCTTCCTCCCTTCAGGCAGTTTTCTATCCAACATCCTTTATTCCATATACCACTATCCTGCTTCACATCTCCAAACTCAGGCCTACCTCTCTAACCTTGTCTCTCACAACTTGAGCAGTTTCAACAATCAAATCCCTCTTGACGTGTGTCTGCATTTATTCCACCCTGACTGCATTCTTCTTCACCTCTCTTGTGTACTGCCTGTTGCTTTCAATTGGTTCATCCCCGGCTCTGAAACAATTCCAACTTGAGTACATCCAACTCCCTTCCAGCTTCACCGCTCTACTTCTCTTTCTTTGACAAGGACATGTGCTTCATATTTGCTATTAAATCTTTTTTCAGATTTTAGCTTCTCTCCCACATTGTCTTTATAGAACTATAGAACAAACATGGAAACACAAATATTTTTTTGCAGATATGGACAAAAAGATTGTGTACAAAAACAAATGAGATAAATTGACATTTAGTTTCAACTGTGAATGTATATTAAGCTGTGATCTGTAGTTAACCTGGGGGTAAATTTGCATCTGAAGATACACTGATATATGTGTGGGTATGCTATGCATTCACATATCTGTGTACAACACAGTTGTAAGATGTGAGAATCACTGAAAGACAAACTGCAGTTTTCATTATTCAGAGACATGTCCAAATGTATCACCAAATACAGCAAATATGTTCAAATTTATTCTTCTGAGCTCTCAGCTTTTGTCTGTTATGAACCACTCTGGAGTTGAAAAGGCTTTTTGTCTTTTTGGAAATCTCAGAGGTAAAAAGCCAGCACTCTAGAACATACAAAGACCGTTGTTTTATGTTTTAATGCTAGTTAGCTGTGTGAATTCCCAATATAAGATGCTAACAATCAGACTTTTTTTCTGTCCTACAATCATAAAATGTTGCTTTATAGCAGGTTATGTCACCTCTGCTCTTGCTACTAAGAGTCAATAATTAAAAAAATAAACCTCTGATGGTCTTCAACAAATTATAATTATACATGTTACATGCTTTGATTTTTCAATAAATCTTTTAAAATATTCAGGCAAACCAAAAGCATGCATTTAATCAAAAAATATATATTTTAACAAATTTTTATTTTTTATCTTAAATAAACAGCTGAAAATAGTTTGTTTTAAATATATATAGATATATATATATAGTAATATTTGCTATTAAATTCCACCAGAAACCTAAAAACCAGTGCAATCATACTTATTTATTTTAAAGTTGCTATAGTTTTGCCAAATGCAACCCTCTTTCCTCACGAGTCTAATAATTCCTAACACTGTAAATAAGCCAAACTAAGAAAAACCACAAATGGGCAATAAAACAGTGTGAGGAGGTGAATTCCTTTTGAGGGAAGGCAGTTCTTTTCTCAAGTGCAGTGAAAGTAAACCTCTAGGCTGGGCCACAACACGAAAGCTAAGAAAAGTTACGCAAGCTAAAGGTCAGTGGGGTCGAGGGGCTGCTCGGGGGCCCAGAGCTATGTTTGCGAGTTTACTGAATCTGGTTCGCACCTTCTCCAACTTTGATGTAGATGACTTGAGTCATCCTGAGCTCAGAGAAAGAGGTGACTGCCCTGTACTTCTTCTGGGCCCAGTTGAGGAGATGCTCGTTGCCTTGGGGAAGGTTTTCCTCCTGGATCTGAGTGTTGAGGGAGAAGTTTGCCTGTTTAAAGTGGACCTCTGAGCCCAGTGATACCTGAAGGAGGAGAAAAGAGAGAAGTGTTAGGAGACAAAAGGAGCTGTTGGGAAAAAAAATAAATCTGTTGTCAGTTCTATTCCACGTCTGTCTTCAGCTTTAACAACACAACACACCCGTGCCCAACATGAGGAATTTACAACAAAAAAGCCTCTGTGGTTGTCGTTAAGAGATAGTATTGTTAATTGAAAACAATAATGTTAATAATAAAGTTTTTTTTTTACTTTGATCTTTGCTGTTTTCCATAGAATAATGAGCAGAATGTTTGCCATATAGATGTACAGTATAAAACTACTAGAGCCACAGCCCAAAAGACTTGAAGCTGCATTGGCATAGAAAGGTGGTTCCACCTCTTACTGAATGGAGGTTGAATGAAAACACATGCCAATGGAATTCTGGTTTTTATTTTTGAAAAATGTTCCTTCACTTCATTATTATGCACTACTTTGTGTTAGTCTGTCACATAAAATCACTGTGAAATACCTAGAAGTTTGTGATTGTAATGAGACAAAATGTGGAAAACTTTCGGGAATATAAATACTTTATAGTGCACCAAATCTTGATGTGAGGAGTTAGTAGACCAACTCAACATGGCTGCTTTAGATCTATTTTCATCTGAGACATTTGGGGCTAAAAAGAACATGGTGACGGTCTGTTTTGGAAATTAAGCCACCTCTTTTAAACATGGCGGAAACCAATCCCTCACTATGCCCGAGCTATTACTGCAAAGCTTCCACAAATATGCTCTGCCTGTTTTCTACCCACGTTCCTGAACTTGGTGTGGTGTCTGGTTTTCAATGTTTACACCATAGTAGAATGTCGTAGGTGCGTTTTCAAAATGGCCACGAGAGGTCGGGGAGCACAAAAGTACTTCACAGCAAATAAACCATTAGACAGAGCCCACCGCCAGAAAAACACAGACCCACACGTACGTGTAGCAGGTAAAAGTGTTCCAGTCTGATTTGTAAAATGAAACACAAAAGTAGAAAATGTAAGACTGGCCAGAATACATTTAGGAAGGCCCACCGTTGGCATATAATGCAGCTCAACCATGTGCCTTACTGCACAGAGATAAACATTCCCATGTGCTGGAAGGCTACCTAACAACCAAATGACTCCAAGAGTATGGCGTAGACAGTCTACCTCATTTTATTTCTGTGCTTATTTTTCTTTCTTCTAGCAGAGCCCAGTGTGTGTGTGTGTACTCAGACAGTCAAGGCAGTCTCAATTAAAACATTAAATGCATTTCACTCCAAGCATATTACACAAGAACTTTTTATAGCAACGCAACAAAGTTACCCCTTAATGGTCATCAAGTTTAATAATAATATAGCCATGAGTCTTTGTGGTGTTTAAGTCAAGCAGATGTGCATTTCTTTTTGTTTAATCCTCGTGGGCAACATCTGTCTGACCTCTGGACGTTCCTCTCCATGTTCCTGGCATTGTCACCGGAGGCTGTAAATCCTCCACACAGACTATGTCGCCGGATTCGCTTTGACTTTATTTTTAGTGACTTTACTACGACGAGAAGCTGCAGAGGGGAAGATTACGAAAAGCAAATGGGTGGAGCCCGGAGCTGCTGAGAACCAGGGGTGGAGTTTCTTCACTATTCTTGCCAAGCTCAGCAGAGTTTATCAGTTTAATTGCGGGAATACGACCATAATTAGTCGCAGAGAATTACAGGGGGAAAGCCTGAAAGCCAAATTAGCTCCAGGCCTTCCAGAGAGCTGAAAACCTCAGGAATCTGAGACAGGGAAGCGAGGGACCCACTCTGGGCTTTAACTAACTTTCTCCACTCGCATTCCGTCTTGACTTAGTTGACAGATGAAACAGAGCTGAAAAAAACAAAGAGCAATTTAAGCCACTTGCTTAAATAGAATTCATAAGTAGGCTATATAGCGTATTATTTACTTAAGCTACTGCAGTTTTACGTCTGTAGATTGCGCGCTCATAAAGTAAATTGCCTTATTAAAATCCAACTATTGCCTTTTTGTAGCATATGGACCCATGTTTGCAGCATAGATAACCACAGCATGCTGAAAAATTCAAAGGTGAAGCCATCCAAACTTCTGAAGCTGCATCTTCCTGAAAAGAAGAACTTCCATAAATCAGAGCCCAATGCTTTTTAAGAAATCTATAACGATCACTCCCAAGTCTTTTCTAAATGTGGATTACTTTTAAAGGAGCAATGTGCTACATAAAATCTGCAGGCTACCTCAAATTAAGAGGAATTCTTCCAAGGCACTACAAACAATTAGAACAGGGACTGAAACCCAACTATTCAGAATTGTAGAAATTGTTGGCGGCAACCACTGAATTAGGAAGTAATGACTTTTTTTTTTTTTGCCTTATAGTTTCCTAATGAGAAGAAGTACATCAACCTTTGATTTCAGGATTACAAACCTGTTTAAAAGTATTTTAAGTGAAATATAGTAAGAAGACAGATTATTCATAGTTTCCAAGCAGTTAGCACATCTGCTGGTCTTTCGGGAAGCAGATTTCACAATAAGCTGACGTCAAGATCAAACTGTTGAATAATAAAAGGTGCTGCAAGAAAGTCTACAAACTCATTTTCAGACTTTGGAGGCTTGAGTGGTCATGTGTTAAAGTTCATGTTACTGGAACCAAAACAAAAGACTGAACCGGTATCAGAACATATCTTTATAGAAAACAAAACTGTAGTACAGGTTTGGTTTGTGAAGTAAGGTCTGAATTAACTATAAGACTGGAACATCGCTCTTTGGACCCATAAGACCAAAGTAGAAATATCTGGCCACAAAACACAGCAGCACATTGGAACAAATCTAAAGGACAAACTCCTCCACCCAATGATCACGATGGAGATTATTTGGTTTTAAGGTCACAGGATGCCTCGCATCCCTTGAGAGAACAACAAATTCCTCTGAATAGCAAAACACTTTACAGCAGATTCAATATTTACAAACCTGATGACAATTACAGTCTGTAGTGCCAGTATTCAGTTTGTGTTTTTGTAGTAAATGCAATACTGCAAGCTGGTTTACTTAGCTTCAAATTACATTTTTAAGGTTTAGAGAACCTACTGAAGAAGTTTTTTCTTAGTTAATTTTCTGTATTGGTGCTTTTAACAAAGAAGATGCTTGTCAAGCTGCTTAAGGCAAATAATCTTCTGTAATTTTGGCTAAATCTGGTGCGCAGTGTTCTGCTTGTAGAATATCAGCAGAACACTGCATAATGCTGGTAGACAAGTAAATCTGAAATGTTTGGCAGAGTTATTAATAGCATCAAATAATTCCTTGTAATTTTATAAAAGGGAAAATCTTCGACTTATGAGAGAGAAGACCAAATTATAACTATAGCTGCACATTCCACTCATTATAAAGTCATAATGCTTTATTAATCTCAACAAAATTTAAAAAAGACAATAATAATCGGTTGACACTATCTGTCTTGTGTGGTCGAAAACATGTAAGAGTATATATCCTTCCAACTCTTCCAACATAGTGTAGCCACATGTACATCAAAAAGGAGAAGTGCATACCAAATGTTTGAGATCAATTACCCAAGTGCTGGAAGACTTCACTGAGCAACACCCAGAGTCTGGGAAACAGCAAAAAAAAAAAAAAAAAAAAAAGCTGAAAACATGAGGTGTTGCAAACAGAAGAGGGTGGTGGAATGTGCATTAAGGCCTGATAGATTAAATGAACACACAGTAACTCTCTGGTGGTACTAATGTGATGAAGGCCTTTTTGTGACTGATTTCATCCTCTTTTTCTTGATGAGATGTGGGGGAGCCAATGCCAGAGCTCGCTGAAAACCGGAGGGGCCTCAGCGGTGGAGAAAACAATACCATATGTCTCTGCGCCACTCTAGAGCGTTCTTCTAACGTCCCCACATCTGAATCAAACCCAGTAGAGAATACCCATGGTTTCCATTAACAGTTACAGGGAAGTGCTCATGCGAGAGTTCAGACTACAAGCTTTCAGCTAATGAAAGAAACACGGGAGTAAAGAGGCGAATGTTGGAAAACAAACAATGACCAACACACAAGCCAACAACCAAAATTTACAGTGTTGTTCCATCAAGAGCCATAAAACATTTGCTTCAGATTAAGACTTTCAAAGATGCAAGTTAGCCCCCTCCCCAGCCACCCAACAAAACCAAACCCTCCAAAAGAAATATATACATTTGACCACAAAGTCAACACAGCACACTCTGCACATGTGTCCCACTTCAGATCCTGCTCTCCCTTGATAAAAATGAAAACTGGCTGTTATTCAGTCTTCATATTTCATGTCATTCCATAACCAGGATGATTCCTGGTTGCTGCTGATTGACAAAAAGTACTGCTGAGAATATGCTTTACAACAAAAGTCTGGATTCTGGCATAGTAAAAGCTGGCAGGGTCCAGTGGCCAACAGCAACAGTGTACTCAACATCTATGAAGCTTTGCCAGTGAGTCGATTAAGTCTACAGAGAAGTCAGACTAGGAAAAAGGAATGGCAGAACCTATTCCAAGTTCTATTGTCTTTCTTTTCAAAGGTGGAGTAACGGAAGCTAACCGGTGGGTTGAAATATCCAGCATAAAGCTCAAACTTAGCTCTTCTTTTCTTTTTCCCACAGGTTTGCTGCCCATCTACAAAAGGTGATCAATGGAGGTCTGCAGCTTGTGGATATGCTGCAGCTTCAACACACCTATCAAATAATCAAGTGATCAGCAGCAACCACGACTGGTTTATATAGAGTCTATTCTTGGCTTAGAATGTCAAAGGTTAAATCTAGAACTAAATCCAGTTGAGAGTTTGTGGCAAGACTTGAATTTCAGAGCTATTATGAAGTAAAAGGGTGGGTAGAAGTTTGAGAAAATACACAAGGTTCTTCTACAAAGTATTGACTCAGCAGGCTGAATACAAAAACACAGGGCTGGGTGAAACGGCTTCAAAATAAAATCTAAGCATTTTTTTACACCAAATTTGATTTCTTCCCCCTCATTTTTTACTTAAAGCTTTTTAACAAAACACCCAAAATATCTTAAAAAACTGGCTTTTATTTCCATCATTCCTTGTGTAAGTTGACCTCAGTGTTGAAATAAATAGAAGTTTTAAAACATGTTTGTCAAGCAATATGGTAGTTCATGGGTGGGTTAACGTCACTTTACACTTTGAAAACCCAAAGAGTGCACTGGTGAAAAAAAATTAAAATCCAAATTTTTCCAAACATTGCATTTTTCTGCTTAATCGGTAAATTCCAGTTATCGCCGGGCCTCCAAAAACACCCCAGTATTTTGAGGTTTTTATAGTAGAAAGAAAAAGGAAAAAAATGCAAGGGGAAATGAATACTTTTGCACTGTGCCGTCAGTCAAAGAAAATAAAAAAAGAACTCCCGGAGTGTCAAAAACCTGTGATCCTGTGATTAATTCAGTGTTTCAGTTTCTAAATTTTTTTTGTTTCACTTTAAAATAGCTTTACTGTAACTTTCACAAGTTGCAGGGATAATTTGGGACAATATTTTTTCCAATTCAAGATTTATTGCTATGAGCAATATTTTATCATGGCTGTCACATCCCAGAAATGAACAACTTTAAATATGATGTAGGAGTTTGAGTGTAACTGAGAAACAAAGTATGTCTCAGTGGCCTTCTAGTTTCTCATATCACCGGTGAAGTGCAGAGCAGATTGTTCCGTCAACAATGTGTTGCAAGGTATTCCAAGTTTGTGGCATGTTAAGGAGGTGTCACAGTGGAAAGAAGCAGAGAAGCAGATCGGTGCCTGGGACTCCTCTGGCTTATATTCCAGCAAGCAAGTCAGGTGGGCGAACAAGAAACCGGCAGCTTCTAATACCAGAAGGCTCCAGGGCTGTCACTCAAACATGAAATAGTTAACACCTAATTCAGTGGGGGCCCGTGGAGTCAGTAAAACCATTAGCTCAGCTTTGTCTGACTGCAGGGGCCTCCCACTCCACTGTTAAGTTTCCACACTTAACGACCCGGCTATTGTGCATCTGACGAATATCAACAGAAAACACTAAGAAGTGTCAGAAAGCTGACACTTTGACTTTAACTCAGTGAATATACTTTTGATTGTCAGATATGTCTGATACATATTCCCACAACACAGAGACATACAGTGCGCTGCAAAACCATTTATACTGCTTGAGCTTTTCTCAGATTAAGTCACGTTTCAACCACAAATTTCAGTGTAGTTTATCAGCATCTTCTGTGACAGACCAACATAGATCCGAATTGAATACAGATATGTGGTTCTTCTTAAGCCTTTTTTTCTCCCTTGGAGCTGAAGCAGAAGTGAAAACCGATGACTTTGCTGGGGAATGATGTTCAACACTGTTGGACACACAGCAGCAGCAGCTCTGCCTGTACTGCATGTTTTAATGACGCTTCTCAGCTGTTTTCTGTCTACCACTACTGACAAGTGGAGGCATTTACTTTGACACTGGCCTGCTGGTCCCCACAGACTCCCAGACCAAATGCATATCCATCTGCATTGAATGCATCATTCTGTTAGACATGAGAATATTTACATTACGGAACGTAGAAGCATATGATGCTAGGCCTCCTGTTCATGTATATTGTTTTGAAAGCCATTTGCTTTAAAAGATTTTATTAAAAGAGCTTAATATCAGATGAAATGCAGTTAAAAAACATCATAGCTACTACACCGAAACATTATTGTGCAGGAAGCACTTTAATGTGGGGGTGAAGATTACTAATATTACTGAGCGATGAAAGCCCCAGCCACGCAAGTGGAAAGAAGTTTCATAAGGTCTAGCGGAGGCTTATTAATACTCTCCTCTAAATGTCAAATAGGCTGGGACACACAAAATATTTGGGTGGAACACAACTCTTAATGTAATGAATGCGTTTATAGGCGAGCCGCTATACAGTCTACCATTTCTGCAGCTGGTACGTGTCGCGCTGGCTTTTACAGCAGGATGTTTTGCGTTGGACAAGTAAGCAGGAAACACTTGAGCACATGTGGAAATCATTTGTGTACCTGATGCTGCATTCCTCCACAATGCCGTGGTGTTAAGATGCAATTGAAAACGATATGATTGCTTCTGGGAAGGCCAAAACACAGAAAAGCCTTTAGACCACAGGAAGGCAAAAGCGGAGGGGAAAAAAAAAAGATTTTCATATAACATAATAAGTGCTTGGCCTAGGCTTCTGGTTTTCATTTTGCGGCAATTCTTCTCGTGTGATACACAGGATTTCAACGAGAGCACTAAAGAAGTCCATTTTTAGGCCGTTTTCTATTAAATTTCCCAAAGAGGCCCCCTGGTACCTTTGCTAAATATTGCTGGCTCCCTCAGGGACCCAGTTCTGGCTAAACCAAGATATCCCTTGCTAAATATTTTTATTTTTCTCAACCAATTGTACCCTGATTCTAACAATAACTCCTGTTCAGCTAAGGTACTAAACAGAAAAAAAGGGTGGGGGCATACAATACCCAACAAACAGTTGTTTACCCAACAAACAACTGCTTCTTACGTAGCAAGATGCACCTCAACCACACACTTTTCATAGCCATCAGCAATATTCAGCTATAATTCTGGCTGAATATTTGACCACTCTACTTGGCAGAATTATTGGGGCTCATTTAAACAGATTTTATTCCTGGAACAGACTGAGGATACAAGAATAACCCACAAACTGTAAATGTGTTGAAGAGATCATCCTAATGGTAGTCTGCTTTGATCACTGCCAAACCAGTTCTGATGTGTGTTTAAGGTCAATGGACCCTAAACACACATCAAGGTTTTGGCTGTCTAGCCAATGATGTGAAGTGAGGTAGTCGGCCCTCCTCAAGCGGACTACCTTGATGCCTCTTCTCAACTGATCAAGTTTGATCAAAACTCTCAAGTTTTTGTTTTTTTTTCCTCAAAATCGGTTTGGTTTGCCAATTGGGTTGTTGCAAATTTCAGTTCAGCTTCAAAGTGTTGACTTTGGTTCCATCTTGGAAGAAACCATTTCCATGCGAATACAAAGAATCACTTCTCTTCAGTAGAGAGGGACACTGGGTTCCAAGCTCTTTACAGTTCATGGCAAGCTTGAGCTGTGGTGAGTACTGGATCGCTGCTGAGGGTGGTAGTTTGGGCCTTTATATAGACCCTGGCAACTTGGTGACACATCAAAAGAACTTCTATTTATGTAAAGTTGTTTGAACTGATGATCTAAATTCACTGCTGTTTAAAATGGCTTTAAAATACTTTCCCAACTTGTGTGAATATACAACTGTTAAATTGTTCTAAGAAGCCGTCACTCGTAGTGCCAAATAATATCAAATACGTTTCTTTCATGCTGGCAAAGAGAAACGAGAGCCTGCCAATCAGTTGTTGACCTTTGCAAAACCCTCAGAAATATTAAGGTGATCTTGTAAATACTTAATGGTGTGTGAGTAATTATGATCCTCCACAATATAGTCAAGCATGTGTAGGCAATTCTTATAAAAATATTACAATAGTGTGTTTTATAATCCTTCATATGAATCAAAAATAGCATTGATGTGTGGAAAAAGACTACCTTTTCTAATGTTTTTCTAAAAGCATTTCACAATCTGCTTGCAACACAATTGAGCATCGGAACAACCTTAGAGGAGGCTGGAAATCTGGCTGAAGACCAATACATCTTCGTCTTCCTCAACAAAAAGATTTAGACACTAAAATAATAGATGCTGCAAAATAAGAAATAACTTAAACATGACATGATACTACATTGCAAAAGCTTATCAAGTCATTTTCTTTCTTTCTTTTAAGTTTATTTGATAGGGACAGACGCACATTTACATAGACAAACTGAATGAAACAGCAGTCCCATGTTAGCATCATGGTGCAATAGCAACAGCTAATTCGCAGCACTTGTCCCTAGATGGGCTTTTTTAAAAATAAAAAAAATAAAATAACTCTAACAATTGAAGTGAAATCATTTGAAATAACACAACATAATATATACAAACAGAGAAGTGTAAAAAAATTAAAAATGAGTACAGGTCTGTTTTTGACATAACCAGTGTTTTGTTTGATTTTTGAATATACTAAAACTGATTACAGACTTTAAGTGAACAGGAAGTGAGTTCCAAGCTGCAGATCCTCTCACAGACAGTGCACTTTGAGCAAAAGTGGTTCTTCGAAAGGGGACCTTACAATTTCCCTCCAAAGCTGCTCTGGTAGCTCCGCTATTGCCCCGCAGTCTCTGAATGCAATTGCTTAATGGTATTGGTGCTAGTCCATTTAAACACTTAAAAATAATTTTTAAAACGTTATAATTTAGAAAATTTGTAAAATCCAAAATGCCAAATTTAGCCAAAATGCGACAATGATGGAATCTAATTGGGTTTTGATATAAAACCTTTAAGGCCTGATTATAAAGACTTGCTAGTGGTTTGAGAGTAGTTTGATTAGTCTGAGACCAGACAGTAGCTCCATAGGTAAAATGTGAGAGGATCAGTGAGTTCAGAAACATCTCTGCACAATGAAGTGTCAAACAATGTCTAATAATTTTAAAACAGTTTATATTTGATCTAACAGTTTTGCAGATTTTATCGACATAGCTCTTGAAAGTTAACTGAGCATCCAGAATTATTCCTAAATATTTTCTTGTGATACTTGTTCAATAGGGTCCCCATTGATCTGAATATTCAAAGACTATAATGAGGTTTTCTTAATTGAAAAGCAAATGCACTTTGTTTTGTTTGTATTGAGAGTTAAGCAAGAGTCCTTTAGCCATGTTGATAATCTCTGCAGATTGCTCTGAAGTTTTTCACTGACAACAGTACCGCTTTTGTGCGATGTATAAACAATGGTGTCATCAGCATACATTTGCAGATTGACTTCAGGACAAATGTCAGGAAGACCATTAACATACAAACTGAAAAGGACCGGACCTAAGATGGTTCCTTACGGAATCCCTGTTGCAATTTTGCAGAAGACAGATTTACTGTTATTAATGACAACACATCGTTCACGATCTTCCAAATATGATTTAAACCAAGACAATGATCGTTCTGAGAAATTAAATGATGAAAGCCTAGAAATTAGTAAATTGTGGTTCACTGTATCAAAGGCCTTTTTCAAATCAAGAAAAACTGCACCAGTAATTTGTCCCTTGTCAAGTGATAGTTTAACCTTTTCAAGCAGCAAACTTATAGCGGTCTCTGTGGAATGTTGACGCCTGAAACCAAACTGAAGAGGATGCAGAAGACTGTTACTTTCTAAATGTAGTAATAGTTGTTCCAAAATAATTTTCTCCAGCACTTTTGACATGACCGGAACCAGACTTATTGGCCTATAGTTGCTGATTTCATGTCGACTTCCTGATTTAAAAATCAGTTTCACCAAAGCTTTTTTCCATGCATCGGGAAATTGCCCTGTTCTAATGGAAATGTTGACTATATGAGTTAAAGGTTCTACTAAAATGTTACTGTATTTTTTTTAAAACATAGCGTCTAAATTATACATATCCTTTGCGTGAGAATTACTTAAACTGTTAATGGCTTTTTGAACATCAGAGTAATGAATTTCGACTAGTTTCTGGTGAAAATATCTTAGTACACTTGAAATACGTATAAGTAACTTGTCAGCAAGATATTATTTTCAGCAACAATAATACCTATACTACAGGATTTTTTGTTTTAAGTCAATATTTCCTATTGCATAGTCCTACAATATGACTTGTAAGAACTGTAACTGTAAATTCCCAAACAAATAAAAGAAGATTGATAACTTGCTGCACTGAATACGCCTGTCATTTTCGCATCACAGGCCAGGCTCCTCTGCAGATTTGCGACGCATCAAATATTTTAGTCATAGACATAGACAAGCGGGAAGGGAAGACAGTGAGGAAATGAACACAAAGCTTGAGGAAGAGGGATTTAAAGGCTTTAAGTGATGCTGGACTCACATGAAAGGTATGATGGATGCGCGGGGCCAGGTTCTCTGCCTTAACGTTCCATATCACAGGTTGGGGGGAGTTAAGCACAAAGACCAAGCGCTTCTGGTGCTGGCGCACGGACTGGATGGGCTTGAGATGCAGCTCAACCTGGTGAGAGGAGGAAATAAGAAACAGAGAGGGTTCCCATGAGAAAGACAGCAAGGTTTCCTTTTCACAGTGGCGGAACCATAGCACACATCATTATCTCTTTTCAAATACAAATACATGACATCAACATCAAACCTTTGGATTTTCTCCCCTTAGCAAGAAATAGGCAAAACAAAGGGGCTATCATTGTGTAAACACAGATGTATTGTGCTGTAGATTGCTCCTCTTTATCTTTTGGGGCTGTTTCTGAACTTTACTGATAAAGTGGAAAAAGACAGCTGGGTTCTCCCTAAAAGGATCTTACTTTGCTCTGATATGCATCCTCAGAGGGATCTGAACTCTCACACAGTGGAGTCTTTGTTAAAGGCAGAAAGCATAGTAAGCGGCTGGTCTCTGTTGTGATCTCTACAGCAATGCAACTATGTGTTTGGTTCTCAGAACGCTATTCAAATAGATTTTCACTGCTAGAATGAAGGAAAGAAAACAAACTTTCATGTGGGACCTTATTTTGTTTCCTTCTACCCTGGATCATTTGGACTAAATACAACTTAGTATGGAAGTCCACTGAACCCAAACCCATCTGACACAAATCTGCCACTTTGTTCAGTTATATTTCTGAACTTTTAAAATTAGACTTTAATTTGTAAGCTTTGCACCTCCAGAGTTTTCTTTCTCTCAGGCTGTTTTGGGAACTGGTTGAAAGATTTAGTGAGCTGACAGTCACACTCTTTGTCTTAAAAGGCTCCTTTTACTCACGCTAATCCAATTAGCCCCATCCAGTGTGTCAGCAGAAAAAGCCAGTAAATCACAAACCCAGCCCACATTATGGGACTTAACGACCCTTGAAGTAATTTAATTAGTTATAGCTAACAAAAATATTGATCCTGCTTCTTATGAAAACACAACCTATCATGGAGACTATTTATAGGCAAATGAAGTGATCTAATTTATTTTTTAGAAAATCAACAACTAAACTTTGCTGTTCATTAATTAATAAAGATCCCTGACAATCATTTGAATGACTGATGTAAAGACAAGTTCAAGCAATCTGCACATCACATCTGCTTTAATTGTGTTAGCATTATACAAACTACATGTTATTTACTTTGTACTCTTTTCCTTTTTCTTTCTCTGTTTCTGTAGCAAAAATCTTACAGGGCAATTTTCACCATAGGAGGATCAAAGCAAAGAGGATAAATAATTAACTTTCATGTATGGACTAGGTATATTATTATTCTAGTTCTAGCATAGCGGAGGAAAACAGTCTGAATCTGCTCAGACCTAAAAGAATAACAGTCTGTCGAAAAAAACCGTATCTAAAACTCTGTACATCACATTGATTACTTATCAATCCATTATCACAAAATGGAAACCTACAAAAAACTAGGCCACAGGTCAGGTTGGAGAAACTGCTACCAGGACAACAATTAGTTGGACATAAGTTATAAGAAGAAAGTAAGAAGTTTACCACGTTTTACCATGGCAAGGCAAACATGTGGAAGGAGGTTCTCTGGTCTGAATAAAAATATCACATTTTTCTCATTTTAAACACATTTAACAAATATACACTGGTTTGTATTGTGCGATTATCTAAAATAAAAAAAAAGTGTGCAGAATGTTGTGGTTGTAAGGTTACAGAAAGGGGAACATTTCAGGAGGTAACATATTTTTGCAAAGTTCTAGATTCATATTCATACATGAAAGTGTTTGTATAATTTTTTAGCTGTTTTGTATCACTGAAATGTGTAATCATATTGTGAAGGAATGACATTGATATATCAATAAATGCTGGAGAATAATCTTAAAATGTGTATTCTGTAAAGCCAGGTTGTTTCATACCAAGTGGTTCAGAGTCTTAGAGCCATTTGTCAGTTTTCAATTTTTCAGTTAGAGCAATCACATTAATGAGAAAAAATAAGAATTTCATATTTTCTTGTAATCACTGAAGATTCAGGCTGAAAATTAGTATCAGATGTTTTTTGTCAGTGTTTTTTTTTTCACGAATAAAACCACTACTGCATTTACAAAATCTGTCCCTGATAGGAGAAGGAGAGAGCAGCACTGTGAAAAGAGAAAACAGAAGCATGAAAGCCCAAATATTTTACCCCTGGAGTAGAGGAGTACAAAGCAGAACGTTTAAAAACAGCAAAGCTGCAAGAATCATTGAGATGTTCCTTTGAGACATGAAAATGGAAGACATTACTAAACACTTATCTATGAGGCAATCTGGATGAGGATCTAAATAAACACATCACAGACTCGCTGTCTTTCCTCCAGATGCCCCCTACCCCCCCACCTCCTCTTCTTCACGCCGTTTTTACTCCAGATACTGGAAAAAGTGTTGTTCCTCTGAGAATAACAACAACCGAGATATAATCATACCTGGCTTGGCTTTGAGGTCCTGGCTTTGAGAGATGGAACAGGGGGGTAAAAGAAGAATGAGAGTGAGGGGGAGACTTGTTAAAAAAAGGAGGAATTTTAAAGCCAGACAGAAACATTTCCAGAAGACGTGAGTCACCTGAGCACAAACGCATAAACAGAGCGCTGAGACGGGGACCTGCCAGGAAGCAATGAGAGTCCAAAAGGGTAAAAATTGTGAAAATTCTGTACAATTTCTTTTTGAGAGATTAGGTAGATAGCAGGACTGGGCTTGACTTGAGGTTGCTAATTAGTATCTAATCACACTTAAGTGGCAAATAGAAAGACTTGACCTTCACTCGTATTGGAAACTAAGTCTTATGAGTAATCTTTTTTTAATTAAAAGTGATAAAAATCTAATCAGAGGTTTTAATTGCTGTTATTTGATTAATGTTACCCCACTCTGTGTTACAGTAATGTATTCTAATGAAAAATGCCTGTAAAAGGAGTTCTCAGAAGCTTCCAAGTTCGTCTGTTTTTATTTAACGGAGCCATTAAGCAAGGATTTACAGAATAAAAGCCACAGGCCACTACTCTGACAGCAGATTCTCCTGTTAAAGGTGCGTTGGATTTATTAACCTGGGACATTCAAAGACCCCGAGCTACTATGGGCTCATAACAACTTGTTTACAGCTGTAGTTTTAGAATAATGAGCACACAGACATTTCTGACCAAAACAAATTTACCAAAGTCTCAACAAATAAATCTCTTGCTGTTAAATTACCATAATAAATCAGGTAACTTCTGATTCTTTATATAAAATGGTATTATCTGTTTGACTCATTAAGATGACCATATTTAACCAAGATTCATTTGAACATAAATGCATATTTCTATAAATATTTGTGCCAGACTACAAGTTGCAATTTCATTCATCGTTTGGTTGGTTTTGCACTATATATATATATATATATATATATATATATATATATATATATATATATATATATATATATATATATATATATATATATATATATAAATTTATTTTATTATTTATTTTATTATTATTTTATATATTTTATTTATTTATTTATTTATTTATTTTACTCTTCGTGACTCATTATTTTAAATTGTGCATTAATTTTTCATTCATGATGATGGACATGAAACAAGGCTTAAACATTACCTTCTATAGCCACTAGAAAAGCTAAGCACAGGTGTAAAGCTAACTGACCAGAGTCTTCTAGCTATGTTTTAAATCAGGTCTAGGAATAACTAATTAATAAGTAAATAATCCATAGCCAGTGTCGGTTCCAGGCAGAGAGCGGGTAATTTCAGTCACTGAGACTTGAGACTTAATGACTCAATGTCATTGAGTCATTGTGTAGACATTTTTCCAATGTCTACAAGTCATTGGAAAAAATGACTTGGTAGACAGAAGATGAGTCCAGCAATTCACAACATCACTGGTTTGCAAGTGATTGTTGAGGACTCAGAAACAGAATCAGCTGGTGTTAACGTCTCTCCCCATAGATCTGCCTTCATGAGGCTCTGGCATAGCTTGTGGGTTTTTACAGGAAACATCTTCCTAGCAAGATGAGCCTTACAAGAAGAGGTGCAGAAAACACTTGTGATTTCTGCCAGGATCAACCATATTTGTTTGGAGACAGGAGGCTGAGGCTTATGGATTATTAGGAGGCTGGGACTTGGATTGAGAGGGTCCTGGGGTGTGTCTGCCAGCAGCCACTGATGTAGGTTTGTCCAGGCATATCGTGTTACTGAAATTAGACTTCACACGAGTGATGACAGCTGGAGCTGTGCAAGCATGGCAGATCAAGAAGGCAGCATGTAAACAATGGTGCTATACAAGAGAAACAATAACCAAACCAGAGAATGTTGACTCCAAACAACAACCCTATCAAATGAAATACCAAAATACATTAAAGATTTGAGTATCTACCTTTCAGACCACTCAGGTGTTCTGGTTCTGATTCTGCCCTGCATCCCCAGAAACAGAACCAAACATGGAGAAGCAGCATTCAGCTTCTATGCACCACAAATCTGGAACAAACTCCCAGAAAACTTCAAAGATCCTGAAACAGTGAGTTCTTTTAAATAACGGCTAAAACTCACCAACTTAGAGATGCCTCTGATTAGTAGTAAGTGGAACATTCATCAACATATCTGACTTCTATTTGCTTGATGATGGCATTTGACAAAACATAATGTTTAATTGCTGGTTTTGTAATCGGAAACTGTGTAATGTTTTTATGGTGTAAAGCATTTTGAACTTAATTGTTGCTGAAATATGTTATACAAATAAACTTGACTTGACTTAAAGACACTGAAAAAGATTTCTCCTAGATGTCTCTTTGTGGTAAAACAAACCCACACGGGTGCTTTTAAATCCCTCTAGTGATCGTCTGCTGTAATTGTTGTGGGTGATTTGCTTCCCCTGTCCTGAGCATATGGTTCTAATTTTATGATCTTCTGAGGCGAGTAAATTACACTACCTTTCAAGAGTGTTTTACAAAGAGTGTGCATCAACACGGTCATGTGATATCCTTTTAAGTCGAACACCGTGCCCTGTGTTGAACACGGCAGTCAACCCCGCAGGATCGGCTCCATGTCAGAATGGTCTCGCAGGAAAAGGGAGTTTCCTTTATTGACAGAGGTAATTAAGTGCCTGATGAGCCTCAGCAATTCAGAAGAAAACCCAAAACATCCTATAATTAGGCAAAAAGTAAAGCTAATCTGGCCAAACACTCTCCCTCCCAGGAAACAATTATCAGCTCAAGAAAGAATGAAAGCACAAGGCGTCTCAAAACATGAACATCAGGAGCTCACTTTAAGAAATCGGTAAACACACAGACAACTGAAATTACAACAAAAACCTTTCACAAAGGAGCACTACTAAGGTTAGCTTAAAATCAAACAGCTTCAACCTGCCATGGACCAATCTGTTCAGTTATCTGATGTGTGTTTGTATATGAGGGTGTATCTTGTCTGTCTACATCTTGGTTCTTTCTGGATCACTGCAGTTACACAAAGGGAGGAAGGAGGACCATGGACCTGTAGCCAAGGAGCTCAATGATGGAAGCAAGGCGAACCAATGGCTCTTATCAGCCTGATCCACATTTTCCAGGGTGATAGGGATGTTACCTGGAGCCTTTCCCCATGAACTGCGATGCTTATCAGTCTGCATTCTGCTCAATGTCAGACACCGGAGAAAACCAAAGGAGAAGCCAAAGCCCAAAAGACGTCAAAGTCAGATGGAGCATTTGGAAAAAAAACCTTTGAAAAGATTGGATCAGATTTACAGATCCTTGCAAAAGTATTCAATTCCCTTAAATGGATCTTGTTGCCTTTGAAACCAAAAACTTTCATGTATTTTATTAGGTGGCTAATTGTGAACTGGGAGGAAGTCTCACACGGTCCATTGCAAGCATTTAGAGGGGGTGCAGCCCCCACCGCAGAGTTAATACTTTCTAGAACCCCAGCTCACAGCACTAACAGCTTCTGGTCCATCGAGGGACGTCTCTGTTCCCTTTGCGCATAAGAAACTGAATGTTTTGCTCATTTTTGGAATACCAGGAAAATGGCTTTGCCAATGATTCTACTACGTGAACATCTTTTGATTTGAACAATTCCAGTGCAGCTCTGGCTGTATGGTTTGGGTCCCTATCTCTATGTCCACTGTCCTTAAAGTTGTGCAATTTGACATTTCAAAAATAAATTTGCTTAATGGGAACACGACACTTTTGAAAAAAAAAACCCTCATTTTGAAATCTGAAGTGTTGGTGTTTGGAGGAGGTGGTTTTCTGGCTGTATCAAAATGAGTGTATTTTGAAAAACTGCAAGGGAAACACTTGTTTTGCATCACACTACTAATCACATCATTAGCAACAGGATGTTACTACTGGCGGAAAAGACAAAGAAGATAACAGGAAGTGGCATGAGATGATGGCGCGGCATGTTTTTAATTAGGTATCGCGTGAACCAGCTTATTCACAGGTGACATTAACTGTAATTTTTTTGCTTAATCCAAACACAATTGAAAAATTGTGTTTTGTCAACATTATCGGAATATCAAAGTTTTGCCCACATTTGTAGAAACACAACTATCTTCTTCCTAGAAAGAACAGGTTTTCTTTCGGTTTTAACCTGCATTTAACAGTTTGCAGCTGTAACATGCTCTTCTGTTTTCTGCTGATGACTTAATCATACATCCTAACCAACCTTTTCCCTAACCTGTGCCACTTTCTCTTCATGATACTTTTGGTTCACTAATATCCTCCGACAAACCTCCCCTGCAAGAGTCCGCAGGGTGATTACATTTATCAGGGGTCTTGTAAGGGTAACAAGTTGCGATGAGTCCATCACCCTTTTCAGTTTTCTGTTTGTTGGAAATGGTGAAAAGTAGATATATTTTACCTCCACAAAGTGGCACAACTTTGTGCTGATTTATCACATTATATAAAAGCATGGTTTGGCAGAGAGATGAAATGCAAAAAAGTAGACTTTAAAACTAATATTAAAGCCAATGCATTTATTTGTTAGGGGAGATTTAGAAAGTCATTTATTTCTATATTAACAAAGAAAATTCAGAACAGAAGATGTGAGAGCCAAATCTTGGATTCCATGTGTGCATGAGTGAATTGGGCCTCTGCTGATGTGCATGTGGTTCTACTGCTTAAGCTCCCCATAAATGGACATATAATGAGACCGCGATCCTGGTATCTAATGGAGCATTGTGGAGGTGTGGATAACTGTGTGCTTTTCTCCTGTTCTTCAATCTAATACTTTCATTTTAATGTACTTTTTTTACAGAAAAAATGCATTTCTTCAAACGCATAGGGAGTGTGTGCATTGTTGCCAAACTGTTATAATGTCTGTAGGCCCACACAGTTGGCTGCACCAGCTGTGTGGACTTGCTGATTAAATTTGCATCAGCCAAAACTGCACAAGTTTCAACCAAAGTGAAAAGCTTGTCGGTTTGTGCTACCAATATAATCTAGTTTACGTTTTCATTGCCACAAAAACCTAAAAGGCTTAAACAAAATCTGGAAAAAGCACAGTCACCTAAAGGGAACACGATGTGGAAAAATCCTGGCTTCAGTGGTAATGAGCCACTGAGAGTAAGTCTGAGAGCAAACTTTGCCGGCTCCCAATGTGTGTTTTGTTTAGTGTGTGAGCTCAGCTTAGCTCTGTTCTCACCACTTGTTTGTGCCTGGTGAGTTCCTCCAGCCAGTCACTTACACAGTCTATGATATCTGTGAATTCCAGCTGATAAAGCAATCATCTGCTCTGCCTCACCCTGATCAGGGTTTGCGGCCACATTTGATGTCTGTTGCACTGATTAGAGAAGGAGGAATGATTTGAGATATCACCAGCCCATCTATTTATGCCCCCGCACAGGACTGTTTGGAAATGCTGTATTTTGCGCCAAGCTAATACACGTTTCCAGCTCGTCGCCATGGCGCAATACACTGCTTGAAAGCAAATGCATGTGCAAAAATGCTATACCTGGACCTTGAATCCAGAGCAGAGGAGCCAGAATGAGGCAACTGTTCTTTCTTTGGGTCAGCCTGTAAAAATATGACTACAACATCCCTGAAGGATTAAAGCTCAGATGAAATATGAGCAGGCCACTCTACCTGAAATCTCGTTTTCTTTAAAGTAAAACTCACTGTTATTCCCTGAAACTGTGAAAGCGTTTCATACTTCTTTTTAGGAAACCACAGTGTAGTGAAGCCTTGCATTTCATCCAAGCGCTACAGCTTTCATGCAAACTCTTACTTGGCCTATTTTTAGGCAATGCTTTCGAATCTAGTCTGTCCCCGCTGTCTTCGGGGGCCTGCATGCTTAAAAGAGACGAGAGGGTTTTCTCTTACTATGTTCAGGGCTACAGAAGCTGAGGAAAACATTATGTCTTATTTCAGACAAATGCTAATAACACAAGGGAAAGATAAAAAAAAAGTCTAGACATGCTTGTGTCAGAGCTCAGAACTTTATGAAAACAGAGACGTAAGAGGGTATGAAATAAGAAGTCTCATATTTAGAGCACGCAGATATTAAAAATCAAGAGTTTAAGAGAGGAAGAGAAAAAATAAAAAGCTTAAATGTACATGCTTCTATCTGGCAGAATGAATTTCAGGTAGTCTGGTGCAGCCATCAATACAACTCGTAGCTCCTTAAGAGACCTTAATGAAAAATGAATTACATGCCACTACTCTTAAGTTTTGCTTTACCATAATCACTTAGAGAAATGACATTTCAGCATGAAAGAAATACACTGACATGGATCAACAGAAGAAACAAATAACAGGGACATCTGATAAATTGGGTCCCATCAGTTAAATCAGTAGGCCGGTCACCATAGCAAAAGTTGCTGTGGTGGATATTACCAGTTATTACATTAAGTAATCACTTAATGTAATAACTATCTCAGAAGTTATTACATTAAGTGATAATGCTGTTGTTTTGAGACCATTCCTGTAATATCACTGAATGAATTTTGAATGTAAGCTTATTCCAGACCATGATGTATGCACCGTGACTATTGAGTTACTGTGTTGCACCTACTGATAGAATGTTGGTGTAAAAAGGACTGGGCTGGAGCCAGAATGCTGACTCCGAGTCACGTTCACCTGTGGCTAACAGTTCAGACTCTGCAGAGTGCCTTCACTGGCGCAAGCAGGAAATCCTTCACTGCTTTAGAGAAAACGGAGACGAACCACAACTTTCACACGAAGCAGGCCTCACACACTGCAGCAGCAGGGTGTGCGTCTGAAATTCTCCCTTGTCTTTATTAGCCCATAAGCTCGGTGTGAAAATGCTGATTTGCTCCCCGTATCTCATCGAGTCTCAGCTGTGCAGTCGCTCGCTGTGACTCAGAGGGTCAGTTTGTGTTTTCATGTTGCAGACGGCCAATGCTCAGTCTCAGGCGTTCCCCTTGCTGCAAGGCCAGAACACACCAGCACAACCTGCTCTGCAGCCAACATGCTACTTCCTCTCTCGGAGGTAAAGAGGAGAGCAGAGAAAGCGAGAGAGACTTCTTCAACTGCACACTGACCAGGTTGAAAAAAAGCTAAGTGATGCCAAAGGAGGAAACTGATTTATCACACCTCAGAGTTACATGAAATCTGTTCAAAGCAAAAGAAAAAAAGCAACCACTGTATCTCTGCAACAAGTGAAACTTTGAGAAATACCAAAACAACTACAGAATACGAGCATAAACAGAAACTGGTTGATCACTAAATAAGAGCACAACTCTCTTTATGTGATGACACCTTTGGTACATATGTGCAAAAACTGAATGAATAGTTTTGCAAACTAACAGATAGCAGCCAATCTGAGCCCGGTTCCTCTTCAATAAAGTTAAACACAGTCGTTATTTAGTTTCTTGTGATATGGTAAAATCGTTTAGTAGGAGTTCCAAAAAATAGAGAAATTGTGATTCTTTCTAGGTGTGTTTTATTTCTGCAGACATCTCTATCTGAGAACCTGGGCTTTATTTTCCCAGGAAATTAAAGTTTTTCTTAAAAAAAAAATACTGTTAAGGAAGTTCAACTTTTAATGCATCTGTAAAGCAAAAAAATAATAATAATAATAAAAAAACAACAAAAAAAACAGATTCAATAATTATTTTCATATCAGTATTTGGAAATTGGCAGCCACATCTCTGATCAGTGCACCTTTAACAGTAGACAGGCTGTGACAAACTGGGTCAATCTGGAATGTACTGCAGCACAACCATTAATTATATAAGAATCTGAAATACACCACTAAACCCAACATATTTCCCAAAGCAGTCATTTGCAATCCAAAGAGTCATTTTTCCCCTCAATACCAGCAAAACAGAGCCACAAATGTTACGTGAACTGTTCTGTTTGTATTTGTATGTTTAAAATACAGAATCACATAAAAGTTGGTCAAATAAAACAAATGGAATGGAACTCTTTTCTGTGGGATGCTGAAATAATGTAAAAAAAAAAAAAAAAACCTAAAGACAAAAAAATCAATCCAAGAAATGTCTTCTATTGTGGAAATTCAATGCCATCATTTCATAATAAAAGAGGAAAAAACTACTAAAAACTTGCTTTCGCTATTGGAGCTATACTTAAAAACATTAGCTAGTTCTTGTCAATTTTTAGTCAAAAGTATTAGGAGCCACCGTAGAAGGTTCAAAAAGGTCACTTGCAGCTCTGAAGCCTTGTGTTGCAGATCCTAAAGACTGTTGTGTGGGACAGAAAGTTTGTGCTTGACTAACTTAATGATACTTGCTACTAAGGTTTGTATTTGAAACCCTGGTGATCTAAAAACATTATCAGCTTTAAGGATTGGGAGAAACTCTTTCACAATGTAATCTCTTGATCGCAGGACAAACTGTTTACTTGGAGTCGTCAAGGATAAATAATGGAGAACAAAGTAGCTGTTTAGCTGTGCTCTTTCAAGTGAGTGTGGCCAAGGAGATTTGAGATCTCTTTATCTCTCTTTATTTACCCATAATTCCTTTAATCTATCAGACAACCTCTTCTGCCTGTCATGAAAGATCAGGGGTAGATTAAGCTGGTGACGGTGTATCTCCAGCACACTCCCGCTGAAGGCTGGCTGAGGAGGAATTTGAGTCCAAACAGGGCACTGTGCTCCACAGTTCAGGTGGACCAGAGTGAGTAGAGGCGCTGGTTGTCCTTCAGAGGGTCTTATCTAATCAAAAGCAAAGATCTTGAGAACCACAGTGGTACCAGAGTGACCTTCTGTAGCCAAGGATGGACTATAGGGAGGAGCTGAACCTACAGATAGGAGGTGACTCGACTCCAAAGCAACATACCGAGCTCACTGATGAAAGAAAACATTCTGTACATTTTTGAAAAGAAAATATGAGGCTCCCTGGAAAAAAATTATAAACTTTAACTCTATGGAGATGTGTAGAGTTTTGAGGGTTTATTAAAAAAAAAGAAGAAAAAGAAAAACAACCAAATCTTAGTCGGGTTAGAGGCAAAGGCCTTGGTGAAATAAAAACAGCATTATTTAAGAGGCCAAAACTAAGCTCAGAGTGTAAAGTAAGGTAAAGTGATTAAAGAAATAGTTATATTTATGGCCTTTTTTCACCCTCCTGTCCTCAAGTTTTCATGAAGCACATAGATGGGATTATCTTGTCAGAATGTATTTCTGGTGATATTTCATAAATATTACAGCACACATGACTAAACCCAAGTAAAGTCAACATATTTTGGAGCTGTTAGTTGACAGTGAACCAAAGTAACATAGTGTTTGCTGTCTGTAATGGAAAAACTAGGTTTAGCATGTTTATCAGTAGTTTTATTAGAAAAATGGGAGGTAAACCGTAAATCGGACGCACAAGCAACATCCACAAACAACCCCGGACAACAAAGCCACTTCTCTTGGGTTACTAGGGTTTAAATTTTTGCTTCATAAATCAATCTGATGGGATACTGGAAAAGACTATTGATGTTTTCAAGTTATCCTAAAATGAGTTAGCCTACCATTGAAGCTATTCAAGCCTGAAATAGCATCTCAATTGTAAACATGTAGCAGAAGCACAAACGCTAATGACAGCGATTGATCAAAGTCCACATTTCTGAAGAAGTATTTAAAAACAAATGCTAAATGAGTGATCACTCATATTGTAGGGTTTGCACTAATTTGATGGACAAATAACCAAAATAACAGATGCAAAACAATAGATAATTTTGTTGTTGAGCTCATTTGTCAATTTATTCAATAATTTACCAGGAAGAAGTGGTTTTAAATTGAAAATGCTGCTTTTCTTTTACATGGTTTTCTATTAAAATACAATTAATTGCAATTATTTAATTGATTACATTTTTCAAGTCCCACCATTAATTTGTAGATATGACAAATGTGCTTCAAACCATTGCCTTATTATGTTATCAGTGGTTACATCCACAGAATACGAGGGACTCTGTTTGCAAATAAAAATTTCCGCACATGCAGGGAAACTGCTGAAAAAAAACTGTTTTCTGGATCACCATGAACTTCAGGTTTTGTTGCAGCCAAGAAGACCAGGCCAGCCCCAGAACAGTCTGCCCCTGAGGAATGTGCTGTAGAATTATGGTTGACAGGGCTGGCTATACATCTGCACATAGACTGAGGCCTTTACTTTTCACAGTAAAGTATCCTCAAACAATTCATGTGCTTGGAGTGGGCTTCCTTGCATTTCTATCCAAAACTATCAACATGAGCAGAGTATGATCAAAATACGAAATGAGCACAACACTAGCCAACACGATGAAGTACCATGTCACAAGCCAATAGACATGAAGAGAATCAAAGATCAGAACGTTTACATTTTGGATGCATCTCCAAATATTCTCTGGATCTGTCGAGCCTTCACATAGAAACTAAACTCAAGCAGGTCAGAGTGAACTGCAGACTGTAAGAGGAAGGGAAAATGGTATGTCTCATAAATATGGTGCATTTGCTGAGACTAGCTTTTGGAAAATTGAAAGTGACTTTTAGTGTTCTACAGAATAGTCTAGAAAAAAGCAAAAAAATTAAAAAGCTGCACACTGTTGTGGACTATAAAGGAACATTTACAGTTTAAAACTGTGATATATATGTTTAAGATACACGCAACAAAAGCAAAACATCAATCTCTCAATTAAAATAATGGAATTATAATTTGCAATTATCATCTGTATGAGAGAGCGATTATCAAATGGGTGTTATTATCATTATGTTGTAAAATGCCTCAGCAGTGCAGGAACAGTTCTTCTTCTGCAGGTACTTCAAAGCTGCTTTCTGGATTCTACTCAGCAGCTCCAAGCTGCAAGCCTGCACATGCTACCCTACATACTGTGTTGACAGTTAAAAATCCAGACGTGAGACTTCTTCACACATGATTCACGTTCAGGGTATGGCTGACGAGTCGCAGTCCAGCCGCAGGACCTGCGGCGTAAACCTTGAAGATGGGAGGGGGTTTCACTGTCTCAGGAGATATGAAGAGAACCAACAAAATACTTGATCCTTTTCTAAAAGTTGAAAAAACATTTAGGTTCAGATAGAGAAAGCTGATGTGATCAGGTTCAGATAACAGTCTCTTTACTTGGTGAATCTGTGAGAGTTCGTCACATACTGCTGTGTGGTAAAAGGTCACACCAGGGTATCAAAATGCACAGAGTGTGTCGATTTTATCAGAAGCTGGTCATGAGAGGATGGCTTTTTTCATGCGCTAGATAGATGAGGAGGCGGAACTAATTCAGATCAAACGGAACAAAGTTGAACTTTAGTCTTTAGAAAAAGATATCCTCAGACTTTTCTGAGCTTTGTTTTTTCAAGTGTGAATGACTCACTCTTGCAGGCGTGCCGTCTGGGCCTTCTACAGCATGTCCTCTCAGGTTAATGACGTGGACCTCCTGAGACAGGCTCATGGTGCCTTTGCTTGCACACCCTGACATGGCGGTGAAGCTCTTCAGGATGGCCTGCACAGGGTGTCCAGTCCCGACCGGCAGCAGCTCACACGGACTGCGAAGCAATGGCCCTTCAAAGCAAAAAAATTCACAAAGAACACATACATCACATGTATATTGAGGGAATATATATTTGTAATTTTTAATCATTTTGATAAGCACATATTGGATAGTATGAAGCTAAGCAATAAATAACAGTTTTATATAACTATTCGTTCACCTTAAATTTTTCCCACTCTTTGGCCAAAAAGATTACAGGAAACTGACGCTGCTCATTGCCATGAACATAACATGGCTACAGTGAGACATGGTGGTCAGATTTCATTCAAACCCCAGTAAAATACTGAGAAGTTTGTGGTTGCTTTGGTCAAAAAGGGCAAGACACCTTAATCAGGGCACCTGCAGGTTTCAGCAAGTCAAATTTAAGACTGTTTAATACCTTTTAAATGCTACTTTGAATAAGATTTATGACCAAATACAATAAATTATAGAGGATGATGGGGAGATTCTGCTGCACTACAATCAAGCATGGCAAAAACTAACATTTCGGAGGATGTTTGCAGATATCGGCAGAGTCTGTGAGATTCTCACACTTCATATGGCTCTCTACTCCCGTAGCACCAAGCTTAAAAGGTTTTGTTTGTTTTGTTTTTTTACAGCCTTGTATTCGTTGGCAACAGAAGTGAGCCAGTAGCAAAAATGAACATCATCCAGGCAACTAGACAAAAGAGTTGAAGTTATGATTGAGTCGTGTATACAGAGGGGAGCAACCTAAATAAGGACAGGATCATGTTTTAATTATGGTCTATGTCAACACTTACTATACATGAAACTACATTTAAGCAACAAGATTTATGGATTGTTTACAGCCTGCACTGAAGAATGAGGGCATGCCACACTGTACACTTCCGTTTTGTCTGCCATCTGTACGACCCACTTACTCAAAGCCAGGGTCTTTACTTTGTCACCCAAAGACAGCATGGTACATAACAAGATACAGTCGTTGAAGCAAAGCAGCACACTGCTCAGCAAAATGTGGCTATGACATGGTCAGGTTTTCACCTCTCAGTTCATTCAACAGCCTTGTACCAGTCAGGGCCCGCTAACATTTCAAATGCACCGCAAAGCTTGCCAACGGCAATCTGATGGAACATCTGGAAACAATTAAAGTTTGAGCGCAAGACAGTTCGACGGCAATTGTAAATTTTCCCCCGACTGAAAACATAGTGTCTCAGCAGAGGGATAAACCGCTGGGGAAAAGTCGGCTTCTTTTTCAACCTCGAACACACAGTCATTGTTTTCTCTTTCTGTGCTCTCCAATAAGTCTATATTAGGTCAGCATAAAGCTGCACATCACACATGGCACAGCTCCCCTGCGTTTGTTGTGAGAAAATCAGGCACATTTTATTGTACCCATATTTGTCTGACAAGGAAAAAAGCGATCTCGAGCTGAATTTTGTGGCACCATTTATCCAAACACAGGGATACAGAAGCTTATTAGGAGCTTAAAGATCATGTATAAACTGATTAAGACAAAGTAAGACCCCGCAAGGCGATAAAAACAGAAGGCCTAATGGCAAAAACCTGTGATGGATCAGTATTTCCACCCTCTGCCTTTGACCCTTATACCCGCTTCCTCCCAAAGGAGCACAGGCAATTCCCTCCCTGAACATGTCATCACGTCTCACTCCCACAAACACATCCGAGGGCACTCCGACTCACTTTTTCCCTCCTACTCACATGGAGAATAACAAACAACCGCCAGACAAACAAAGAAAAACGCAGCTCCTTGTCAGAGACTTCCAAGAGATTACAGCACCAGCTGGAGAATGATCTGATTTTCTAATTGTTTGGGAGCATAACAGAACAAAAGATATAAAGAAAGGGAAAAAAGTAAGGAGACTACACTTTTTTGAAAGTGCACATTTAGGTAAATAAAGGGATAGTTTAGAAGTTTTACAGAAGGTTGCTCCTTTAACACTTTTTAATACCTTTTTAATGCCACTATTATCAACTTAAAAAGTTGATAATAGTGCATAACTTTATTTTGTTGGTTCCTGATATTTGGGCTAGTCTTAGAGGAACCAAGATTAAAGCGAATTACTGTATTTATGTTTTTTAAACTTCCAATCTGAAAATGTCTCAGGAACTTCATTTAATGCTATTTTGTAGATTTTTATAATTTACTGCTTCTATTTCCAGATAGTCACTTAGGGCAGAAACAACCTACGTGTTTTGTTGCCAGTATGTGTTTCACACAGGAAGATAATTGGTGGCCCACCACCTCCAGCCCCCATTTCCTGTGTGCAATTATCATTGGACTATGCTCATAACATCCAAAACAACTGTGACAAGCTAATCTTCATAAAGTACTGTTCACATAAGTCAACTGAATATTTTTGAGCTTCAATTTTGATGCAACCTCATTTTATTATTAGTCATAGACACGTTCTATAAAACTTTGGCAGCTTCAAGAGTTTCAGTGAAAATGTATAAACAAAAGTAAAACAGTTATTCCTACTTTGGCTGTAATAAAGTAGGAATAACTTTATTACAGCCAATAATAAAGCCCCAATTTCTTTCATTTTGGGAGATCTGCAATCAGCTGATACATGTAAAGCCGATCTTATCCACTGATTCCTATTTTCCTCTGTCTCCTTTTCATTTGCTTTGAGAGAGGGCTGACTGACAGACCTGCCACCAGATCACATCTGCATATGCACAGTAAACAATAGTCACCCAATTTTTCCTACTTTAGTCACTTTATCACAATATTTAGCCACTATTCCAACAAAAAAGAAATTATATTGGTCGAAATCAGAATCAGTAAATCAATCTTTTTAAAGATCGTGATCAGCTAGAAAACTGTAATCGGTGCACTAATATTCTGATTACTGTGGTTAGAATATAATCTTTATTGTTTATTTATTGTTTTTTATTTTGATGCAAAAAACCTTTAAGTAAAAACCTGCTAAATCTAGCAGTAGTAGTTTACAAGTGCATTCTGTGAAGAATTCTACACCTTTTGGCCTTTCTGTTCTTCATATATTAAAACTGATATTAGCTGGTTACGCTTTTCATAACTCATAGTTTTCCATTTGTATTTTCAACATATGCATAATAGTATAGGATGGCACTCCTTACGTTTTCACCATATGATTGAGCATCTTCTTCACAAGCAGACATATTTGTCACAGCCAAACCTTTCTTTCTTATAAGCAAAGCATACATATCAGTCTTCTTTCAGAAAGTGCTCAGTAGCATGTGGAGAAAGGGAAATCCTTCGCTATTGCAGCTTCATATATAACAAAACCTAGTTCTGGCCCCCGTAGTTCCAGGGACCAACTGATCTGATTTATACTCAAAGAATCTGCTACGAGAGTTATCTACAGGAGGTATAGTCTCTGAACTGCCTTAACCCCTTTAGAAGCCCTGAACTGTCCCTTTAGTTAAAATCCCTGGTTCTGTTTCCATTGCATATGTCATTTATATTAAGACTAAAACCAGAAGACACAGGAAATAAAGCTAGCATCTGTTGGTTCCACCACATAATCCGTCTGCTTCACTCCCCCACTTCTGTCCTCATTTTCAGATATTCTTCTTTTTCTTTCATCACAGGTTGTTTTCTATCCAGGTCAGGCCTTTTACGTCAACCGCAAAAAGTCATAGAGGACACAGTAATGGCCACAGGCTTTTAAATTTGGATATTGACATTTCATTGCTCATATTAGTCAAAAGTGAACCCTTGTGAGATAATTAAGTAAGTTGGTGTCAAAACACTTTAGACAAAGTTCTATTGCAAATGTGTTTAATAGATACTAATGTATTTATGTGACCGTTTTAAGACTGTAAGTAGGGCATATATATAATTAAGAGATTTCAATGAGTCGATATACGTTTCTTATTTGTGCCAAATGAAACTCTGCACGTTTAAAATTGTGTCAAAGAAAAATCCCTTTGTAGTCATTTGAAAACAGCTGCTTAAGCTTTAAGTGCTGATGCTGACTGCATTATTATCAAGAAAAAGATCTGAAACAGTTCAGGTTTTGATTCTTGACAGCCACTGTAAAATGGAACAAACAAACAAAGGCTCAGAAATAGATTAGTTTGTTTAGATTATGGAATCCAGAAAAAACATGGCTGCTGTCCAGACTACTGTAGTTCACTGGAACCACAGTGGCCTTAAAAAACCTAAGGGAAGCTTGTTTTGAACATTAAAATAAGCTACATAATAGCTTAAAAGTGACACACTTCATTTCAGACAGACATCAGGAAAGGCATCTTTCAGTGACAGTCGCTGGTGTAAAACCACGTGTAATAGTGAAATAAGACTTTGTGGTTTTAGCTCTGAGGCTGAGAAGTTAAAAGCACTTAGAAACTTTCACCGCCTCGCTTATTCTCTCTGTAGCTATAGACACAAAGCTACCAGGACTTGAGCTGAGTCTCAAACTGAGTTAATATGCAGGAGAACCATCTCACTTTAAGGTGACTGATTAAAAAATCAGTCACCTTAAAGCTTGTGGTGACATAGAATGTGCACCAGTAGCTATAAAACATGTGATGTTCAAATTGCTGCCCTTATTCTGTTCCTTATTATTTGTGTTCAGAGTAACAACCACAAAGAGAAAACTGATACCTAACACACAAATGTGCTTCTAGTATGACTCACTGGTAGGTGTGTGGAGGTGTCTGCATGCAAGCCAAAAGATTGGCTTTTTGTTGTAAGGCAAGATGATCTAAAGAAAAACTGAACCCTTAATTTCATCAACCCAGCAAGCTTTGTTACTGTTCTTTTGATATCTTAAGAGGGCCTTAGCTTTTCCTCAGCATAACTGTACCTTCACTGTGTTCTTCAGTAAGCAGGGTGGTTCTCCTTGTGACTGATTTCATACTTATTGAAAGAAAATGACGTGGAATATTCATAAACAGCTCTGCTGAGGTTGATGTGTCCTCACCATAGTAACATAGACAGACTGAGATGCAACACCAGCTCAGCAAAAGACATCACTTTGGAATTTTTCAATCTCTATTAAACTGAAAATGTGAATGAAAAGCTGCAACTTTTTTTAAACTTAACTCTACATCTCATTTTGTGTTCCTGCTTAAAGTGTTGTTTAGGCATTTAAGTTTGAAAACATGCTTATTTATCAACATTTTCCACCCCAGGAGCCCTGATTCGCTTGAGCAGCCCTGTTTTCTGCTTGATCACTCTACTTTAGTGATTATTGTTACTTTGAATTCAAACTTCCTTCAATCAATGTTGTTGTCATTGTGTTTAAAGTTCGGACGTCCTGTCTGCTTCTGCGTCTGGTTACATTCTGAACATATTCACTATAGTTCTGCAGGGACGTTCAAGTCGAAGCGTCTGAAATCAAGGCAGACGTTTCCACTGTTAGAGGTTAAAATATCCATTGTAAAATCTGAAGCTGTCATCTTCCATTGTCCTTCATTTTAGTGAGCGTAACACTCTTTTCAGTTGTGGTCAGATTCTTCAGAGTTCATGAGCGGGACTTGCTGCAGAATTACTGATTGTCCACAATGTGTTTAACACATGGACATGAAAGACTAAGCACCAGTGACTGACGTTCACCTTGACCTATGCTTCTATCCACACAGTTAAAAGTTTATTTGTTCAATTTTGGCTTTGGTTGGGGGACAGAGAGGTCTCCAGTATCAAGTATGCATAACATGAGCCTAACAGAAATCTTGAATTTGCCTCCTAAGATCACTGCAGGCTTTATTTATTTTTGTAGAAGGACATTAATTATTCATTTATTTTTCTACTCTGGTTAAACACCATTGAGCCAGTCTGGTATAGTATTAGAGGTAGGACAGGAAGTAAGATGGAGAGGGAGAGGGACTGAGATAGACAGAGAGAGGGACTGTGCCAGCAAACACTTTTGATATATTTGAACAGTGTGAAATCCAGCCAGTGATGTCACCAGACACTTTTCACAGTCCCTGGCAGGGTGAATTTGGACCCCAACTTCATCTATGATTTAAACAGTGATATTGTTCAGATATTCTCTTTGAATGCATTAGTCATTCCACAGACTTTCAGTGTGCTATAAAATAAAACGGATTCAAAGATCTGTTTTTATTGTTGTACAAGCTACTCACATTTCCTTCTAATCGATTTCAGTGGCAGGGGAAAAAATCTCTTAAAGAGACAAAATAAGAAATCAGCTGGTGACTAGACTGGTCAAAAACTCAGAAGTCCAACCTTCTTCCTATCAGCGAATGCCCCAGATACTTTCTTTCATTCTTTTTTACAAAAATCACTAAGAAAAACTAAACAAAAATGCTGACAAAATAACATGTTTATTTTTTTCCCCTTGTCCCTGTTTTTCAACTCATACTGCTCTCATGAAGTGAGATTTTCACTGATTCTTTTAATAAAAGATTACATAAATATGGCCTTTTACAACCTCTTATTGTGACAAGTTAAATAAAATCAACCTCACTTTTGAAAAGGAAGCAGCTTAGCTCTACTGTCACAGCAGAAGGACGATACGTTTTATCCTTCACTGTTGTATCCAAAATGTTTGTCTCGTCTTGTTCTCATGAAGTGAATATCATATTATCTCCTCTCTTTAACTGAACATACATTATCATCTGTTGATCTAGCACTTTGATCACTTTGTTTCTTGGTGTGTTTGCAAGAAACAACAGTTGTTTATTGAATCATTAATCCTTTTGGCTCATAATCCATTGGAAAACCTACATGGGGTAAAATGTATTCTGAAAATTTAGTCAGTTTCTAATATCAGGACAAATACGTTGTCAGCACATATTCACATTAAAGGCATAAAACAGTCAAGTGATAAATGTACATCAGGAGAATACAAAAGCAGAAATTTCAGCTCCACTGTACGCTTACACTGTTTTATCACGGAGATACACGCCTCTGCTTCCAGGAAATACACTTTATTTTCTTCAACACTGTAACGCCAAGCCAAGAAAAGGGTACAGGAAGTGATGTCAGTCTGTGTGCCAGTTAGGGACAAGGCTGATATTCCCACAAAGCCATTTCCGAAGACAAACAAACAGAACTTTTCCCTTGTGTGTGTACATGCAGATATAACCCGTTCCCAGTAATTCTAAAGTTTCTACTAAACAATAACAGAGAAGCAGATAACAAGTCAGCCTGAACATTTTTAATAAACAATGTTTATCTAATATTAAGATAATGGAACAAATAAAAGGTTACTCAATGCATCTGCATCCAGAGCAAAATGAAACTGCAGGCATTTGAGGTATTGTACAAATCATCTTCTCTCTTTCCTTTTTGCTCTAGGACACAATTCCCATGGACCACTTCAAGTCAACTAGGAGTACACAATATTCTACCCTTTTCTGTTTTCCAAGGGTTTGGACTTAAGCTCTGCAGTGTTGACATTATAGTACAGCCCACTCACCCCTGAACCTTGAGCCACTACGACAGGAAGTAACTAAAGCCTTTCATAAGGGTAGTGTAAGTTCAGTTCACCAGCGTGCCTATGAAAGGGATTTATCTCTGGACTGTAAAACCGAAGGCGCAAGAGAAGGAAGCTGGAATGGAATGAAGTGAGGAGGGAAGGGTGTCGAGCAGACACTCCATTAGGGAAGTCGTAAACTCCCAGATCAAAGTGTGAAATCTGAAGTCAAATATCAAACAAAAATCTCTTTGTAACTTAATATCAGCCGCAGGCTCCTATTTGCCAAAGTCGTCTCCATAATCCCATCAGTTGGCATATAATTGACGAGACAGTTTACAGAGAGGAAACTCTACAGATTGTTCTGACTGTCTGAAGGAGAAGCGACGCAAGACTGGATATCCAGACAAAGCCTCTTTCACTCACAAAGTATGTTAACAGGTGCTCAGATAATAAATTGCACTCCTGTGAATGGTGAAAAAAAATCTATACAGACAACATAGAAACTAAATTCAAAGTAAAAGAAGAAGAATATCTGTCATTTTCATGGAAATATCATAGGAAAATAACAAAAGCATAAATCAAGCCACGAGAGATCATGTGTTTTACATTTAAAAACAACCGAGCAACATTCACATGCAGACAACTTTTCAAGATTCTCAGAATGACAGAGTGAATGATGCACATGCTCTGGTATGAGATTCTTAATGAAAATATCTTGAGAATATCACAGTATTTGCTTAAAACTTTAGAGTAGCATTATGTAATGTGGTGTAGCTGCGGACAAGAAATTGTTCTTACTGTTGTTAAAATAGCTTTTGGATTTCTGTAGTTGAAAAAATGTTTAGTTATTGTTCTTATAAGACATACCCTTCTGCAAAAATATAGAATAAACACTAGTAGTAATTTTCAAGAACTGATTGCAGAATAATTTCATTTTTTGCTCTTATTATATGAAATAACACAAGTATAGCAAGCTGATATTAGCTTGCTAAATTAGCAGCGCTCTCTGCCCTGGCAGACAATGCAGGTGGTTTGAGTGGTGCAATGTTGTGTTCCTCAATGCAACAAACAACCAAAAACGACCTCCAAAATCAATTCTTTCAAACATCATTCCTTGGAATTTGGAAGTTGTCAAGATAAATTTAACAAGTGATTTTTTTGCTCACTTTAGCAATAAATGATCAGATAAATAATACATAATACACAGTATCAAAACTACTTTTCTGCTGCTAATGCTATCACATTAGCTAAAGCTACAGCAAAGTTGCTAACACAATCATTTCTACAGCCACATCATTATGAATAAGTGACTTTTGTCCCTTTACACCATCCTTTTATCAGTCTATTGACCTCAATATTAGGGAAAATAAACCTAGCAGGGAGTTTATAGTATTCTTGTCACTGACAGTAACATCACAACAGCACATGCTACTATTGTGCTTTGCTTTTTAATGAATCGGTCAGCCTTAAATTCTAGAGAATGGGTGGAACGTAACACATTTTATTGGTACTGACAGTAAAGAGGCTCCCTGTGAATTAGCCCTGACAAATGTCATTGGCACCTGTTGGTAAACCATCAAAAATGTTACGACAAAAAAGACTACATGACCAATTACACAGAGCATATGTAGCCACAGGCAAGCAGTGAAGATAGAAAGTGCTGCATTCCTCTGTGGTGCTAAATACAGACAAAAAATCAGAGGGCTTTGAAGAGATGGATGACAAGGCTGATTCCCACAGGAACACAGGAGCCACTGTGGAAAGTGAGACAGCTGGCTGGGAACAGGCCTATGTGCATATGACTAAACACTTTACTAGCTGTGTTACCTTCATATGCCGTTACTGATGGGTGCTGACATGTGCTGTCTTGACCTATAATATCAAGACTAAAAAATGTTGTCGGCAAGGGAAGCGACATAAAGGAGAAAACGGTTATACGCCGTTATGAGTCATTAGATAGATTACAGCTTAATGAACTTTGTAGGAAAACAAAAAAACAGCAGGAATGCTAGAGTAGCAGCAGCAGTGTCACAGGATTAATATGCTTGAGCTAGGAGACATTATCTAAACCAGGCAACTGCATGAAAAGTGAGACACCATAAGTCAAGTGCAACTGCTCTCAGCTAATCCAATGCAGTTTGATACTAAAAGTACCTAGGCATAACAGCCTGTGCTTGGCAATATGCAGGAAGGGTTAGAGCTGCTCGAAGGACATCTCTCTCATCAGTCATAGAGGCCTGAAAAAGCCATTGTATTTGACAGCAGCTTGGCGGGGGTTCAGCAATAGCCTCCTACTATTAACTTTAGGATTTAAATCCAGTAAGGGAACCAGGGAGGTGTGCCCTGGGGCAGTTTGTCTCATCTTGTTCAGTATCAGCGTTTTCATTTCTGCTAGATTATCTGGCCTCCTCAAATATTGTATTAATAATCCACAAATATGTTTGCCAAAAAGTGGGGATGCATTAAACAGATGCATTGAATTAAACAGAGGTCTGCTGGTCAGTATTGCAACATTTTAGCTGAAGTTGTTTGAACACATCTGGCCTGTTGGTTAGAAACTCAAAAACCCAACATCTATTCCCATTATGATTAATAAAGTATTTCTGAATTTAATGAAAGACTCTTCAGTGTGGATCTTGTTACTTTAGGAAGAAAATTCAAAATTAGATATTTTCAGTATTAGTGTTGCATGATAAATGTAAAAAGTTTAAAAGTAAGAAGCTATAAAAGAACAGTATTTTCAGTGGAGGTATATAAATCCTTTTATTGAGTCTGCTATCGAAAGATTTTGGGATGTAGCTTTTTCTGCCTTTCATATCCTAGAGTTTGGCTCTTCTCTACCAAACTTTTTAGGATAGATAAAGAATCAAGCCAAAATAACTTCAGTTGGTGCATGTTACTAACTGGGGCCATACAACCGCATTTCCTTACAATAAATTACAAACAGTCAAGAAAGAAACAACTGGAACTGCAAAGTTACAAAAACTGAAGGAGTGGAATTACCTCCACCCCTTTTATTGTTTGCAGTTTACAAACTCCATCTGTCATTAAACATGCTGCATTTGTAAACACTGGCAAGCTTTAGGTATTTTTAGAATTAAAGTAAAGAAGTACAGCCGCTGTAGGGAATAAATGCAGAGAGTGTTCTTTCAGTAATACTATCTGCACTAATTATGCATATCGCTAGCATAAGATGCTACAGACAGTTTAAAATGTAAACTGTCATTTTTTGGTTGTAAACAGTAAAACTATTGTAAGAAAAACTGCTATCTCACACACAAAGTGTGATGTCAAATCTGCTTCCAATATAACTAATGGCTCACAGCAAGAAAACTTGAAAACAAAATCCTTAGAAAAACTGAAAATTATGATTAAAGAGACATTGAGGTTTCCCAAACTCTTTACTGGGAAACCAATAGTAGTTGTTTTTAAAAATGGAGATTGGAAACTCACCACAAATGTCTTGTGCATCTCTGCTAAAGACAAATGGCCATCTTTAGCTGGGCTTTGAAAAAACTTTCATAAACTGTAGACATGTTCCTAGTTAGAAATGTCCCAGTTAAGTAATATTTTCCTAATCTGGTTTTACTCAGATGTCTCCGGCTTGTATGTATTTATATTGTCTTTGTATCAACAGACATTGACCAACAAAGTTAGGTGAAAGTATGCTGCTTTGGATCACAATGATGGTGCTTCTAGGTATAGACATATTTTCCTTGATTAATTGTGCATGCAAACTGACAATCTCTTCCTTTAAAGAGAGCAAAAGCTGAAACAATGCCGAGTCTCTGTGCCAGTGAGGAAGGCCAGCGTGACACAGCCAGAGGTGAAAAGGGCCAAGGTAGACACCATTTTCACACACAGACTGGAAGAGGCTTCATTCCATGGGGCTTCCTCAATGAAAGGGAGGGAAAAGAAGAAGAATGACTTGTCAAATGCCATTCTGCCTCAAGTATTAACATGTACGAAGGAGCTGGGAGGACTTCTTAACTGGACAGTTAACAAAATGCAAAGTGTGATAAATGGCAGGCGGGTCAGAACAGGCACCAGACAGCAAATAAACCCAGAAGAGTCTTTCTGACCAAAAGGAAAAACACATTATATGACCAGGCAACATGCATTATGGAAAGAGCAAATTATAGCTAGATTTGTTTTAAATTGTGTTTTATCAGCAACAGTTCCCTTAACATTAATAGGCAGATGTCATGCTGATGTATGGTTGGAGTTCTCAGAGTGTTGTACCAGTTTCTAACCATTTATGTTAACAACATTGCCAGTCTATGGTGTGCATATTAACCATCTATATTTCCACAAGAGACCTTTGTTCAGTTTGTGACCGCTTTCTCAACAAAACAAAGTTTCTGTTACAATGCCAAAGTTACATAGGTAGAGTGTGCCAGCTTCCTAAATCTGCTTTCAATGTGGGTGGTTGCTTTGCGGGCCAAAGCAATGTCCATGTCCAAAATCTATGCAGTAAGAGAAGTTGAGGCACAACTTCAGAGACAGGCACTAGTAGAAATTAGCAATGAAATGAAGCAAGCAGGGGGAGTAAATACATTTGGGTCATGTGATTAATTGGATTGGGATTCAATGACTGAATGGAGACAGATCAATAAGAATTTAAAAGATTACTAAGAATCTGATAAGATTTGGTGGCTAACACTGATTCCTATCCATGTGTTAGCCATGGATAGGACTCAACCTAACCAGCTAAAACCAGGTTTTAAATGGTCCACCTAAAAACCCATGTTTCTGTTGCCAAAGACAATTTGACACCACTCCATTTGTTTTCATTTCATGAAGAAGGAAATTGTGCTCAGTGTCTGAGGTTTTTGTGTTGTTTACATCAGTGGTTCTTGATGCAGCGCCACCATAGGTGAGGGGATAAACTGTTTTTTTCAAAAGGCATGGTTTGTTTGACACAGTGCAGTGTGAAAGCAATCTGTGCCAGCTGAAAATTTAACAATTTTGGCCTCCTATCGAATCGAGTCTACCAGAAAATACCTGATGGGCTGACTTAACCCTCTAATTCCTAAAACTAGCCAAACAGTGGCCTCCAATTCAATATACTTTTCCCTGTCCAGCTCTTCACTTTTCAACCAATTGATGACTTTCTAGAATAAGTAAAGGAACTTTTAATGATAATAACTTGTCAAAATTTTCCATCAAAAATGTGAACTATCACAATAAATGAGATTTTGCTATTTTCTAGCCAAGCACCGGCCTATCTGATAACTTTCTCAAATATTCATGGCACCTGTGAGTTCTTTTATTTCGTCAAAATCTTCATTCTTACTACTTTTATGTAAAAAAATAAATTCTGGAACTCTAGTGGAAAAAGAGTGCACTGCTATTCTGAGAATGTATTTTGTTATCTAAGGATCTAAGGAAATTCATCTAATGGGGACATACTGTCATTCATTGGACAGACAATGTGGTTTTCCACAGAACCATTGCAAAAACTTGGACCAGGTCTTTCAGCAAGACTGGTGTGGTGGAAGTGGAGTGGAGAAGTTGAGGCCAAAGGAGGGGGCTAGTTTGATGAATGATACCACCCTGGAGGCCATTAGCTCACACCCCCTAGAAAGACCTTCAGAGTCATTCAGAAAGCTGAAACTACAGCTGATAATAACAAAAGCCATAAAGTGCAGATGTAAACACCTTCCTTCCAAGGTTATCTTAACAAGGAACATATTTTTTTGTTATTATTATTCATTTTACTATTCCCCTCTCTTTCTTCTATGAAGTCACAGCGCATGTAACTCTACAATTCTTACTCTACTATGGCCTCGGTACTCACTATTTTCCACAGAGCCGATGAACACAATGGAAAGCACACTATCAACCCAGATGTCTCCTATTACTGGCTCCGACCAAAATTATTTACACATCGGCTTACTGGAACTATGGAGAAAAAAAGTGAAACAGAGAGAGAGGGGAAGGAGGGCGGGATTCAGTTTACTCCTTCGGATTTGCGTAAGCATCCTCTTATCGGGACGCTGACAAGACATGGCAGACATGACATATCTATTCGGAGGAATGCATCCGCAGTTTCCTCTTCTTATGTTGATGTGCTTCTGCAGTCGGAAGAATGTTTCAGTAAAGAAAAACACAATAAGTCATCTGTCCTTCCATTTACACTGTGTTGTTAATTAAAGTTGGTAATGCAATGTTAAAGGAGCATAAACACAGAGGGCCAGAATGAATCCTCCTCCTGTTAAGATAAAGGCCTCACCATGGGGGCAGAGCAGACCTGTAATTAGACACAGTTAGGACTCCCGTTGCTATGTAAACATCCAGACCACTATGCCTAGAAGCGCGGCCTCTTCGCTGCACCGCTCCGGTTCCTTGGCATGAATCACACAGCAACATCTGGTTTAGCGCACTGGAATGGACTTTGTCGGTTTGGCACGCCGTCCGTGTGTGGAGTGTGTCGATCAGGACCAGACGCCCCACGCCTGCGCCTGCCTCTCTCCTCTTCCCCCTGACTACGCCAACTCTCATATTACAGTGGTTGCACAATACATTCTGGCAGTGCTGACTCTCGCTGGCCCTAAGAAAGCATTGTGGATACTGCGACAAACCTTTTGCTCAACTGTGGTGGAAGGAGGGGGAAAAAAGTTACAACCACTTCTGGCATTGCAATGACTTGCGTCTGCCAATAATATACAAAAATCCAGACAGAAGGAACTTGTTTACTTTACTGTAAAGCTGAAAGTAAAGCATGTGGACTAAATTCTGAGAATGCATTCAGTGTCTTTAATGCTTTATCAAAGGAAAATGATCATTTTGACCTTTAAAATCTATAGAGAGGTACTTTAGTCATATGCAAAATTTTACTTTTTGGATTACATGCAAAATACTATCTGTGCAGAAACTTGACACTTAACAAAACTAATCATTAATAAGGTTATCACTTTCCTAAAATAATGGCCTGCGTCTTTTTTCCCCCCCCAAAAGTGAGTTGTTTTATTTTTCTTAAATTGTCTTTGCCAAAAAAAGGTCTTCATTTTTTCAAACATCACTTTTGGCACAAAATGACATAAGAAAGTGATGATATGAAACATGATGGTGGCTGGGTCATACTGTGGGGAGGCTTGTCTTCAAGGAGAGAGAAGAGGGAATTTGCTCAGAATTATAGGTAGATGGAAATAGCTAAATACAGCACAATAAAGCACAATAAAGAGGGAAATGCAAATGCATGCCACACTTTTTTAGATTTGTTTTTCCACAACATTTTTATGCGTTTCTAATTGCAACGTTACAAAATGTGACCAAATTCACAAGATTTGAATACTTTTGCAAGTCTCTGTAACACACTGTAACTCCCGAAAGCCTTCATTTCCTTGCAAAACACCAAGTCAGCACAAATGTGCCTGCACATCCCCTCCCAAAATGGTGGTAATAGCAATCTGGGGAGAGGCAACCACAAAATGGTAATGATTATATGGAAGGAAAAAAATATATGAAGACGGCAAAAAGCAACTGAAATACAGATGTCAAAGGTACACTCTGAGTTTTAGGAGCTTTAGGAGGCTCAGATCCAGGTTACATTTCACTAATAGCAGATTCATTACAGGGTAATATAAACAATACCCAAGAGCTCTTCCAAATAGTTTAAAGGCAGATCTGAGTGCTTACACAGATGCAACAACATGACAGACATATACAAAGATGAGAAGTAGAGTCTGATGTGACTATGCTAAATTATTTTAAATGAACGCAAGCAAGAAAGAAAACAATTACGTTTCTGTTTGTTCTGGTAACCTAATTGGTATTAAAGAGGAACATCTGAAACTTTGTCAGTAAGCCAAAACTGCAAGCACGCTTGCTGCCAGTGCACTTTGGAGGTTAGGGCAGTTGGTTGTCTGACTGTAAATATCTGTCCCTTGTGACACGATACAACAATGCTTCTTGCATGAGGTATGGGGAAGAATTTAGAGGAAAACTTCATACGAGGCTTCATTGTGTTCTAGATCCTGGCATTGTGGGACAGATGATGTTTTCTTTGCCCACAACACAAACTGACTACACTACTTTTGTTTTCCTTAGAGGAAAAGTCAGCTCCGCCGAGTGCCACTCAAATCCCCGGAGAAAGGAGAGGAGTTTTTAAATAACAACCTTTGGTGACAAACAAACTGAAAGTCTGAAAAGCATAACACACAATTTATTTGCTTTGTTTTTGGGATAATTTTTTATTTATTTTTTTTGGAAACTATCCCTGTACAGGCAAAGCAAAATACTATGATGTTGCAATATGAAACCAATCTTTGTGAAATGAGCCTGCTTCTGTCTAAGGTTACTTTGCAACATCACCGTAACAGATTTTTCATCAAAATGTGGTGCTGAGTACCAGACTGATAAAGATGGTCGGGTTCCCAAGTAAAGCAAAGAAAACCACTGTTGCTATCTAGAGTATTGTCTCCTCAGCTTGATGCAAGCTGAGGAGTGCCACGGCCACGGCTGTGGCTATAGCTTTCATGAATAGGCATGAAAGCTATAACCACAGTCTCCAGAACCAATGTGCAGCAAAAGTCTTTTAACTAACTTCTGGAGGCAGAAGAATTGGCAGAGATGTTACTTGTGGACACAAGATGAGACCTAATAGCTGTGGTCTTACCCTGACTGTTCTCTTAGCATTACAGTGTAACCAGACAGCATTTTATGTAATCCAGCATCCTAGAAGTTACCTAAAATAAAGGGTCAAGTCTGCTGTGTAAAATGGACAAAATGTCAATAAAAAATTATTAAGTAATTTTTTTATTGATTTATGCTCTAATTTATCTATTGAACAGTTGCTCTAGACAGGTAACTTTAACAGATTGTGTTTTGGAAAGTCATTGTTGAAAACCACAGATCTACATTATAAACAACCAAAGAGTTTTATGTAAAATTTGACGAAAGTGTAAGCATAGCATTCTCATGTATCACTAAGACTTTGATAGCTCTAAAAACTGAAACTCAAAGTTTTGTACCATCTTTGTTTCATTAAAACAAAGATGTTAGGCACTGGCTCTTGTCCAGTTTCAAGGTATAGCACCAAAATGTTCCATCACATGGTCTCCGCAATTTAACTTCCTGCACACAAGATTTTAGAAAGTGTCAGAATGGCTAACACTGTCTTTCATTGTAAGTAGAAGAGAAGCACTTTTTTCCAACCTGGTGCTGCTTATTTTTAATCAGCTATTTGAAGGAAATCACAACAAAATAAGACCTAAATTCAAGAAGTTAGCTAAAAAGGCATAATTTAATTGTAGTTTTTATATTTGTGTTCACCTTTTTATTTTTTAACGTGTTTTTGCTGTTAGGTTAAAGTTTTTAAAGATACGGAAACTTTGACTACTTTATTCTACTTCTGTAATTTACAGCAAAACAAAGTTATGCTTCACTGAAGCAGATCTGGTTTGAATAAGAAGAAGGTAAAAATGACTTCTAAGTGCTGATAGACAGTAGACTGATATTTTCAACAAGTGTTAGGATTCCTTCTGTTTCAGAAGATGCTGGAGAGAATACAGACATGCACATTTAGCAAAACAATGAACGACAGTTTGATAAATTAGTTAGGATTAGTAGCTTTGGTTGGGGCATTTGATGATGTCATTCAGAGCTAATTTGACATAGCATGCCAAAGTTCCCAATTTTCTCTTTTTGCTTTGGTTGCTGTTCTGCTTCTGCATAATTGGTAGTATTATGGCGTCATTCCGCATAACCCGACAAGTACACCTGCTGAGGCCTGCTGGGTCTTTTCATTCTGAGATTGAGTTTGTCAGCACTTTCCTGAGTATTAATCCTTCTTACTCACGACTCTGACATGCACTGTCAAGAAAGGCATGCTGGGAGATAAAAGCAGAAAATCCCACAGCATAGCCTAAATTGTGATTGCCAGGCACCGTGGCAGAGCAATATGGAACTCTAATGTGTTCATAATCAAATAAGTAAACGGAACATTATCAAATAGCTAAATAAGTACATAATACATGAATTCAATTTGAATGCTCCATTTATCCTTAAGAGAAATTAAATGTTGCCATAACTCATATCATTAAGTATCTTCAGATTCATTGTAGATAGTGACGCCGTGGGCAGGAAGTGTGGCAGTCAGTCTTACAACTAATCTGAAGATGCTGTTGATTTATGACAGTTTCATGACTGTTATAATGGAGACTTTTTTGAGTCCTTCTTAATTATTTCTGTCAGTTTATTTTCACAAAGTATGCTTGCATTTTTCATCATGTTTTTTCCTGATGATCAATGTATTCCAAACTTACACTGTTAAGCAGAATGACTTCATATTTCAGTTAGTATCAGTGGATGTAGTTCAATACATTTTCAGTGTGAATGTAAATACAGGGAATCTTTGCAATCTAAAAAGTCTGAAAAAGTATAAGAAAAAGTATAAGATAAGAAAACCAAAAAAAAAAATCCATTTCCAAAGCAAAAGTCTAACAATGCTTATTAAATGCATTTTGTTTTACACTCATTTATGTTAAAGAGACATAACATATACACTCCTGATCAAAATCTTAAGACCAGTAAAAATAATTGCAAGAATTTGCATTTTGCACTATTGGATCTTAAGAAGGTTCTAAGTAGAGCTTCACAATGTTAAAGGAAAAAAATCCGTGCAATAGACAAGAACTTTTGAGCAGGGAATTTTCTGAAAACTGCATTTACACTTAAACATGATTTTTTTCAGCTGATCAAAAGTTTAAGACCATAGTCTTTGAAAGCCAAAAGATGTGCAAAAATCTGGATTCCTTGTCATTTTCTATTAAGTCTTTACACTGTCAAGACCTCCTGATGGCAAAAGCAAAAAAGCTCACTGACTTTGAACGTGGTAGGATTGTTGAGCTGCATAAGCAAGGCCTCTCACAACGTGTCATTGCTGCTGAGGTTGGACACAGTAAGACAGTCATTTTGCATTTTTTAAATGATCCTGAGGGTTATGGAACAAAAAAGTCAAGTGGTAGACCCAAAAAAATGTCACCGGCTCTGAGCCGCAGGATCCGATTTGCTGTCCGTCAAGACACGGGACGATCCTCTACCCAAATTAAGGCCATTACTGGTGCTGACTGCAGCCCAATAACCATCAGACGGCATCTGCGAGAGAAGGGCTTCAGAAACAAAAAACGTCTTCAAAAGCCACGACAATGTCCCACCAAACATGGGACATTGAAAGGTGGAAGAAAGTTGTCTTCTCTGATGGTCCTGCGTTACTGGCATGACAAGGAGATCCCACCTGAGATGTTTTCTACACGGCACAGTGGTGGGGGCGCCATCATGATTTGGGGTGTGTTTTCCTTCAATGGAACAATGGAGCTTCAAGTTGAGCAGGGGCGTTAAATAGCAGCTGGCTATGTAGAGATGTTGCAGCAAGCATCCCTCATGACTGAGGGCCCTCGTCTGTGTGGTAATGATTGGGTTTTTCAACAGGACAATGCTGCAGTTCACAATGCCCGCCTGACAAAGGAGTTCTTCCAAGAGAATAACATCACTCTTTTGGACCATCCTGCATGTTCCCCAGATCTAAACCCAATTGTGAACATTTGGGTATGGATGGCAAGGGAAGTTTACAAAAATGGACATCAGTTCCAGACAGTTGATGCCCTTCGTGAAGCCATCTTCAACACTTGGAGCAACGTTCCTACCAGCCTCCTGGAAACACTGGCATTAAGCATGCCTAAACGATTGTTTGAAGTCATCAACAAAAATGGTGGAGCTACTCATTACTGAGTCCTTTTTTTGACACTTTGATTTCTGTTTTGTGGGGTTTGGGGGTTTTTTGAGCTTTGGTCTTAAACTTTTGATCAGCTGAAAAAAATCATGTTTGAGTGTAAATGCAGTTTTCAATTAATTCCCCGCTCAAAAGTTTTTGTCTCTTGTCGCTGATTTTGTCTTTTAACATTGTGAAGCTCTACTTAAAACTTTCTTAAGATCCAATACTGCAAAATGCAGTGAAGTGAAGTGAAGGTACACTCATTCTGAAATCCAAAAGGGTCATTTCTTTATGTGTTTGGTCTCTGCATAACTTATCTAACAATCTAAAATAGCAAAGATGCTTGCCAAAATCTTTGGAAGCATGATGAAAGCTACAAGCCAAAGGCTGAAAGAAAGCAATAATAGAAGGTGCCATTTAGCCTCCATTTAATCCAACATCTTCCATTGCTTATTTGACAGGTCAGATCTCATCTCAGTTAGTCCAGGTGCCACAAAAGTAGTGAAATAGCCCTTTACTACACATTAACTGATTTCATTATTACATTATTTGTGGTACCTATATATAATAAGAACAAGCAATCATTCAGGGAGGTTCAAGAGTAATGTTTTCTATTTGGATATCCAAAGTGCATAGAAAAAAAATAGAAATTAGAGTCTAGAAAGTCATAGAATATTGAAAGAGAAATCCTGTAAACAGATGCATGTTGTGCAGGGCATACGCAACACCCAGGTTCACATGTTTACTATCTCTTGAGTAAACTCACCTGCTGACGTCAGGCAGCATAATGCAAGAAGCATCAAAGGACTGCGGGATCTTTGAGCCATTTAGTTTTTTCTTGCAGCCTCAGATGTGTTGTCAGTGGGTTGAACAGGACAATGCTGTTTTTCGCAACGATTTTCCTTTCAGGAAGTCACCTTCCAGCTCCAGCTGCAAAGGGAACAGAAATAAAAGATGTCAGCTAGGGAAGAAAGTCAAACCTGAGCATGAACAAACAGCGGGGGAGACTGGGCAGAGCTTTGTCTGCGCCGTGGGAGCGATCAGATGAGACAAGAGGAGCAGCCAGTTTGCAGACCAGGGGATTAATTTGGGGGTTAATTGGGGGTAACGCACGCTTCAAAGGGCCATGCTGCAAACAACTCTGTGAAAGGTCAGAGTGTGTAAAAAGTGCAGGAGTGACTTAATTGGAGGGTGTTAAACGCTCTGCAATATGTCACGGATTATAAACACACTTTCATTAACGGCATCAGGACATATTATGACTTGCCAGTGGGGTCTTGGAGTAAGCAGCTCGATACAATCACATACATCAGCGTGAACTTGTAAGCAGGAAAAATTGAAGTTCAGCATTTTGTACAAGTCACAAAATCTTATTTTTCTCTGTACAAATACAAGAATCAAACACATGAACCGGTGTTTACATTTCAATGACAACAACTGAAATTTATTACAATAAACTTTGTGTATCCTAAAATTTCAAAACAGAAAATAAATTATTCATTTTTAGGAAATCCTACAGAAAGCTCAAACCAATTACAACTCCTACATACTCTATATACTATGCACATCTCATAAAACATATGGTCCAGATAAAAGTCAAGCACACCGCTGCCTTTAGTGCTACCTGTTTTCTTCATGACAACCACCAGACTGTAACTGTACCCAAGTCAATGTAAAATCCATGTGTGCAAGGTACTGTAACAGGAAGCCCACTTGTTCACAGCTTAAAAGCAGCGCCTCAGACCAGAATGAAGCCGCGAAGAGCAGGCACATGTGCACACATATGTGCACTGCAGTGAACCCGAAAAGTGTGCAAGGGAAGTGATGCACAAAGCACTTAGGTGCATCACTCTGCAGTGCAAGCAGCGTTCACAAGACAAAAGGGCCTTTCAGTGTGCAGCAGCTGCATGGGCTAGGAAGTCTTTTTTGGAAGATCTTGACAAATATTACACTGTTAGCTCATCAGGGAGGATTAGTACCCTCTGTTTGATTTATGCTCCTCCTTGACATTCACCTCCTTACTAACTAAACACGGTGAGGCCATGTTGCAAAACTTTTTGGGAAGCAGAGACCACAATCAAAGGCAAATTGCTGTCATGTTCTTCTCTTCTGTTGCGCTGCAGATTAGCCGTACTTTACCCAGGTATATTATGAGATTTACGGAGACATTTTCAACCTGGTGTGAGATAACTCTAGCGGTTTTCCACCTAAAGCTTTTGATTTTCTTGTGGCAACATAAAGAAGACTGGCAATCACATCAGAATACGGAGCGCTTTGAAGGAACTGCCAGATTCTCCTGAACACTGCTGAAACCAAGCGACATACTTGTGGTGGCTTCAGTGTTAAAGCCCTAGCTTCCATCTATCATCACAACTGCCTCCTGTGCATGTTGTGTTGCTAGGAACAGAGTAGAGATGTTGTTATAGTAATCACAGAGGGATATCTTAGCAGACTGTCTGTATTACATGTTGCATCTGGATGACTAAGCTACTAATCTGAAACAAGCTTGCTCAAGCGCAGTTAGCGGATTCTCACAGTATGATAGTATGGGTACAAACAATTCTTTCCATATCAGTTATTACACTCATATATTTATCGTTAACACTTATTTGGATGCAAACATAGTAGTTGTTGAGCAATCATGCACACTTTGTTGCATATTACCTTTTGCAATTTTGCTTTTAAAAATATAACACTGTGACCATAAGTAGCTGCAAGATAATCGGCTAGCTAGTACATATAGAAAAGCTGCAACTGGCTGTTTAACCAGGTCTGTGACAATAACAAATTTTGCTCAGTGATAAATTGTCCCAGAAGTTATTGCAATAAGCAATAAGATAAACATAAATATTGCTATATTACAATGGTAATAATAGCATTATGATGCAGCTGTAGCCTCTTAAAGATTAATAAACTTTTATTTCTAACAAATAGTTAACACTGGATCTCTAAATGTCCAAAGTATATAAACAAGATCTACTAAAAAACAACAAATAAAATCGATAATGAAGTCTCTATAAGCAAAACTGATATTCAGACCAATGCACCAGGCTGAAACCATTCATCATCCAGCTTTTGATAAAGAGAGAGGGACACACAAAAAAAAAAACAACTGTGAAAATGGAAATTATCAAGCTCGTTTTGATTTATCATGTGTTTAACTGATTTATTGTTGATTGCGACAGGCTTATGCTTAACAGAAATGAGAATGGTAGGTTGTACTCTTTTTGCGACCTGAAAAATTCCCAATCAGCTGAGCTGGTGGTGTAAGGGACAGAATAGTGAAGAGGCCTTCTTTCAGCCAGCTGACCAGCAGTGTGGACCGTGGAAAGGACATGAGTGCATTACAGTGTGCTTTTTTCTGCTGAATAAAACTTTTTCAGATATCTTAGCAAGGTGGGGTTGAGGTTTAACTAAACAACATGAATCCTAACTGACTTCTTCATCTTTTTATCCCACATATCCGTGTGTACAACACTAACCCCAAATCCCCACTTTTATACAAATCACAATGAGCAACTGATTTTGTAGAGGTGTGCTTCTTTGCTTTATATAATCTTAATCCTGAAAGCACAAGTGCTACAGTTACCTTCATTTACTTAAATAATGCTAGTTAAGTAAAAGTAGAGAAATAAAAAACACCAAATATTTGCTACATGGCACAAACATTCTAAGGAATACACACCAGGTTCCTTCTTTACTAACCTTAATGTGCTACCTCATGCAGAAAAAGTAACAATTCAGACAATAAAGTTTTTTTACATGTTGCTATGTCTGTAATAACACAACAGTGTGGCAAACAGTGATAAGTAACAAGAAGCATTGTTAGGTAGGGCTGGTATCTTCAACATCTACTCTGGTCTTCCTTGGCATGCAAAGCAACACAGACACTGCAAGATAAAACACTATGTGGAAAGAGCCATCTTCTACAGAATTTAGCCATAAAACACACGACTGCATTTATTGCTGTTAGGGGTTTTGGAGAAGGTACCTGACAACCATGAGAAGAAATTGTCCAGGAGTCTGCAACTCACCCTGCTGCTGGCAGATAAAGAGTGACCGACAGAGCCAGGCATGTGAGAGACAGACAACATCAGATTGTTGTGCATATTCTAAGAAATACACACCTCGTATGAATTCATATTTCAGACGAGGTATACAATATGAATTCAGATTTCATACCTCGTTCGAAAAAGCACCGACAACAAAACAACGTAAAAGTCTGTAAACCACCAACACTAGTCAAAGACATTAAATCATTACATATTTCAAATGACTGTGCCTGTCTTCTGCTGTGGACATATCAAATAAAAGATACTTTGAAAGACACGGACAGTTTTTTTCTGTTATTTAAGTTACGAAAAAATACCATGGATTAATTGTATTTATTTGTACCATTATTCAAACTTATCTATGATTCAGCTCTTATTCAATAACTTTATGACAGTTATCAGCCCTCTGACAACACCAAGCAAATAACTCTAAATAGCATTTTAGAAGTGATGCTCATATTTACAAAAAACATCCCCTATATTTAGAACAGTAATGACTAAGCATGAAGCAGTTATCGTGATATCCAAAATTCATGGTTTCAATACCGATGAAAGTTTCCTTCATACTTTTCCGATGGTTTAAACTCTTGTGATGAGATGCAAAAAGCCAGACAGGTTGGACTTCTCTCTCAATAGAGAACTGAATGGAGGACTGAATATTGCACCCCTAACCACCACAGTAGGTCAACTGGCTGACCAGTGCAATTCATTTGAAACAAGAACAAACTGTTAGCAAGGTACAAGTAGCAGCTACAGGCTCACAACCTGGCAGATTAGCTTGACTAGATAAGAGAGTAACAGATTTAACATGGTACTTGTTAAATCTGTTAATCTATAAACGTGGAGTCACAGGTGGAATAAAAGCTGCTGCTTCAGCCATCTTACGTCAGAAAAATGTTTTTAAATCTGACATGAAAACATGTCAGCCAAATAAGTCAATAATTTTAGAGGAATTTCCTGCAAATTTCGACAAGTTCAGTGGATGACTCTTTAAAAATTTAAAGACCATCGAGATGTAAAAATGTAAATATATTTCACATAACAGCATAAGCTAGCTAAATGCAATTTTGCCATGGGTTACATTTCATTTACCATTGCATTTATTCCAGTTCCAGCATGGGACTTAAGTGTTTTTACACCTAGGCAGCACTGTCTATGAAAACTTTTTCACAGCAGTGGTAGGTGTTTCACAGTGGTAGGTGTTGGAGTGTCTCAGGCGGGACATTTTTGCAACATGTGGGACAAGATATCTGCATGCTACAAATGTGTATTTAATAGTGGACACAAATATTCATGCACATCCAGAACATATTTTTTTTCAGCACAGATGTCTTCATTCTCACTGCTTGTCTTTTTATTGTAGTTTGGTTTTCTACAGTGTTAACAATGACAGTGTTTCTTTCTATTTAGAAATACGGGTCACTTGCATTATTTATGCATCATTATGCTATATTTATGAATAATGTTTTATGATATAATATATTATATTTTTATTATCATTAAACATCAAACAACATCTGAAAATATGCTAAAAAATACTGAGAAATTATGGCAATTTTGCTTTTGAAGTAGCCAGTTAGCATCCCCAGTGCTAGGTTTATGGTTGATGCACTGAACCGAGCGTGAAGCAGTATGATCTTTTGTTCCATGGAACAAAAGAACAAAACTAGAGCCTTCCTTAAAACAACAAAAAATACATAAAATAAGTGTAAAAAGATATAAATATATTTAAAGACTCAGAGTAGACTTGCTAAGGCCAAACTTACATTTAAGAATTATTCATTCCAGTGTTTATATATATATATATATATATATATAAATGTTATATATATATATATATATATATATATATATATATATATATATATGTATTTATACATACATAAATACATAACTTCCCTGCTCTTTAAATCTCAGCAGGTTTCTTGTGTCTCTTGTGATGTCATCAATCCAAATGCAAACAAAGCAGCATCTGCAGGATTTTTCCCGGATTTGCTTTGTATTTTGCAGGGAAATTAATACATTATAAATAAAATAGGATTTTTAGTTGGTAGCGTATATTAGGGCAGTATCTTTAAGAACAGATTACTTTTTGTTTCTATTGTAGCAGATCTAAATACAGATCAGAAGCATCTGCTGCTTAAATTTGTCAGACAGTTCCCTCTTTTTAACGGAGTTGCAAATATATTTATTGACCGAGTAGAAGTCCTTATCCCAAACGTTGCACCCATGTTCTGTCAGTCACGTTTCGCCCCACAACAACGCGTGGAGTGCCAGGCTGACAGCAGACTCACAGCCCCACTACATCCTCTAGAAATCTGAAGGGAATATCACCTTGGCTAAACATTCTCTTCACAGGTGGGTTTGTTATTGTTTTCATAGATTAGTAAGAAAAAGTTATAAAGTGGGTGCAAGAAGCCGTGTCTTAATGTAATAAGCTAGAAGCGCTTCAGCGAGAGAATGAAGAGCTGCATGTCAACGGACGCACGAGACAGATGTTCAGCTGGATAGAAGTTTCCGCAACAAGCTAAAACCGGGTTCTAATACACTAATAAACAGACGGGAGGTGTTGAGATGTTGTTTTGAACAACAAGGTGTTTCTGATTTTTTTTTTTTTTTAAGTAAAACAATAAACACGTCAAACCTTTAGCTTTAAAAGAAGAGCGGACGTACCACGAAGAGTCCTCACAAAATGCCCTGAAAAAATTTATGGAAGTCACTCCGGTTGATGGGGGGGAATGTAAGTCCTTCTCCCTCGTCCCTGCCGTCGGAGTGGTAGTTTTGTTGAAGGGAAACGACTGTTCGCAAAGTTGTCCCCTCACAACGCCCCGTACTAAAAGTTTTTTAAGTTCACGAGCGTCTAACTGCCTGTTTTACTGCAAGGGTTTTCTAGGAGGGGCGGGGCCTGAGGGAGGAGGAGAGCTGAGAACGAGAGCAGAGCAAAGCGCGCGACCCCTTCAGACGGCACTGGGAAGCTCTAAAGAACAGACACGGGGACCACTTTCCTCACAGATGTCATCAGTTTGATCCGAATTTGGCATACGGTCGATTTGTCACAGGCGCATGTGCGATACCCTGCAAAACGTCAAGTATCCAACTACATTCTAGGTCACTCTCACTGAATTCAGTGATGTGCATCTGTATACGGGTAACGGAGATGGCTGACTAATTAAGGCTGCTGCTGGTGATGACGCACACATAACCAAATCTGACAAGCACATGAACTAGAGTGACATCCCATTGTTACTCCACATATTGCTTTCCTACAGTGGACAGTGGAATATTTCATAGTGAGGAAAATGTCCCACACAGCATCCTTGGGTACCTTGCCGGAACATACTAAACCTCAATTGAAGGATTAACATTTGGTTAATAAATACTTTTGGTAACACCCCACCTCATGCTGCCGGCACCACCGTCTATCGAAGTGGGGATAGTTTGTTTAGGCTGATGTGTGTGGAAAGTGAATATCAGTCTACACTCTTAAATAAAGGCCAGATTTGTGTTTAGGTGAATGACTGAATGCCATTGCATGTCACACTCTTGAGATATGTATTTATAACATTTGGATTACCAAATTGAAAGGCAAGATAGATAAAAAGACACACAACAGGGAGGCATTGTATACAGGAAATCCCTCCCCTGCTGTTTTCAGCTGTTGAGGAATGCTTGCTTACTGGCCTTTGCTACATAGCAGTAGAAAAACAATGGTTCTCAACTTTTCAGTTAGCATAAATGTGGCGCTCTTGGTAATTAAACACTAATACTGTATATACTGCTCTACTCACTTTGTGATTAATTCTCCTTCCTGGAGTTCTACTCTGTTGTGGTTTTCCTGTATAGCTGAAGTCATTTCCTCATCAAAATCTAAGAGCCCCTGTGTAGACATGCACATGTATACACAATATTCCTATAAAAAATAGCTTTACTTACTGCTATCAAAATACAAATGCTATGCTTAACCCAGATTAATTTCATAGTACTTGTCTTAATCTTTTCTAGCAGATATATGATTAAATAATACATCCAAATTAACTCTGCAGAAGTTGCTGTTTATGAGCAACAGTTGATCATAGAGGCTGACTGCGCAGAAGAAAAGAGACAAGGAGCATGTGATGAGACTTAAGCTTTCTAGTCATGCTAGAATGACAATTTATGATTTAATACAAAGCCTGATTATTGTCTTCAGTTATGTTTTTGTTGACACACACATGGTTGATTAGTCTGCAGCTGAAGAATCGAGAAATCACTTGAACACAACCAAACAGCATGAAATAGGGTGATGGATATCCAAAAAAAACACATCATGCAAAGATCTAAAGAAATTCCACAACAAATGAAAAACAAAGTATCTCTCAGTCTGGAAAAGGTCAAAATATTCATTCCTAAAACTGTGGGAGTCCAGTTAGAGACGGTTAGCCTCAAATGGAGAAAACTTTTTAAAAGTGGTGAACCTTCCTTACCAGGATTACTGCAGCCAAGACTTCGGTAATAAATATAGCTGATCTGCTAAGAGTAGAAACACATCACAGTTTTTTTTTTTTTTTTTTTTTAAGAATTTCTTCCATTTACTTTTCTGAAAAAATGCTGAATTGCTTTGATATGTGTGATCTTGACCGCTGTGCATCTGGGTACAACATTAATTTAAAGGAATCTAGTCACCACTAACAGGATGGCACCTGTGACAAGAAGGAAGAAAACTTTTGATGTGGAAAACACACAAAAGCACGTTGATTTGCAGATTTTGAAAGTTGAAAAGAAAACATGCTCCATGGAGCACATCACTTTACATCTCATACATCTGCGAGTTTCTGCTAAAGCAATTCATGTTGGGATAATACAGCTGAGATGAAGAATAAAGCATGTTACAGGGCATCCAAACGGATAACTGATATTTTGTGGTGCATGGGTTCCATCTTCTGCATCACATCTCATGTATCTTGTAGCACAAAATATCACTTAGTGCAGCAGTTTAAATTACCAATCTGTGTTCACAGGAAGAAAATATTAAATTCATCAGGAACGAGCAAACGTTGGTGTCAAACTCAGGACCAAATGGACCCCCCTCTGTGAATAAAAAGTGGATGATCTTTGCAAAATCTTGCTTATATCTTCTGGTACATATAAAAATGATGAATGTTATCTCCATCAGTCACAGGACAGCAGGTGGGTTTTCACATATTGAGATTTCAAACTGTTTCAAAACTGTATGTCAGGAAAAGTTTGGGTATATTGTGGAGGCCATGATGAAGACTTAACCCAGTGATAAAGGGGTCAGAGCAAATTACAAAGTCAGTGAAGTATGATGGAGCAGAGCTATTAAACCTTTTATGAGTTGACTACAAAATTCATTTCAATCTGATGTAAACATGGCCCCAAGAGAACAATAAAAATTAAAGATTGAATTGTGTTTTCTTCTCCTTTTTAAAAAAATAGAAAACAGTGTCATCAACATCTGCCTATGCCTGCTCCTCGTCATCCGTCCTCCTTCTGGTGTTTGTGGGCAGGATCTCCAGGCACACTCTTGGAACGATGTCGTCTCGATTGGAAGAGTCAGACTGTTGTGTTTGACTTTACTGCAGATGATGCAGATCTGTGTGCATCTTCAAGTCATGATCTGCAGCATGTGTTGGAGGAGTTTGCAGCTGAATGTGAAGTGTCTGGGATGAGAGCCTGTTTCTCTACCTCATAGTTTTTATCTGGAAAACAATTTCTTTGGTCCTCCTGGGTTGCACCTCAGTAACTGACTCAACCAGAGAAGTCAAAGTATCTTATTTCTTGTTTCCACTGAGTCAGGGTACGGGTCGGTGTTTTATGGTTTGCCGTATTAAGGAAAGTCTGTCCACCGTTAAGTTGGACTGGTCATTCCACTTCGATGACATACACGAAGCACTAGCATGTTAGTGCTTGTCGCAGTCAGTGACGGTTTTTTTTTCCCTCAAACAATGGACTGTGTCATGTGACACCAGTCGCTCCACCCTTGTGGCTCTACAACCGAAGAGGATCCAGGAATGGTGCGGTCCGAGTCAGGAATGGACAGCCTCTAGAGTGGAAACAGTCAAAAAACGCGTATCGAATCGCACACACCAGTGCTGCTTAGTGAAAACGAGGCAATAGTATCTAGTACACAACTTCTGACTTAAAAAGTGACGCTCTCAATTTACTTGTCCTCATCTACAATAATGAAATATGGATCATTACTGAGGGAATATAATATTGGATACAGTCTGCATCTCAGGTTTGTTAAGCAAACCTATGGTCCTCAGGCCAGATGGGAACACTGGCCTGAGGACCAGTGTTCCTATCACTGGCCCCCTCAGGCCCCCTTCTCCTACATGTTTTAGATGTGTCTATGAAATCCACGACACCTGATTCAAATCTCTGCATGACCTTCTCTGCATGCCATCTGTTGCTACTGAAATCTGTTAATCATCCAGGTATTTAATGTAAACTTGACCTTTTTGAGCTTTACTTTGGATGTATGGATGGTTCTGAACTGATCTTCTACAGAATGTAAATAATCAACAGCAAAAACGTGAAAAAGATGGAACTGAGTATTCTGTAAAGGTTAATAGTGAGATCTTTCTCAGTGGGGTTTGGGTGGACTATGTCAACCCATCCAAAGTCACTGCAGGGGTTAAATTCCAAGGTCTGGAGCCTGGGCCAAGAAATTGCTGGGAATTAAACTGTGAATTCTGCATCACATTAAAAAGTGCTTAGAGAAACCTGGAGGTCTTCATCTGTCTGAAAGCTAAATCTGAATCAGAGGTTGGTTATTTCAACAGAACAATGATCTTTAGATTGGCCCCGAAAACATTGTTTATTATAGAAAGAAAATCCTCAAACATCTCACTGCTGAACGAGTAATGCGTGGATGAATGTTTCAACATTTCATTAAACTATTCTCAGTGAATGGTGGACAACTACATATGTTATTCAGAATTAAAGAAAGCTGCAAAATTCTAACATTAAGAAAAATAAAACCCACAATCCACAGTAAAATCTTAAATTTCTTTGAATGAAACAATATTTTTTTTTTACATTTGCAGCCTCACAGAAATTACAGTGTACTTCTTGTTTTTTTGAAGCTTTTGTACTTAGCAGTGAACAGAATCTGTCTGGATGACCGCGTGAATCCCTTCTGATTCGTACGAGGTCCATGTCTGGCTTGGGAAGGGATCGTTTCTGGACACCGGTCGACTTGTACAGCAGGGTGATGAGAGAGGGTAAAAAACCCCCCAAAAAACAGCATCCTTCTTCCTCTCACTCTTTCAAACACACAAAGCCAACGAAAAAAATCCAGAGTTAACACCAGCCTCCTCCAGCTGGCTCTCACCAAGACTTGTACGGTGCCGAGCAAATCAGTCCTCCGTGTTCTCCCTTTGATTTCAGACACCTATAAACAGTAAGAAAAATGGAAGGATTTTTATTGCTGTACAGCACCGATGTGGCTGTAAAAATCAGTATTGTGTGGTAAATCATTGCCATCCACACATCTGAGCATCATTAAGACTGGTACCTCTCCTTCTAATTCTTTTTTTTTAAGTACTCCATGTGCTCTTTGATCAATCAAAACATCTTCACTTGTTTTCAAACATTCACCACCTGCATGTGGGGCACATTAATAACCAGAGAGGTTAGGTCATAGTTAATAAAAGACGTTGATTGATAACAGGTACCTGTATGTAAGCCGTTGAGCCCGTTGTTATTGTCGGCTCTCCTCCTGACAAAGTCAACTCTGGAGCCAAATATGTGCATAACTTTCAGATTCCTGAAAAAAAAAAAGATAATTTAAGGTCCAATAACCAGCAGCAATCCACCGCACTACCCCAACATTTCCTGACGTTTTCACAGCATGACACAATGGCTTGAGAATGCATCCACTGTCTTGACCTTGTTCACTTTTTGTTACATTAGAGCCTCACTGAAATTTGTTGTTTTGCTTGATTCCTGTAGTGAGAGTGTTTAGAAAAGTGTTATGCAAATACAATGTATTATTGCAATTACTATTATCAATTCAAATTTCACAAGTTGGACTTTTCCAGTTTGCTCCAACACCCCTATCTAAAGTTCTCCTCCAAAGAAATTGCCTTCAGAAGACACCCAATCAGGAAATAGACTCTCCCTGTCAGTAATCTAAAAAATGTTTTCTACATCTTTATCTATTTGTCGCTGAGCCTCTTCATCCTGATTTTTTTCTCGTCTCCAGTGTACAGTGTGTCCCCCTTTATGTGATCCTGCGGGTAAAACGATCCCTGGTAAACAGTTCCACCTCTGAAGATTACAATTTGCTATGTACAGCATGTGCACTGTGTATTGTGTATTGTATAGCCTCCCATGAGTCATCACAGTTTCACAGTTTTCAAAAAGACACTCCTTTGCAAAGTGACTGCAAAGTACCCACTGTGAAACTGATTTAGTCCAGTTATTTTTGTCTTATATATAATACTGCATCATTTATTCATAATCAAGCTGCTTCAAAAAAAAAACAAGAACACAATCAAATTAAACAATATGGGACAAAACAGAATAACTGACAGTTGTTCATGTTTCCAGGCCATGTCCACTTGTTTACACAGGAATAATAGTTCCTCCATTTTTAAAATAGCCAGTGCTACCCCTCTCTTCTGGAACATCAGGAGGCTGAGCCTTCCTTTATGACCTCCTCCCATCTGAACAAGCTTCCTGTTATTGTCACCCAAACACACACACACACACACATGCATGCGCACACACACACTCACCACACACACACACACACACACACACACACACACACACACACACACACACACCCCACACACGTGCGCGCACACACAATGTGGCCATATGTACTGCCAGGATTCCAGAATCTGTTCTGTGTGCCACTGTTACACTTTCCCTTTTCGAACAGCCCCAAATCCGGTCCTGGTTTGCAAGAGTTAAAAGAAAGCTAATGTTTTAAAGTTAAATGTATCCATCTCATACTATGTATCATTGCTTCATTGTTTCAATCTACCAAAATTGTGAGTTGTCATGAATTTTTGCAATATAATGGAGAACCAACAGGTCATTTTACAAATAAAATTTTTCAAATAGCAAATATTTGTGTTATGAATTTGGCAGTGGAAATGCTCATGTCCACATATGACGGAAAGTCATATCTAATTACATATTTTTGCTTCTGGCCCCATCTTGTGGTCAAAAATATAATCGAACAATGCCTTCAGGCTGTTTTTGGATCATTATGCAGCAAATATAAAAAAAGTGTGCTATTGTCCTACACAAATTATGTTATAAATTACAAAATTCACTAACATAAACATGCAAAAATCCATGTTTTGCAAAACTGGAAAATATGGCTGAATTTTTCAGTTATCCTGTGTGATTTTATTTTGATTCATGCAGTTAAATAAAAAAGATTTAATGACTTTCAAAAAATTCAGGAGAAAATCTGCATACCTCATTATTAAATAGCTTGCAGAGCAACTTTATTAGCAATTTTATTAGTTTCTTGAGACTTTGGTGGAATTTCTGGCTGCAGACGAGGAAAACCACCAGTTTGGAGAAGCTCTAATCCAATCATTCAGCTATCCAAATCTAGTCCTAGTAAAACTTGCGTAAATTATTAAACTTGCCCATTTTTCTGAATAGTTGCTTGCTGCAGGTGCCATCATCAAATATATTTTTTTGTGTGCGTGTCATTGGCATTGTTCTTTCAAGCGATGATAACTGCAGCAAATTTCACTCAATGTGCATCCACAACAAGCAGAGCTTCATATGACTGTCAGAGCTTCCCTGTCTTGTATGTTCTTTATTTAGTTAGTCATTTATTTTTTGTTCTCTTGGTGGGCAGGGTTTACCTGCTGCCCAACACGTTGTTTGGATGGGTGGTTAATTAACACGGATCTCCATGAGTTAATTGCGTTTTGAGAATGTAATGCAATCATTTGAATCAGCTGCTTGGGAGCAGGGAGGCGTTTAACTTGGCATGTAGGGCAGTAGGCCTGAGGACCAGCTTCAGCAGTCACTACTGCACTCCAGCTTTGTTAGAACCTTTATTTGGAATGACAAAGGTTCACAATATCCAGTTTTGTCATTATATTAGTTGCTTAAAGGACTTAATTTGCTTATGCATTATTTGACCTTATTGACCTTAACACTTGGTTGTGAACTTGACTTTTTAGGGTGCAAATGTAAATTGAAATATAGATGTTAATAACATGTATACCCTTTCTGAATTGCTACCTTGTTTCCCCTTTTCAAAAGCTTAGAAACAGTTCCCTGTGTCAGAATAAATTGATCTATGATTGATTTACTGGAGTTTTGGAAGGAACCAAAAGTCTGCACTTGGCAGGATTGCTTAAACCCGGCTTGATTAGGATGTTCCTCTGCAGCTTGGTAGGACATGCTTTCCAATCTGAATTACATGCGGAATTAAACTTTGGATTGAACCACAAGGAGATGTCTTCAGTTCTTGCACAGGCCACTTTTTTTCTTGTTTTTTCCAAATAAATTTCACATCCTGTCGTAAAATAAATTACCGTAATGAAAGGGCATGTAAAACATGGTCGACTCATACTCGACTGTTGAGTTCACAGGAAGCAACCCTCTGCGCGAGCTATTTCGGCTTAGGGCCGTCCGCTAAGCTAACTTAGCTGCTCACCATTTAAAGCACCGTGCTTCTGTTTAAGTGAGCTTCAGCGCTCACTATGTCCAGTTGTTCAGTCAGAAGGCTCCTGTAGTGACAGGAAGTTGCAATTTTGTTTTTTCTTCCTAAACTTTAACCATTTAGTTTTATATTTTTTATAATCTTCTTAAAACTAGTTCATTATTTAATAATATTGAAAACGTTGTGGCGCGTGCTAGCTATAACGCAAAGACCAATCAGTTGTAGAGGCTGTAGGGAGATATAAATGAGATGGTTGCTATAGAGACGCCTGTGACTGAAGAGCTGAACTCAAGGAGCCCGACAGATTTCGGAGGTTATTTAGGTATGTAGCACGCTAATGGACGACTAAATTGAATATTTAATGTGCGAAAATACCTGCTGGTATGGCGGTTATTATTTCATCAACAAGAAAAAGACCTATGTGCAAGCGAGTTTGCTTAAAAGAGACTTAGTTAAACTGGCCTTTGTAGGGAAGTGAGGACGCTAGCAAAACGTTAGCGATGCTAGGTGTTGGTGTGAACAAGTTTCGGTAAAACTTGGCTTTTCCTCATTGCGATCACTTGAAAAGGCAAAATTATGTCATGAAGGGGTTTTAAGCCAATACGTTGCCCTTGCTTTAGACATTGAACGGGTTCTTAAATTAAAGTCATGCTTTTAGTAGAAAATGTGCTGTTATTTCCAAAAACCGAACTGTACTCATGTTCACGGCCCTGGGTGCTAACGTTAGTTGCAACGCTAGCTGGCGGTAACTCGGAGAAGTAAATTGACCTGGAGCTAACAGGTGGAAATGTTGAGAGAACTTGGTAGCAGTGTAACATCCTCCATTTTGTACCGTCTTAACACGGTATGCATACAAACACCGTAAGGTTGTACTCGCTTGCTAAATAAAGGTAACATGCCCCAAAATTGTTTGTAGTTATTGGTTCTCCAGCTGCCCCTTGTTTTTTTTTCCTCAGAAGAAATTATTATTGTTCTGAGTTTAAGTACTTGAGAAACGAATCAGTATTTTATTATATTCTTACTCCATGTCTAAAGAATGACTATGTAGGATACTCCAATCGGTGAATAAAAGTTTATAGTAGCACAACATGACACTGACGCAAGTGTTTGTCTATTTCCTTAGTGGTTCTGATGAGTAGTTACAGGTCCAGCTCAAAAATATTTGAATATCATGACAAATGCTACACAATCATGCCCAAAAGCCAGTCTTTTAGACCCTCCACAAATGAGGACGAGCAACAAAAGGTCAGTGCTAAAAACCCTGCTTGTTTTAGCTAGAAAGTTCAGTGGAAGGAAAAGATGCACCAGTAACGGGGATAACTGCAGCCATGAGAGGATTGTCAAGCAAAATCCTATTGAGAATGTATGAGCTGATGAGACATCAGACCTAACATGGTAAATGACCTGAATGCTGATGTCCGCCATGCCACGCTGCAGCAATGCAGTAGTTTTTGCAAAAGGAGGCCAGACCAAACTTTGTGTGCAAAATAATGAACAATACATATAGATGTTTTTATTATTGCTTAATGTTCTAATGTCTGAAACACTGAATTTTGTGCTTCTGTTTTCTCTAAGCCATAATCATGGCAATTACAAAAATAAAGGCTTGAAATAGTTCACCATAATAAATCCATGTTCAATTTAATTTTCACTTTCTCAAATGATTGAGAAAATGCAGAGATTTTTGTTTCATAATATTCAAATGTATTTGGGGTGGCGTGCACAGTTTAATGACTTTGGGTTTGCCGATGGGGTCTTTCCCTGAACAAGCTCCTGATTGGCCATTAGAAGGTGGAAAATATTTTTCAGTATTGTCCTTCATTTGAACAGAATCATCTCTGAAAGCAGAAGTCCTTCCTTTTATAATGTGTTATCCTCACCTTTAAGTGTGTTGTCTAGGCCCAGTTTTCACCTAATTCTTTAATGATGTGTTCTTACTTTGATTTAATGTAAACCTTACACTAAATTATCAGGAATAAAAGTATTATTCCAACTTGACTTACTGAAAGCGTAGCAGACAGACAATATTGAAGACATTAACTAGTATTTTTTTACCTGCAAATTACCATGAAGAACATTCCGACTTTTCATATGTTCAAAATAGCCTGTTTGTATGCACAATTAAAACATGCATTTTGTGCATTTTTCTATTGCTTTAATTCGGTGGCCCGTTTTTCAGTTGGTGCCATTTATTTATTTATTTTTAATTGCTTTTCTTCCATAGCAACTTTTTAGTCAGCTTCTGGAAATGAGGTCAGTGTGGCTGCAGGACATGGGACTATTGCATTAGATTACTAAATAATACTTTCAACTGTTGAACACTGAACAATACAAAACTATTGAACAATTCTGAGTGCACAGAGTTGTGCATTTTCATGGTTTCATAGCACAAATCCATATTTGTGTTACTGTAGCCCTTAAACGTTGCTGAGTTTCGTTTTAGAAATCCTTTTAACCAGCTGTTTGAAATCTTGGTTTAGTTGTAATCCATATTGAATCAGCTATTTAATCTTAATAGGTTAGGTATCACTATGCTAGCTGTAAGTTGCAGATGACGTCTACATTGGTAAGATCTCATTGACGATTTGTGTTTTTGATGCTTTTAATTATTCACTTATCAATTGTATCTCATAAAACATTCAACGAATAAACTGTCATGAGTAGTGATTGAAACATGGATGTAAACATGACGTTTATGCATTATTTTAAATTCAGATATGTACAGTAGGTGGCGCCATCACTCAACTGAAGAGGAGTGTTTTTTTAAGGGTTTCTGCCTTAATATGAAAACCAACCACTACATTTCAGTGAATAAATCATGTGTCCTTTTCTATTTCTAAACTGTGTCCTTAACATTTCATAGTGCATGTTATTTATTTTCATACTGATGTATAATCTTGACCTATTTCATAAATGTGTGACTCTAGTAATTAATAGAAATGCATGCAATTTTAATTGAATTCTTTAAGAAACATTAACTACTTAATCCCAGCATTAATGTAGTTTTCTGTAAATCCTGATTTTCTCTGTAACTAATAATCCACACCATTTTTTTAACAATAGCTGTATAGCTTTAAGTTTTTATTTATTCATAAATATTGAATTTATTGGCATTCCTGTTTATTTTATTCTAAGAAATGTTGAATTTATTGGTGTTTGTCTTTAGGGTGTTTTTGATCTGTTTGGAGGTTTTTTTCTTAATGAAAATGTAGAAAATACCTCTCTCTGGTGTGTGTTCACTTTCATATTTTACTTGTGACTGATGCACTGACGACTAGGTTTGTTTCTTCATCAGGAAGGTGTGTGATGAACTCTCCGTTGTTCTCCAGGCTCCCTTGTCCCATCGATGCTTTTAAACATGATGGCTGATATGAAAGCCTGCCCCTCCGTGAGCGGGAACCCGCCTCCTCCAGAGGTCGTAAATCCCAGGAGGCCCGGGCGCCTGACCAATCAGCTGCTGTATCTGGAGAAGGTGGTGATGAAAGCGCTATGGAAACATCAGTATTCATGGCCGTTTCGCGAGCCTGTCGATGCCGTGACGCTGTGTCTTCCAGTAAGTGCTTCAGTTGTCAGGCAGTGTTTGACTGTTGCAGCACCTTGCCAAAGAATTCAAACTTATTAAACTTTTCATACATTTTCTCTTTTTACGAGCTCAAACTTTATTTTAGGATTTGATATGGATGAACATAATATTTATAAAGTATCAGGAAATTGACTAAAAGGAAAAAAAAATCAGTTAATTAAGGTGTACATGTGCATTCAGGTTCTTTTAAATCAGGGGTGCCAAAGTCAGTCCTTTAGTACCTTTAGTAGCCTACTACCCTGCTGGTAGTAACAACCTTTTCAGCATGTCAATATTCTTCGTAGGCCTTCTAACGAGCCATCATTGGATCCAAGAGCGTTAAACCAGGAAGAGAATTAAAACATGCAGGATGCCGGCCCTCAAGGACCGACTTTGGGCACTACTTTTTTAAATTGATCCATTTGAAGAAAGTCCAGTACAGCAGTCCATTCAGGAGTGAATGAATCAATAAATAGATTTTAGCTTGTGTGTAATTTAATCTCACTACAGCTGTTCATGTAAGCACAAATTCATAATCTGCTTTGGTCTGGAGATTATCAATGTTAACTATTCCATTCACAGATGTGCTGTGATCTAAACATTTTTCTACAAAGTGAAGCTTTTTTTTACAGCCTATGACAGGTTTTCTTCCAAGACAGTTCTATGCTATAATCAGTCAAGTTTATTTTTACAACACATTTCAGCAACAAGGCAGGTCAAAGCGCTTCACATCATAAGATGTGTATCATCAATTGACAATACACATCAAATATGTTAGTCATTGTTCCAGTGACGCCTGTCTAGAGTCAAAAGCAACTCTAGACATGTAGGTTTTTAGTCGAGATTTAAAGGAACTCAGTGCTTCAGCTGCTTTGCAGTTTTCTGGAAGTTTGTTCCAGATTTGTGGTGCATTGAAGCTGAATGCTGCTTCCCTATGATTTGTTCTGGTTCTGACACATCTGACACACACATGACCAGAAGACCTGAGTGGTCTGGAAGGTTGATACAACAGCAGATATTTAACGTTTTGAGGTGCTAAGGTGTTCAGTGATTCATAAACATATGTACTGGGTCTATTCTCTGAGCTACTTGGAGCCAGTGGAAGGACTTTGGAACTTGGGTTCTGATTTTAATTTATTCATTATGTTTTGGCAGACCTTTGAAGATGTTATTGCAGTAATCAATGCAATTAAAAATCTCTTGATCTTGCTGGATATTAGTCACCTGGAGAAAAACTACTGGAAATGTTATTCAGATGAAGGAAGGCCAACTTTGTAACTGTCTTTATATGATTATGGAGGTTTTTATTTTAAGGGATTTTGTTTGAGTGTCACAGTACAAAGAGCTACATGTAAATGTATGTCTAACTTTCCAGCTGTTTTTTTTTTTATTGTAGTAAAAAAAATAACATTAAAAGCAAATGTTATTTTTCCGTTCTGTGCTACTTGTGCTGGTCTGTCACCCAAAATCTCCATGACGTCCAGTCAGTATTCTGGTTGTAATATGACATTGGGGTGGGTTGCATGGCTTTGCAAGGTACTGTAATGCACTTGTTGTCTAACGTTTTTCAAGTGTGGGCTATTTTTATGTATGTTTTTAGGATTATTATAAAATTATTACATATCCTATGGATCTGAGCACCATCAAGAAGCGACTAGAGAACCAATATTACTGGGAAGCAAGTGAGTGTGTAAAAGACTTCAATGCCATGTTCACCAACTGCTACATGTACAACAAGGTGAGAACACGATGCAATACGACACACTGCTACGTTTGTTTACCTGCGCATCCACTGAATCTAACATGTCTGTTCTGACTGGAATCAATATTGCTCTTTTGGAGTTGGCCAGCTAGATGGAGATTAATGGAATGGTAATAAGGCCTTCTTGCCTCAAAGACTTCAATAAAGACTTCGTTAGCCGCTGTACGAAGTATTTGATTAGCTGTAATACAGATAAATCTTTCCCTCTGCTTGCTTAGAAAGTGATAAATGATTTTCAACATGCAGGAGATGGAGGGGGGTCTGCTATTAAAGTTGTTCTCATTTCAAATGTCTTCATATCTTCAGAAATGGCACTCCAGGGACATTTACCCTCCAGGGGGATGCCTGTCATTTACTGTCAGGAACAATTCTTTTTTCCTTTTGGTCATCTTTAAATCTAAAGTAGTTTCTTGCTCAACTGGATATAAACAAATGTAGTCTCCTGTTCACTTGATGTTTTATTGTTTAAACAGAAAAGCTGTAGCTCTATGGCTAAACTCAGTAACCTTTCCTCCTTTTTTTTTTTTCCACAGCCAGGAGATGATATTGTTTTTATGGCCCAAACCTTGGAAAAGGCCTTTTTGCAGAAATTGTCACAAATGCAAAAGGAGGAGTTGGTCACTACAGTCTCTGTGCTTGAACCACTGAAAGTGAAGAAAAACAACACAGGTGACTCAGAAATATTGGGTATTTCATCTGGAATTTTTTTTTTAGTTTGCACATTTATAATTAAAAAAAAACAATGCTGCAACCAATGGTTATTTATCGATTATACTGATTAATCAGATAAAAGAAATTGCCAAATGTTGCAGATTTTTTAATTTAAGTTGCTTTATTCTGTATTACAAATGCATTTAAAGATGAAAACAAATAATTAAATTCCTTTTTTAAATTAAATACTTTATTGCCTAACATTGCATATTGCAGTAACAGCACCCCTTTAGTGAACACGTGCTCATTTGTACCAAAGGAGGCATCCACAGCTTAAAATAGGAGGAAGGTACTATGGAGAATTTATCTGTTCTCCATGCTAAGCTCTTGATGTATGAGGTTGAAGAAGAGTCAGTGAGTTGAATTCATGACTTCCATTCGTTAATACCAAAATACAGCTGGTCCATTTCTCATGCTACCTTTAGGAGTTAGCGGGACAAAATGGCATCAAACAAACGTTTTCCATTCTCTTTGTTAGCCTGTATCTAAGCTACGCCCTGAAGAGGGCTTTCCCTAGTGTGTCATATCCTTTAACCTTAGCTTTGAGGGCGTTTCCTAATATGCCATTTCTTTTAGCTTTAGCTTTGCAACTAGCTAAAAGAGCTAGAAGGAAAACACAGAATTATTTATTCTCAACAGTGTACACGAGCATGATTGACGGCACTAAGACCCTCCTGGCTCTGATTGGTTGCTTTGCAATGGGAGAAGGCAGAGGAGCTCCACTTTATTTTTTCTTCACAGATCATTGTCACTACTGTCATAACATAGTGACAGTTTCAACAAATGTGTAACAAAATATTTTTTTAAATTAAAGTTTCAGCTTCAGATTTGTTTTTATTCTTTTCACTTTAAACTAAAGTTTTAGTTTTGTTAGTATAGGTTTAGTTTGAACTGCAGTTTTGTATCTAACACTATGCCACTTTAGGAGTCCTGGGTAGAACAGGCTTAATTTGAATGTAAAACGTCTAGACTTTTATATATTTACATGTTTAGTTACTGGTCTACTTGTGTTGTTTTTTCCAGAAAACTGCCTTTTTTTATTCTGTATACAGCAGTTGATGATTAACAAATTATCGAATTAGTTGATTATTATTTCAATAGCCGAGTCATTCCAATTAATTGTTTCAGCCATAAAATAAAGTGCTGTTTTTACCCCATAGCATACTCTTCCAGTAACTTCTGTGACCTGTCTAATATGTAACGTTCCACCCAACCCATGCGAGTGTTTTTAATCCCCACCTGAAGCAGATGCAGTGAGGCAGAAGTCTGGTATATCAGACGTTGTTCTCCAGCAGATGGTGACTGTCATTCCTCCGGATGTGGCTCAGATCAACCCACCCAATGGACTCGCTGCAAAAACACACACAACAGTAAGGTTTGATTAGTTCATGCGGCCTGTATCCTGTAGTTCATGCGGCCTGTATCCTGAATGTGTCTGCATGCTGCAGTGAACGACATACAGAGCTCATCTCTTTCTCCTCCCGTCTGAATATTCAGATTAAAAAAACTTTGAAGCGGAAAGCCGACTCTGCAACATCGGCCCCTTCCGTCTTCACAAACAGGGAGATCTCCCCTGATGAGGAACTTTCAGTGCCTTGCACGTTGTTCTTCAGAACAAGCAACGGACGGCCCATCAAGCCCCCTAAAAAGGACTTGCCTGCTTTTGAGGACAAGAAGGTCAGAATGCCAGAGCAGCTCAGGTACTGCAACAACATCCTGAAAGATATGCTGTCCAAGAGGCACTACTCCTACGCCTGGCCCTTTTACACGCCGGTGGATGCAGTGGCTTTGGGGCTCCACGACTACCATGACATCATCAAACAGCCGATGGACTTGAGCACCATCAAGGTAAAACTACCAAGACGTCAGAATATTTGAAGCGTTTTAAAAGACAGTTTGTTCTGACACAAGTTTTAATCTCTAGAAAAAAATGGACCAGCAGGAGTACAGAGACGCCAAGGAATTTGCTGCTGATGTGCGACTAATGTTCTCAAACTGCTACAGATACAATCCTCCGTCACATGATGTTGTCTACATGGCCAAAAAACTGCAGGTACGCTGCTCTTCCTGTCTACTTTAGGGTGAGACCACCTGATGATTCAAGTACGATTGAGCCAGTTTGAAGAGACATAAAGATGCTCTCCAATAGTATACAATTCAATCCCAAGAAGCTTTGCTAAGAAAACAGATAATCAGACAGACACACATTCCCCTTTTTGTACAAACTTTTTTTCCCTTTCTTGAACAGGAGGTTTTTGAATCCCGCTACAAGAACATCCCCCAAAAACCAGAAGGGTGTTCCGTCTCTCTGCAGTGTGCTGAAAACCGGCAGTTGAACAGAGTCGGAAGTCCCTCAACATCTGAGAGTTCTCTGAGCAACAACTCATCTGAGTCAGAGAGGTCATCAGATGAGGTTGCCATGCAGCTGGCTCATCTGGAAGAGAAGGTTGGCAACACAAAAGCACAAGTGCAATATAGTGCATAAAATTTTCCTCATTTTCTGGTTATTTCGGCAGTTGAAAGCGGTCAGTGATCAGCTGAAGCAGCTCACCAAAGAGCCTCTGAAGCCAAAGAAGAAAGAGAAGCTGAAAAAGGAAAAAAGAGCCAACGAGAAGGGCCTTTCTCGACTGAAGAACGTTTCTGCAAAATATAATACCATAGTGCAAATGATTTCGAAATGCAAAGGCACCTCTCTGTAAGGGTCTCAAAAAGGGAGTTTGGTTTTTGAACCCTACAACTAGCATTAGCCCAAGATAAACTGTAATTGTCTTTTGTGTTGTTGTTTTTGTTTTGTTGTGTTTGCAGGCATGGAGTTAAACCCCATAATCCCGGAGTCCTGGCAAAGTGCAGCGAAGTCGTTTCAGTTCCACTGAGTAACCAGGAGAAAATGCAGCTAAAGGCAGACATCGACAAGCTACCCAGTAAAAAACTGATCGAGATGCTGAACCTTATCAAGAGCAGAGAGACGTGTTTGGAAACAGCTGAATCTGGGGAGGTGGAAGTGGACTTTGAAAAGCTCAAAGCTTCCACTCTCAGAGCCTTGCAGCAGTTTGTTGCTGCCAGTCTCAGTAAATGCAACAGCAGCAGAAACAGTAAGAACACCTCACCTCCTCCACTGCTCAAGCTGTACTCCTCCTGTCTTTGTTTTTCATGCTGTTCTCCATCTAAATGATTGTTTAAGGCGTTTATGTGTTTGCATTAGAAAAAAAGTTGTTGATCCCCAAAGGAGGACTGAAGATTGAAAAAACAAAGGAAGGTGGAAAGAGATCAGTTATGAGTAACAAAAAGAACTTGTTGATGAAACAGAAACCACTGGGTAGGATCGGGTCAACACGTTTCAGGAATCTGCTTCCTAATTTGAGGCACTGAGATTTTAAAACGTTTTTTTGTTGTTTTGTTTTCGTGAACTGTTTAAGTGGAGGTCTCCACTAACAGCCGCCAGTCGCCTTTCAGCAAAAGCAGCAGCTCCTCGTTCAGCTCCGGCAGCAGCAGTGACCGTAGCTCCAGCTCCAGTGACGGCAGTGACTCTGAATCAGGTTGGCTTCTCACTATGTTCTCTACTTTTGGCTGGTTCACCTAAGATTCACACAAATGGTAAACTGTTTTCAGTTTGCCTACACCCACCAAAGGTTTGGAAACTCATTTTTTTATTCCCATTTACATTTCCCATTTACTACAGTAACTAACCCTCACATTTGGTCCTTTTTTATATTAATTTTGTGTCACTCAGATTTAATTTCTTCATGAGACAGTTTTTGATGATGTATTTAGTCAGCTGTAAGTTAGTGAGGAACCTTTTTGTTGTTGTTAGATAGTGAACGTATATGACTTACCAAAAGCTTTTCATTGAAGGTTTTGATACTTGCAGTAATGCAACACTACCACAAGGTGGGAGTAATCCACATGGTTTGTCCACAGCAATTTGCAAGTTATACATTTGGGTGGAAAATATATAATTCTCAAAACTTGGAAAGGTTTGTAATTTTCATGAGAGCCACACCTTGACTGTGAGGGATGGACTGGAAAAGAAAAATTATGCAGAAAAACGCATAATTATCATTTATTGCATAAAATAAGTACCATATTTTATAAAATAGAACATAATAGATATAACCGAAACTGTTGCTTAATTCCAACTATTCCAGTAGTTCTTGACCAGGTTGTCAAACCCTGCAGCAGGGATTTTGACTCTTATCCAGAACATTCAGGTTTCTGGAGCGTCTCTAGGCAACACAGTGTCAGCTCCCTCCAAAGATTTGCTGTTGGTTTCAGGTCGTGGCGATACATGACCTCCCCCATCCTCCCCTCAATACGGTGCAGCCCTCTTGTCCCTTTTGCAGAGAAGCACACCCCAAGCATGATGCTTCCACCACTGTGCTTCACGGTTACCATGGTGTTCTTGGTGGAGTTCATCCCGCAAAGTTTTATTTTGGTCACATCTGACCTCGTTGCCTTCTCCCATGCTGGTGGTAGGTGTCAACTGCATAAATAATGCAATAATTATTTTAAGATATCACATTATTTTTAATGTTTTTAGATTCTGTCTCTCAGGGAAAAACTTGAAAAGACGCATGCTTTCACTACTGTATGTCACTCAAAATGATGCCTATAAAAATCTTGAACAACCGATTGTGTTCGCTGTTTTATTTGGATAAACAGTTGAGTTACTCCTGGAGTCCCTGAAGATTAACACTGTGATCCAATGTACTGCTGAAAATATGCAGAAATTTGTGAAGGTCATCCAGTTTCGATCAGAAAGTTTTCCATAAAAACCTTGTCATGAATATCATGTTAATTTAGTTTTTTTTAACTTTATTGTGAGGCTGGTTGACTGAGCCCTGCTGAGGACTCCAGTGTTTCCATGGTTGCTTTAACAGTAAAGGTGTGACTCACATTTGCTTACCCTCACATATCTACCTTTTTTCTTCTTTCTGGACAAGAAATCCTGCCTGTAGCTTTGACAAAATGATTAACCAGATTTATTCAGGTCACTGAAAATAACCCGTTTTATTTCCCTGTAGCATTTGATATGTTGCAACAATAGAAATGTAGAAACGAGACGTGGTTAAAATCAACGCGTATTAACAGAAATGCATTATAGTTGTGTAGCTCAGCCACATATCGGCTGATTCCAGACTGTTTCAAAACAAAGTGGTGAGCTGCTAAAAGATTATATAGTTCAGTATCTGAGCTGCAGAGATCTTTCAGATTAGCATGTCATGTATAGATCATCATTGATGAGCATTAGCTCTTCAAGGTTGTGGCCGTCTTACTGCCAAGAAATCTGACATTCCTCTTTGTGGTTGATGGAAGAGATTGAAGTTTAAAACTTCTGCTTTACTCCTGTTCTGAAACCACATCAGGGCTTTACGATGGCATATTTGGGCCATTGTAGATTGGAAAACGAACACGCACAAAGTAAGAGTAGGTTTCCACCAAAATAATCTTTGCGATTTCAACTTTTTTTTTTTTTTTTCTAGAAAATTTGAGGGGTATTTTTTTCTAGCAAGGTTTCAACCTTTGAAACTGAGAAATTTCCTTTTTTTTGTTCTTTCTTTCTTTCTGAGATTAATCAAAAAATATTAGTATTTTTTCCTTTGAATTTTACTCTTTTTTTATCTACAAAGGCCCTAATGCACTGCTGTACGGACTTGAGGTCACTTTGTTTAATTTTGAAGCTTTTGAAATGTCGATCAGCTGCATAGTTTTGCTTGTCAAACGTTTATTTGTTTGACACGGTTCTGATTTTCTTTGCCATGTTTCTCTTGTTAAGCAGATTTCTGATTCTATTGGGACTTTCTGGTTGAATAAAGACAGAATATTAAGAACTAATAATTGGATGTTTAGACTAGTGGATTGAAAAGCTTGATTTGTGTTTCTTTTGATTTTGTTTTTTTTTTTTTTTACAGTGCCAAAACTGAAGAAAATGTCTAAGGATCCCTGTCAAAAAGTTCACCAAAAGGTAGAAGCACACATTTTCCTCTTAGGATTGCAACTTGGCATATTGCAGTAGTGATAAATGTTTATTCTTCAATAAAAGGCGACCCACAATCTCAGCAATAAGCGGGTTTCAGAGATCAGACAGTCGGCGAAGGCCCCGATCAGAACCCGTCATCCCTCACACCCCATCAACAAGCCCACGCTTCTAGAAACTAAAAACGACCAAACATCGCAAATCCCAGGCCACTTCTACAGCGTGCTGCCCATGTCCCCACAAGGTAAATCTGTGACTCCCTGAGCTTTTAGGAGGAATTACCTGATTTGTCAGCTTTGGCTTCAGGTCTGATCTATCTTGTATGTTCAAGTAAACATTTTAGTAAAGGTGTTCAACATGGTGTAATTTATTGTTGGCAGATTTGTCTGCACTCTTATCCCCCATGGCCTCCCCTGGAGTGCTGCCAGACTGGGCTGCTGCCAGATTTGAGGTACTCTTCACAAAATGGAAGAACTTAGCAGTGCCAGGTTCTTACAAAGCCTTTTTTTTCTAAATCCTTTCTGACGTTTCCAAAGTCCATTTGGAATCGGAATAAGCCTTGGAACCAGGCCCTACCATTACAGTTAAAACAAATGTACAGTATTTACACTGATTAAAAAGTCTCACTGTCTGAAATTGAATCGGGCCAAAATTCTTTTGTTTTAGGTTAGAACTACCAAAATGATGACAATGCCACAATACTGAGAAAATATGTCGGGAGACTTAACCATTTAAAAAAAATTTTTACCTATCGGACGTTTCCAAAGCCATGACATCATCATCATCATCATCATCATCATGGCCCTTCCTTCATTGTTTAAAGATATGGTAATTACTCTGTATGGAAACTTTAATGATTTTTGAAGACATTGATAAATAAGTCTGACGTATTCTTTCTTTCATTATTGTGACATTTAGTAAATAGGAAAAAATGTTGTAATTCTGATTGACCTAAAATGAAAACTTTAGTCTTCTTTATCATTGAAGTGGGGGGAAAATGATGTCTTTATTCAGTGTATACAAACCCTTTGTTTCAACTGTAAAATTTTCATTTGAATAGTAACATAGAATAGTTTCTCCATAGAGCAGCCTGTGTCCAGCATCAGAATGATTCTGTTAAACCCAAATGTCTCTTGTATCAGGGTGCAGTGCTATCCCCTCTCACCAACAGTCCGCTGCTCTGCAAAGAAGAGATGGGTGACCGTAAGTTCCTTAAAAACACATGATCTGATGTCACTTTATTGTCAGTTTAGTGGCATACAACCTTCTTTTTTCTTTTTCTTTTCTTGTGGAAGTTTATTTGACAGATTTCCGGGATCCTGAAGATTTTCCTGGTGGCCGGGGGAGCGAGCTACCGCTCAGCCAGACCACGAGTAAATCTACCGAAGAGGAGAAATCCCAGATTCCTAAAAAGGTTGGGAAAAATCGTAACCAGAACAGATGAAACTAAACCTAACCCACTCAGCTCCTTCAGACTAGCCAACAGCAACTGGCAAACACTTGCTGGAGCTATGCTTCTGCTGAGCTCATTATACAAGATACGTCTGAGTGTAATGCTGGTAAAGTGTTAAGAGGAGCCATGTTGTGATCATTTCCTAAAGTCGGAGATTCAAAATATAGCAGTGTTTTTTTTTTTTTAAGACAGCCCCTATTTCAAGGCATTAAATTAGGAAGTCACATTTGTTCTAAGTAATGTTTGATATAAGCCGGGTTTTTTTATATATAACAACTGAAGATAATGTTACTTGATCGTGTTGTACAATGGCAACATGTGCCTGGAAAACATATGATTCCCCTTTGAAGCAAACTTCTGACTAATTCTCTTTTCTTTGTCAGGACATTTTCTTGAAAAATGCAGAGTCATGGGCAAAACTTGTGAGGCAGTCGGTCACTCCAGCTGCTATCAAGACCTCTAAAGAGAGCTTCCAGATGTTCCGCAAAGCCGCTATAGAAAAGGAAGAACGGGAGAAAGCCCAAAAGAAGAAAGCATTGGATGAAAATGGAGTGATGGAGCCTGTTGAAAAGAACAGGTGTTCACCAAAGAACACAATCGCTGCTCCGCGTTTAAGCTAATTTAGTTGTTCTTTGTGTTCCTGTGACTCAGAGTTTGTCTCCTACAGCTTTCCAGCTTTGGGTAAAACAGAGCAGCCTCCTGAGAAGATTAAAGAGGATCCGGATTTGCTGGAGAGCATCTGCCCAGAGGCCGGGTTGGAAGCTCCAAAACGAGTGGAGCAGCCGAGGCCTCAAAGTGAAGCAAAGGCCCAGAGCCAGCAGTTTTCTGTGGATAAAGAACGAGAGCTGGCCCGAAGGAAAGAGCAGGAGCGTCGCAGGAGGGAGGCTGTTAGTACACTGCTCTGTTTCTTACTCTGGAACATTTCCCTGTAGCACAGGAATTCCCCCAGTGTTTTTTGTTGTTTGTTGTTTTTTTTTATACACCGGTAACAGTGATCACAAAGACGAGTTAAGCTTAGTTTACAGTATTGAAATTCGTGAGCCATCAATCTCTTTGGCAGGTGCTTCCTAACAGCATCTTCGCCTCTATTTATCAATTTGGAGAATAACTGCACCAAAGAACACATTAAGTATCAAAGCTGCAAATATCAATAATGAGACGCTTATTAACGCCTCGTTCTAAACCATAATTGGTGGCATCCATTACTTTTTATTTTTCTTGGTGCAAATTTATTGAGCATCTGAACATGGTGATACGGAAGCGCATTGCTGTCACGCAGGGAAAAAAAATTCGAGCGCTATCACGTTATAACGTGATACTATCACGTTAAAACGTGATGCGTATCTTGTTAAAACATGATGCGTATCTTGTTAAAACGTGATACGTTTCACGTTAAAACATGATACACATCTTGTTAAAACGTGATGCGTATCTTGTTAAAACGTGATACGTATAACGTGATGCGTATCTTGTTAAAACGTGATGCGTATCTTGTTAAAACATGATACGTTTCACGTTTATAAATATTACAATGATTACACATCTTGTTAAAACGTGATGCGTATCTTGTTAAAACATGATACGTTTCACGTTAAAACATGATACACATCTTGTTAAAACGTGATGCGTATAACGTGATACGTATCTTGTTAAAACGTGATGCGTATCTTGTTAAAACGTGATGCGTATCTTGTTAAAACGTGATACGTATCACGTTAAAACGTGATACGTATCTCGTTAAAACGTGATAATTTTATGTCCAGAAAGTTGCGGTGTTATGTTAGCCTATTACATTGACTAACATGAATTGGTCAGGTTTCCCTTCATGTTTGGTCCACGTGGATACGGATGCTGCTTTGCACTGTGGTTAAAACCTTTAATAACATGAGCAGAATCCTAAAGAGAACGGGATGCACAGAAGGAAACGTCAGTTCCCTTCTGTGATCATACGCAACCGGATGATCACCACTGTATTGAAAATCTCTGACAACATGGAGCTGCTGTTCTGCTCCGGTCCTACTCACACTCAGTTTAACTATGAAGTTTTGACTCTTTCTACCCATTTTTTGCTAAAGCTTCAGTGAGTTTTAGGAGACAGTTGTCTATTTAAAAATAAAAGGACATGTGGTTATACATACACAACACACAGACTAGTTGTAGTTAGTCCACTGCTGTATTTCCTTTAGTGTTGTATTTATTTCCAAAATTTCTTGTCAACTTTTAACATTTTGTTTTAAACTTTTACATGTTGTTCAGCTGGTGGACTGTGCCTGGCTCCGCTGGGGGAAACCCTGCTGCAACCGTTGACGTAACTCTTTAACTGTTCTTCTCTTTGTATAGATGTCTTGTATTGACATGACCATGCAGCGGGAGATCATGACCTCATTTGAACTTGGCCTGGACTGAAGAAGGAAGCTGCAAGCCAAAGCTCTACCCTCAAAGATCTTCAGTTGTCATGAGGTTTAGCATTGTGAGACACTCTCTCTAGCTTGATGCAAGAAACGTAAAGCCTGAAAGGTTAAACTATGGGAGGAGGTGTAAAAGATAAAATGCAGATAGGTCTGATCTTCTGTTAGCATTTGATATTTGCACTAACGCACTCTTAAAGTGTTTATAGCACTGTTATTATTTGAACTCACACTTACTACATTATTGTTCATCCTTCGACAGTTTATTGCATTTTGTCAGAAATGTTACGTTCTGTTAGTTCTCTGATTTAATTGATCCCTTTAAGGAGATTTACAATATTTTTTTTTTTTTCACAAATGCAGATTTGAGTGCATCATACATTCCTGCATTACAGTAACAATATTTAGAATAATGGAATAGGGTTCAAAAGATTTCCTAGTTTAAATACTTACTTCAGCTTTTTGCTGAGCTATTATTACAACGTTAACTATACATGCACTGTGTTGTTTGGTCAACTGTTCTGCAGTCATGAACAATAGTAGCAGATCTTCCCATACGTTTGTATATGTTTAAAAAGGTTTTCTTTTAATTAACAAAATAAAGCTATTTTTCACTAATCAGTCTACACCGACCAATGATTTAGTCTATCTCATTTACATTTTGCTGCGTAAAGTTCTTCTTTGACCACAAACTCCTCCATTCGTTAAGTAGCCTTGGAGTTTTCATGTTATAAAAAAGAACTACACCTTGTTGGACTGAATACTTCATCTCAATCATTTCAGGAAAATTACTTCTAAATGTGTGCTTTTTTTGGTCACTATTGCATACTTTTTAAAATAAAAAAAAAACTTCATATTGGAAAAAAGTCATATTGGAGTCCATTAAAAACAATATCCTCTTAAGTCCTGATCAATTAAATTGCCAAAAGTCTTCAGTTATGAATTATGGCATCCTGTTTTTAATCCACAGCGTTTAACGCCACAGTTTCATCTGTTCCATAAAGACTTTTCACAGGGTTAAGAGTGTTTGTGGGGAATTTACCAATCTTTCAGACATGCATTTTGAGGTAACACACTGATGTTGGATGACAATGTGTGGCTCACAGTCTTTGCTGTCTTTACTGTAAGTTTTATCTGGTTCTCAGGAGTCTTTGCTGGCCTTTTGAGTGCATCCATGTCTTTATGAACCTTGCTTTGTGGATTTATCAATCACTGTGAAGAACATGACTTGGATGCAAGTGCTCAACCATGGAAGCTCTCTGCACACTTTTCTTGTTGACAGAAGCTAACCTCTAAAGTCATGAAGGACTGTAGCTGTTGATTCAATAAGTTGATTATCTCTGTGTCATTCTTTAATGGTAATGGAATTCACTGAACGCTGAATGCAGCCTCTACAAAGGTCCTGGATCACATTTGACCTATAACTATTAATATTTTTAGCACACCCCTTTAGATTATTTCAAATAGATTATTACAACCTCCGCCATCATGTCATAGCTTATGTATGTGAAACTGCCAGGTGCGATATTTGAGAAATAACTTGGTAAATCCAGAGCAGCTGATTGCATTCTAAGCACGCAGGCTGTGTTGTCATTGCGGTGTTGTTGCCATAGCAGCCCCGTGACGCCATACTGTTTTGCAGTGCTTTTCCTGGACTTCCTCTCCCCTAAAAACAGCGCCGTCTTTCCTAGGCTGCGATGAAAACAAAGGAAAAGAACCCACAATTCTCCGCCGCTAACGGGTTACTGGCTGACATTTGGTCCGTCCTTCCCTGTCGGGCAGCACCGCGTCCCGCTCAACCACCACCGGTGTCACACGCAAGCGCGAAAATCTGACGTGACGCTCGTGCCACGGTCCCATTCAGCAGCTCGTCGGGACCCTCCCTTCAGACAGTCGTGCGTATGAGCTGGTAGCGAGACAACTGCCTCCATCCCTCCGACCCCCAAAACCCCCCCGGAGCTGTGGTTTAACACCGGCGGCAGGTTAACGGAAGGAAATCAATAGGCAAAGCGACCTGGATTGATTTCCTGTGGCAATGCGAAGATGGCGAGAGTCCTTAACAACTTGCTGTTCTTTCTGATCAGACTTGCGCTGAAAATCAGAGTTTGGGGATACTGGACGCTAATCTACGGTTATTGTGCTCTCTGCACCACCGCAGCCCTGCTGAAACTTTGCTGGAGCATCGTGCTGAGGCCGACAGCAACCTTCCAATGGGGGATACGTGAAACTCCCCCGGCTTGTCTGAATGACACGTCCTTGGGAACTCATTGTTATGTTAGGATCAAGGTAAGACACGCAGACGCGCGCGCCGTCCTGCGCCGGGGCTGGAACTCGTTGTGTTTGAGTCCCTCGCGCGTGTGTTCACGTTGCTCCCACACCTTTTTCGTCCCCCTCCGCACCTCCCTTTCTTTTTCTTTCTCTTTTTTAAATTCACCCCCCACCGCTGAATCGCGTCGTGACAAGCCGGACAGGGCCTGGTTCTGTTGAGCCGAATCGTGAATCGGTCTGTTGTTGTGTTGTTGGCTTGGAGGAGCTCAGGTGGCGGTGCTGAACGAACAGCTCCTCTGCCTCACTTCTCCGCCTGCCTCCAAACCACCAACCTACAGCTACAGGACGTGTTAAAACGATTATGTAATTTAGTATGTTGGTCACTAAATCCTCCCACAACAAAACCATACAGTGTGTAGGACAGTTTTCACCCCCCACCAAGTAATCTGTCACAAGTACAAGAAGAACTCGGGATTCGGCTGCAGACTGTGTTCACTGCGTGTTTTAACACGCTGATCTGGGGACTTTGTTGATAATCCGTTGAGCAGTTCTGCCCAAAGAAGTGCTTCACCTCCTTTATGTTTTGCGAATAAAATACTGATCTGTAGTTTACAGACTATATTAAAATGAAAATACATGATTCAGATAGCAGTAAAATTAAACTATGGGTTATTGAGGGGGAGCTCCAGTTTGAAAACGACACACTTCTTTGATCCATAAACATAATTTGCTCTTAGTGACCTCTGACCCTTCTTTGTTGGTTTTGTCAGTGCAAAGATCATTGGAGGGTTTGTTTTTGACGTGAAGCCCTGCAGTCGAGATGATGTCTTGTGTTTGTTCCTCTGCCTGTTTTTTTTTCCAAACAGCTGAACCCAGTTAACATGTTTATGTGCTGCATTACGATGTCTTTCAAAAGTATTCACACCCATCAGATTATGTTTTGTCACTTTACAACCTGATACAGTAATGTATTTTACTGAGACTTTATGTAATATACCAGAAAAATAGTGCTGATTTTTAAACAGCATTTTTCAATTTTTCCAAACCCAGTTGTTATAGTTGTATCTGTATGTTCAGCTAGGAAGGCAGTTACTGTCTGAGGTGTATGCAGACACATTAGCACCGCTATGCACATGTAGCTAGAGCATAGTTGCAAGAGTTGCATTTTACTAGTAATTTAAGCTAACCTGAATATTTACAAGTCTCCTCGTGATGGACTGAAATCACTACCTACTGTCTGTCAACCACTTTGAAAAGTTTTTTTTATACGTATGACATCTTTCATTGTCCCTTTTCTGTTTTTTGTTTTCTCCTGAGAGCTTTTGTTTCTGCTTCTCCGTCTTTTCCTGCCTGTCATCAGATGACACTACTCAAATAATGATACTAAAAAAAAATCAAGTCCCCGCATGTTCTCGAGATTGAATTTTTATTTTTTTCCACCATTCTTTTGGCGCCCTTGCTATCGCAGCGCCCTGCTATTTGTGCAATGACCATAAACTGTAGGGCCATCGTCCGACTAGAAACTAAGCCTCTTACTGATTCTCAAGTCTTTGCCAACCTACTTTCTTCCAGGATTTACCTCTATTTAGCGCCATCTATCTTCTCATAAATTTTGAACGAAATTCCGAATAACATCGTTCAAAAGTGAGAGTGATGTTAATTTTTTGGCCTCTCATAGCATTATGTAGGCTGAAAAGCTCAGTTTTGGTCTAAACAAGGCATAGACAGGCCTCAAGAAATACCTTTTTTTTAAGTTATGTTTTAAAACGCACACTAACTTTTTCACTCAAACAGGCATTACTGACAGGTGGATCAGAGACGCAGATGATGAAAAAGCAAATTTTCTGATTGGGAATTGATCTCTCTTTCTTCTTGAATCTACAGCAAGGATTATGGAAAAACAAAAGGCACAGATGGATGTAAAGTGATATATAGCTGCAGTATGTCCCCAGTGCTACTGATGTCTACAAAATGCACTGACCCTGGTCAAAAAGCCAGGAGGGGCTTCGCACTGTCCATTAACCTTCTGTACGCTGCTCAATGTGCTAGAAGAGGGGCAGAAAATCTTACAGTACAACTGTTCATGCACCCTCATCTATGCTCACTAGCATTATCATTTATGTAGAAAGCAGCAGAGGGTGAGCACAAGTGTGATTGCTAGCACTAAGCACCTCCTCCTGCCTCTGATTGTTTCACTACATAATAGTAATTTTAATAAATGTCTAAAAAAAACATACAGTTTTAAAATAAAAGTTACAAACAACAGCTGTAACCCTCGTAACAAAGTTGAGCAATAAGGAGCTGCCTACAGATTTATCTTGATCATATTTTTTTGTGTTGTATATTGACACTTATCCCAGGTCACATTCATCTTTTCAGTGAAATATGTTCAACTTGTACAGATGAGGGGCTTTATTTCCTTCTGAGGCGTGTATGCTCACCACTTTAACATTAGCTGATTCTCAGTTTTTCACTCGAGGTACAGTAAATCATGAAATGCTGAGTCGGTATTTTGTGGCTGGGGATGAAAAAGGAGAAGGAGGAGGAGGTTGTCGGCGCAGGTTTTATCTGTGCGTCTTTCTGTCCTGCAGGAGTCTGGCCTGCGGTTCCACTACGTCGCTGCTGGGGAGAGAGGAAAGCCCCTCATGCTGTTTCTGCACGGCTTCCCCGAGTTCTGGTAGGTGGAGCGGTGAGAGCACCGCTTTGGGTTCAGCTGCAAACGTTTACACGGTGGCTCTGTGTTTTGCATCCACTGACTGTAGCGTTTCTTCCCCTTAAGGCTGCTGCAGCACTGTTTATTATCTGTATTCTGACTTCAGCAAAAATCCATCCCAGTCTTATTCACAGATGTGGATTATAATTGGCATGGTAATGGTGAGAGGGGTGTTTCAAGATGTCCTTGTCCTGAAATGGTAAAAAAAAAAAAAGCATATATATGCTGAGCATTGTGTCCTGGAGTGAAGCCAAAGAGCTATAAGCCTGTCCATACCTGTAGGATGTTATGTAGGCTGAGGGCTGGAAAGGGATTCATTTAACAGTAGACAAGAGCTTCACTCTGCATCTTCCTGATTGGAATGATGAACTGAGCTGAAGGTGGTCAGAAAGAAGCAGCTCTTCCTTTTTGAAATCTGTTCATTTACTTTTAGAAAGCCAGACCAGCGTGTAGAGGATTGTACAGCAGTAGACATATCCCTGCAACATTCAGGATGTCCCATGCTTGTATTCAGCCCTAATTTCTTATTCGGTGCAGGTCTGAACTTTGACTGGACCATTCTTATCAATGGGTATGGTTTAATGCAGCTGTGTCCAGATGTTTGTCCTGGAGGCCAAGTTAAAAGCACCCTTTTATTTTGGTATATGTAAAAATGTATGTGGCGTTTATTTTTTTAATCTGTTTAAATAATTCACTAAAACATGCAAGATTTTATTGAAGCAAACTAAATTGTTGGATATATATATATATATATATATATATAATATATATATATATATATATATATATATATATATATACAGTATATATATATATATATAGGAAGGTGGTTTCCTGATTAATAATGTTGAAAACCTCCCTAAGCTGTTCATGTTGTCGGGATTGTTTCCCATTTTCCCCACTTTTTTCCAATGAAAGTATAAATATGTCTGCAGTTTAGTGATAGTACCACAACATATTGTGATAAAACTTTAGGTCCATATTGACCATCCCTACAGACCAGTTAAGGAAGTACATTTAAAAACATAACTGCAGACTTAATGAAAAATATGTGAGCTGTGGTGCTGAGACTGCAGGAGTCAGGGAAGTGTTTGATCAGACCGTCAATTCCCAAAACCACACACATATACACACGCACACACAAAAAAAAGTAAAAGCACATGTGGGGTCAATGCATGGTAAAAAAAAAAACTCCCAGGGTTTAAAGGACCCCATCTCTTAAAACCATGGGAGGGTTAATACTTTCTTAAAAGTTATTTTCATAATCTGACAAGCCCCACTTGAATGGATATTATTTTTTTTTAAATATGACTATGACCTGACAGAATCACAACTGTACATGTTTCTCTTCAGGTTCTCTTGGCGATACCAGCTGCGCGAGTTCAAGAGCGAGTTCCGTGTGGTGGCCGTGGACATGCGCGGCTACGGGGAATCCGACCTGCCGCTCTCCACAGAGAGCTACCAGCTGGACCACCTGGTCACCGACGTGAAGGATATCGTGGAGTACCTGGGTAAGAAGAGCTTCCCCGTAATCTCCTGGCCGGAGGGCTGGCCAGACGGTGTTGTGACAGCGTCTCAGGTCAAAATAAAACTTGTTTATCAGTCTGTGGTCTTTGGACAGCCCTCAGGCCTGCAGCGCACACAGCATGACAAACTTCCTGTGAGTCAGCCTGCTGACTCCATCCTAACACTAGCAGGAAGCAAGCTGGAGGCTGTCCTCACACACCACCACCATCATCTGACAATTATCTGACCAGAATAGCTGCTGCTTTGTTTTTCCTCCCTTTACTCTTAAAACTGATGCATATTTCACACTTTAACTCCTTTTTAAGGTTCTATTTAAATCCAGCATTGAAGTGTCGCTGAAGATTCAGGTTCTCAGCTGTCACTTCAGAACTAACAATGTGCTAAGTGGCTTCTTTTGTAGCAGCTACAAGAAACCTGATCTAATTCAAATGGTCACCTTCTGTCTTTCCTGCAGTTGCTGTTGTTCATTAACATGGAGATGTCTATTTGAAGAGAAGATGGAAGCAAAGGTGCTTTTTGGCACATTAGATGTCTGTTCATGTATTTTATATAAACCAGTTACAGAAACTATTTAACCAGTTAAAAGAGGCACGAGCTTTACATTAATGTCCAGCCATGGCATATTGTTCCGCTTGATCAGAATCATTAGCAGGCACACACACTTTTACTTTTTCTACGTGTCACTACAGAAAGATTCTTCCAGTTTGTCCACCATCTTGAACACTAATGGGCGTTTAGGTTTCAGGGAGTTGATTCAAATCAGTGTCAGGAAGCTGAAAATAAAGCTGATTACAGAGGCTGAAGGTCAAAATGGTTTATCAGCACAATGTCAACATTGCGCTGATAAACCATTTTGACCTTGGTTCTTTAGTTTGTAGCTTGTAGCTGTATTTCATTTTTAATGTGCAAAGTAAGCATAAATCCAACCATTCAAACTTAAAAAAAACAAATCCAGTTAGACTATGGTTGATTCATCATATTTCTCATTTTTTCCATTAACATAAGACAAACAATGCAAACTTTTGCTTTAGAACATAAAAATAGGTTAAAGTTATTGGAAAAAGAAAGTACACCTTTTAGAAGAAGATCCAGGCATCGAATTGCAAAGTTGAATTTCTTTTAAGACATTTTTGATATATACAGCATTTTAATAACAACTGAAGGTAACACAGTCACTTGATTGTGCTATAAATTGTCCTGGTTTTCCCATGAGTAGATGTTGCTACAAAACCCAGACACAGCTTTTCATCATGAAATGACAGTATGAAAAATGTTGAGTGTTTCTGTATGCTTAAAGTTAAATTTTTTTCAGACCAGAAAGAAGGTGAGCTCTGATTTTGTCATGAGTGTAGCAGTGAATCCTGCCTCCTCTGCTGTTGTGCTTAAAAGGCTCATTCATAAGTGATGTGTCCTCGCTGACTGTCACTTGAATAACACAAGCATTTCTCCGATAGTGTAAAAAGTAAAAGAAAATGAATAAAAGAAGTTGAGTTCTTATAAACCCCAGAAAGCCTCTGCTACTGGTTGGTTGATTTCCTATTTGCAGACAGGCCAGCGCCTGTCCAGAAGCTGAATGTGGATTAAACTCCACTTTTAGCCTGATTTGTTGTCCCTAATCTGAGCCCAGTGAACAGTTCAGCCCTTGGCGATATCCTCCACAATCTATGGAGCACATTCTCTGTGAAACATTAAGGAAAGCACAGTTTTAGTAAAGCCAGTGATGGCTGGAGGAAGAGCTTGCTGCATTGTTCCTGCTGTCACTTTACGTTACTTCACAGACTGTCAGGAGTGAAGCACTCAATAATTCATCCTGCTGTGCAAATCATGCTTGATGGTCACTTAAGCGTGGAAAAAAGCTTGCTCTGATTGTACTATACCTGCTGTCCTCTGATCAGCAACTGAACCAGGGGTCAGCAACCTTTTCCATTCAAAGAGCCGCTTTTGCCCCCGCTGCTTCAAAATAAAACTCGAGCCGCAAAGGAACAGTTTTCAAAGTATATACAACATGAAATGTTTCATTATGAAAGATAACAAATGAAACTTTTTTTTCTATTTTCAGATTTTAAAGCAAAATGAGTTCTCGACTACAAAAGAAAAAAATTCTATTTTGCTGAATGGAGATGAGACTTTTCTATAAATATGAAAAATGAAGAAAGATAACGTAGCTTGAAGCTAATTACTTTTAGTCTGCTGTGAATATTATGTGCATATTTTGTGTAAGAACTAACAGGAAAAAAAAATATCCTAAATTGACCATTTCCTTTTGTACCTGTAATCAAAAACATTTCCGTTTTGGAGCCGTAGCTCACAGAGCCTTGAACTACTGTAGATAGTAAGAGACCTTCAGTCCACACCCACTGGTAAAAATCCACACTATTTTTTAACATTACAGAGTTGCAAAGGTATTCATAGAATTTGAACTTTTCCGTAACCTTTCACATTACAGTGTGATTGATAAAGTGTCCTTCTCTTCCAACAGTCCCTGACCCAAATAATAAAAACGATAAATTCTTTACAATCATTCTTTGTATTCACAATAGTGTTGCTATTAGTACACAGATTAGTTTTGTCTGAAAAACTCAATGTATTGTCTTCCTTCTGCTTCGTTGCTATTGACTACTTTGTGTGGGTCTGCCACATAAAATCCCAGTGAAATACGCCAAGCTTTGTGTTTGTAATGTGACAGAAGGTGATAGTTAAAGCAGCAGCACTGAGACTTTGCTGAGTCGCTGTGAAGGACGTGTGAGCTCGGAGTTGATGGGCGGCTAAATCGTATAAACAGGTGGAAATGGGTCTATCACAGGTTGATCAGGGGATTACTCAGTGGGGATGGGAACAGTTATGTGATCATTTTGATCTTTTAGTCATGGTCTTCCTCAGCTGTCGGTCATTAAAACATTAATTAGACAAGACCAAAGGTTCTTTTAGGATGAAAAGTGTTACCTGCTATGCTGTACCATGAAAAAGTGTTTCAGAGGCTATAAACGGCAAACAGCGTGTGTACTTTTGAAACTACAGTTGAAACCAGAAGTTTACGTCCATCTAACTCTTCCGACTATTGCATCTAAAATTTCTGACCATCATTTCTGGGCTTACACCCAGAAAATCAATGTAAATACCTACTTTTAATGACATTAATAAATACAAATCTAAAATATTCTCTCATTTTTGTGGCATTTAGTGAATAGTAATAATTTTGGTAATTCTAACTGACTCAAAACAGGAGGAGTTTGGTCTGATTTAACTTCAGACGGGGGGGGAAAGAGTGTTTCTGTACTCTTAAAGTTAGATTTTGCTTTTTTACAGTGTTTGTAAACTTCTGGTTTCTATTGCAAGTCCAGACTTTGACTTGGCCACTTCGAAACCTTTATCTTGGTTTTAAGGAGTTGAGCTATCCAGAGGCTAACTCCGCTCTGCTTCAGGTCGTTATCCAGTTACGCAAACCAAGTCGAGGCCAAATTATTTTTCTCTTTTCAAATAAAAAAATGTGATAAAAAATCATTTGAATGATTCAGACTGATGATATTTGTGTCTAATATTGAAAATGGTTGATCTGAAATGTTTTAAGTGTCATAAACTAGAAATGCATGAAGGTGAGTATTTATTTATGAGACTATATCCACATGGTGTAGTTTTAATGAAAAGAAAAATGTTGTGTGCATGCATGTGTGTCTGTGTGTGCGCGCACGTGTGTGTGTGTGTGTGTGCATGCGTGCGCGTGTTTGTTTCCTTCCCAGGGTACAACAGGTGTTGCCTTGTGGGCCATGACTGGGGTGGAACCATAGCATGGCTGTTTGCCATACACTACCCTGAGATGGTGACCAAGCTGATAGTCCTGAACTGCCCCCATCCTTCTGTGTTCACAGGTACGATCTCGCCACAAGCACATCCTCACACGTCGCTCTTCACGCTTTGAAGGAAAACCAATTTTCCCTCATGCTAATTAGAGAAGCTCAGATCTGACTCTCGGAATATTACAGGAATTATGATTGTTAATTAGAGGCGTCATTACTTCGATTGCGTGTCTGCATCCAGCTGGCAGATCTTCCTCTGCCTTTGGGGGGAGGCAGGATGATGAGGAGCTAATTACAGGGAGGCACCCACAAAGCTAAAACAGCAGGTTTGACTGCAGGAGACGGGGCGGCAAAGTCAAATCCCATCCACCATCCTCGCAAGTGTGTGCAAACTTCCTGTTAATTAAAGCCAAAAATGAAATGTCTCCTTCGCTCCCCCTCTTGTCTGCCTTCTCTTTCTCCTCCAGACTACGCTCTGCGTCACCCCAGCCAGCTGCTGAAATCCAGCCATTTCTTTTTTCTCCCAGCTGCCCCGCTTCCCAGAGCTCATGCTCTCCATCAACGACTTCAAGGTGGGCTTACATGCTTTTCAAGGTCAAGCTTGTGCGTGAGTGTGTATGTGTGCGTGTGCATGCGTGTGTGTGTGTGCTGGTGAATATCGCACACTGCTGCAGTGTTTGTTTTTCTGTGTCAGTGTCATTGGTAGACATGCACTCCTTTGTACAATCTACAAATACTCACATACTATTCAACACGTCCCCCATTTAATTGGGCTGTTACCTTCTTCCCTGATGTGTAAATTATCAGAGATAATTTCAGATTTGCCAACACATTGGATTTCAATTATTTTGCATGAATATAGCTCCTTAATAAAGCTCCAATAAAGCTGAGGCTGAAGCTGCATTGGCTCCTTTCCTATGAGACGAAGCTGGTGCCTTATTATCGCCTCATCAAACGGTGCTGCAGTTCAGTTTCTCTCCCCTTCGACAGAGAATTAGGGCCAGGCTAAGGGTGAAAAAGTAAATTACAAGAATAAAGTCATATACATACCAATAAAAAGTCCTAAATTACAAAAATTAATACAGCGTTGAAGTCAAAATAATATAACTAGAAACATTTGCTTTGAAGTTTCAAATTATCAAATAAATGGTGGTATAAGACAAAAATATTCAAAGTTGATTCAAAAATTCAACTTTTAAAGCTTTCTGAACTTGCAATATCTTCATACATCATTATGGAGAACTTTTGGCTTTTTCTACTTTCAATTCAGCCTTGTTGAAGATCAACTGATCACAAGGGAAGAACTCTTCAGCAGCATGAAGTTAATTTTACTTAATAAGTGAAATGGTTGTAAAGATACGCCTTCACAAACATCTCACTTTTTTTTTATTTCAGAGATCCCTGTTGTTTTGGCAGCAGTTTTGTATTTAGCCTTAACAGTGATGCCATATTCAGTCTGAGTTTTCCAGGTTTAGAAGCACAGCATGAGAGGCCCGAACTGCAGCTGAAGGTCATCAGAGCTGATCTCACCCGCGATGCAGCTTCTCTGTCTCACATTACGGGAACATCGGCCTTCCTCCTGCAAATTTTCTGCTGATCAAATGGCTCCAGTGTCAGTCTGCTGTCTGTCTGTCTATCTGTCTGTCCTGCAGGCCCTCAAAGCCTTGTTCACCAGTCGGAGCACCGGGATCGGGAGAAAGGGCCGATGGCTCACTGCAGAGGATTTGGAAACCTACTTGTATGCACTCTCTCAGCCGGGAGCTCTGACAGGAGCTCTCAACTATTACAGGAATGTCTTCAGGTGGGGGAATGATTCATATTTCATATCTTTTTTTTTTTCTTTAAATAAAAAAAAAGAAAGAATTGGAGAAAAGTCTTCTATAGGGTCTGAAAGCATCTGGGGTCACTCACTGACCTGCCCCACTTACACAGTAGCAGGATGGTTTTCAGCCACCGTGGCCCGGTTCTGTTGACAAAATATCACCTGATTGTTTATCGCTTTATTTAGCCAAACTAACAAACCTTTTAAATGCTTAGAGTCAGACTGTAACAGTCCAATATGATAAAAACTTTTGTATCCTTAAAGGGACGGCATTATGTAAAATCCACTTTTTACATCATGTTCCAATGTAATTCCTTTATCAAAACCATAACTGGAGTGTTCCCTGAATTCTTTCATGCTTGTTTGAGTAATCCTTTAGTCTCCATGGCAACCATTCAACTGTGCAAAACGCCTGCATGGGCCTAGCTGCAGTTTCCAAGCTTCTAAGCTCTGCTTCACAAAGCATACCTCCCCTGCGACTCCCCCTCTCAGCTCCTTCAGACTAGCCAGGAGCAATTAGCAAACAACTGGTGAACCTGCTGAGTTCAGCATAAGAGCTACTTTTTAGTGCAACGCTGGCAGAAACATTGTCAAAAGGTTTATAGAGTGGCCATGGTTTGATGACTTCCTGCAGGCGGAGTTTCATAATAAGCAGGAGTTTTTAAAGATACAGAGGCCCAATTTCAAGGCGTTTCAAATTTCTTTTAAGTTATATTTAATATAGCAGTAGTTATTTGATTGTCCTATCAAGATGCCTAATGCTGCCCCTTTAAGCCATGTTGTTTATGTCTGCTTTTAAAATGTTCAGGAGTAATTACCATTGCAAAAAGGTTTAACCGCTTTAGTGCTCGTCACAAAAACAACAGCCACAAAGTAGTGCATGATTGGGAAGCAGGAAAAATATATGATTTTCAAAATGTTCTTCATTGTAAGATACATTTCACTCACTGAGATTGGATGGAGAACATCTGTAAACATTTATTTATTTTCTGGCCTGCCAACAGATTTGCCATTTGGTTTAACTATTGACTGTAACTGCACCATTATAGCAGAGGAGCATATAGGGAACAGCTGCATTTACACTGAGACTTAACGCACCAGTGGACTTTCTGACTAACTAGAGGACTTCTCAACATAGCAGGGTTTAGCCTCACTGACCCTTCTGTGTTCAGAGAACGTTGGCTGGATGTCGGCCAGACATTTCATGGTGTTTCATTGAGTTTCTTGGCAAACGTCGTCTGTAAACAGACTGAACATTCATAGCTACACTCAGGGAATGCCGTCTGAACGCTAGCTGGGAACAAAATGAGGGACCAATACAAATGGCCACCACCAGATGCTTTTTGTTTTGTTTTTTATGAAAAGCTATCAAATTTATTTCTATAGCAACAAGAAAGTTAAAAGTGTTTTACACCATAAAAACATAATACAGTGACCAATTAAACATTATATTTTGTCAGATGCAAAATCATCAAGCAGACATACCTCAAATATCCTGATCAAAGGTAAAGTAGAGGTGTACCCAATTTGGAAGAAGCAGCAGTGCAGCTCTACTTAAAGCCTGAAAGTACTGTTCACTGTTAGATTTACATAAACCCTGGAAGTTGTTTGGAACGTTGTTTGGGTTTAACTTGTAAATATGCACACAGAGCATCATTATCTAGTAGGAAATTAGCATTACCACCTTTATATCTAATAATACTATCATTACTGACACAAGTCTGCCAAATATCTGCATCATCCTGCAGCTTTCTTTAATAAACTCTCCACTTCTGTTAGCTGAAAGGAGGAACAGGAAAGAATATTGAAGGACATGTACTGTATTATTTTTATTTTTTTTACATGTGAACTGTGTGTGCATGACTGGGCAGACCATCTGCTCCCTTCTCAAGCAATGAGCTTCCTCAGAATAGCTTTAATCTGTTCACATGAAAGAAATTGTACTGACCCATGACCATCAGGGATGTAAATATCAATGTACAGTCATTCATTATTTATCCAATCATTTCATATGTATTGATTGATTAACCCTTTAATGATGTATTTGACAACACACTGTGCCACTGTGTGGGGTTTCACTATCACTAGTGCAGATAATATAAAAAAGAGCATTCCAGTTGTTCAGGATATACTGGGCCTGTTTCAGGTGAGTTCAGAAGTCTCAACTCAAAAGGAGTTGAGACATTTTTCTAGTATTGCGGGACCTCCAGAGGACCAGACCAAAGACCATCTCCTTTGTTCCTTGTTGTTTTCGTGCCAGCTCTACTGCAGTTTGGTTCATCTCTGGCTGCAGTGTGAACATAGCTTTAGTAGTGTGTGATTTTTACTTTTGTAAAGGCAATGCAACACACTGCTTGAACCCTCCCCTCCCCCCCACACCCACACACACACACACACACACACACACACCCCAAAGATTTCAGAAGGGCACTTTTAGTCTGGAGTTAAAACGGCCTGTGCTCTAGCACCATCTAGTGGTCTATCTATGCACATCCTTGTTTTTACCTACCTATTTCAATGGCATACAGTTTACAGGTTTAATGTGAGAGAATGTGAAAATATTTAAGGAGTGTGAATATTTTTGCAAAACAATTTCTTTTTCTTCTTGTTCTTCTTCTTGTCAGCTAAAGTGTAACTTGTATCTGTCTCCAGCTCGCTCCCTCTGAGCCACAAGCACGTCAGGTCTCCGGTGCTACTGCTGTGGGGAGAGCGGGACGCCTTCCTGGAGCAGGAGATGGCCGAGGCGTGCCGCCTCTACATCAGGAATCACTTCCGTCTCAACATCATATCCGGGGCCAGCCACTGGCTGCAGCAGGACCAGCCCGACATTGTCAACACCCTCATATGGACCTTCCTGAAGGAGGGAGAGGGACGCAAAAGCTACAGGAACTAAACCCGCACCGCCCTCGCACCCCACCCCTCTCCCCCCAACACCCACCCTGCACCGTCCCCACTCTCCCGGAAGCCTTGAATATGCCTGTGATACCAAGCAACATAGTGATGATGCAATCATTCTTTACATTTTTTCACATTTTAGATATATTTTTTAAAAAAAAGAAGTCGGCGAAGAAGAAGGAGAGAATCAAAGCACACCACTCACTCAAGAGGAGAGGACACACGTTTTAAGATATTTTTTGCACATGACAGCGACATATCCGCCTTAAAGTTTTGTCGGTTTCAGCATTACAAATGTGTGGCGAAATCTTTTTATTTATTTATTAAATTTATTTTTCTTTGTGACCTGTATTGTGTGGTGCCTTTTAACTTCGGAGCTGTCGCTGTGTGAAGACGTCGAGGCGTGTCGTTGTCCACTGTTCTCTTGTCGCTCAGCTGTATTTCGGGCACAGTCCCCTGGGAGGCCCGCCTCCCACGGCTTTGTTTATCAGGTAGTTTGTCAAAATGGAGGTTTCTTTTTTAGTATTTTTTTTCTCCTCCCTCAGATATCTGCTCAAATATAGAGAATGTTAACTTGATCTTCCTGTAGAGAAATGTTAAGTGACGGTTGCCTATTGTACTATTTTGTATCTCTTCCTACACACTGCATTTTGAATCTCACTGAGCCAGGTCGACACTGTTTGATTCTCTAAACAAACTGAATAAGTGTCTGTCAGACTGCAATGCTTCTTCGCATTTTCAACCTATTTTTGGGTGACTATTGTCGTCGGGTGTTTGAAGCTATAAACAGAATCTCATGCTCTGTTTTTGTGCTTGCAGCTGTCACACCAGCAGTCACTGTAAGCTTTCACACAGAGGAGATGTGGGGGGTGGGGGGGAGAGCAGAGGAGGTGTTACTAAATTTGTCAGAGTCGAGTGACACAGCAGTTTGAAGCTTTTTCTGCAGAACAAACGTCTGGATAGTTGATATTTATAACTTTGCTCTGTGGTAAAGAAAAATGCTGATGTAGAGTCACATTAGTTTCACATAAACGGCTTTCAGAGGGGTGTCGGCACAGTCACACTGTTCCACCTGAAAAATTAGATTCAATTAAGAGAACTAAACCGGAAATTTATATTTTTATTTTATATTGCTGAATTATACACCTGCACTATTGTTTGAAATTAATAAACATTTTTTTCTCTTTGAAAGAATTGTTTTTGTCCTAATGAATTCATATTTAACCCCAGCTGCTCTCTGCAATAACAGCAAAACAAATGTTTGAATCCTTGCTAATATACTGTACATATTAAAAGTGGCGTTGACAATCTAGTAGGACGAGAGAAACAATTGCAGGAAGAGACGATGACGTCATCGGCATGCCTGGGACCCTTCAGGAACAGTCAGGAAATCTCGAAACAGGCGTGGATAGTCCGCAGTTAACAAAGAAATAAATGTTTCGTTTTCAGGATTGAAATAAGAATGTTCAAATTGATATATACAAATAGAATAATACTGTATTTGTCCCTTTTTGCTGAAATAGGTGTAGCTGCAGCAAATTTCGGAGAAAGAAACACAAGATACACTTTTTAAAAACAATCTCAATAAAACAGTTGAAAACTATACAGCTGTGAAAGTAAAATATAATCCATTTTCCGTTTTAATTTTCTACAAACGGTAAGAACTCGATTCAATATACCCAATCCAAACATCTCATTCTACATTTATTTTTATATAAAAAGAAAGCTAGATGGGATTTCTGTTTTGTAATCTCAGTACCCTTTGCATTGTTTATATTCATGCATAACCATTTGGATGCAGAAAACTGCAAAACTGAATCAAATCTATCATCTCATGTTATGAGAGATAACGTGTCATGAACGTTACCAACAAGCCATGTAGAAGCAGCAGTCCACGTGCTTGCACTGCGCATGTCAGAATGCTTCCTGGTTCGTCCACTCTTTGGTTATTTGTCAAACCGTGTTCCGTGGGCGGGGAGCAGCGTGCAGTAGTGATGTCAACAACATCGGTCAGTGGGTCAGCACCCTTGTAATGTCGCTATGTGAATATATACAAATGCTGCCCAACGGAAAAAACACGGAATATTATTTGTGCTGGTCTGTTTTTGTCACGAGCCATTCGAAGTTCACATTTAATCGCATACACCGTTATCGGTAGCCAGTCTTAGCTAGCGCTAGCATGCTAGCTTTGAAAGGAAGATAAGAGATGTCCAGTGTATTTGGTGAAGCACAGGCGGAAGCTAACGGAGACGGAACAGGCACACTCTGACAGCTCAGGTATGTTTCCGGTATGTTTATGTGGTTTTGTTGGTTTTAATTCGTACTCGGTTAAATAACTGCTGGGCTTTTAACTCCCCCTGTCTATTTTATTTATTAACTAAGCGCTTTATATTTTTAAATAATTTACGCCCTTATTTACGTTATGAATGTGCGTTGAATATTCTCTTGTTATCGTCAAATAATTTTGATTCTTGTAGCCGCTACCTCTTGTTACCACTAACTTGCGAAACAGCGCCTCTTCGGTCAATTCGGCGAAAAACGATATTGCTACAAATACAAAAACCTGCAGAAATATCCATATTATTCACAGACATGATTACATCTGCAGTCAGTAAGATAATATAGTATGGTTCATGGGTGAATATGTTTTTCTCCCAAATGTTTAGATTATCATTATCATTTGCAACTTGATTCTCTTCTCAAATCACAAAGTGAGGTGTCTTATATGGTCTTTTAGAGAATTTCTTGAGCCATGATCAACACTGAAGCTGCAAGAGAATTCCAGGCCAAAGAGCGCAAATACAAAGAACAGCTGAGGAGATGTTTATCATCTGCTTTGTCTGCAGACCTCAACAGGTAATATTTACCTATAATTGCACAGGCATTGAATAAGATCACGTATTGTTTGTCTCACACTTCACAGTTATTTCACCTCTTTGTTTTGACTGATCAGAACTCCAGATGAAATACACAGAAATTCTTGTGGTTGAGTATACTTAATTTTTGTAAAATTATATTGCAAACTGTATTATAAAATTATATTTTGAATAATATAATTGTGAGAAAAATGTGAAAATGTTAAAGAGGGATAGCTGTGAGCCTGACTCTTAAAGTGAAGCCATATGAAGAAGATATCAACACATCAAGCTCACAAGGAATTTCTTCTATAAACAAACTTTTTTTTAATTGGCTAATTGGTCACATTGATACAAGCGACCTGGGATGGGAATCCTCTTTTAACAAGAGTGGCCTGTCAGGTCTTGTTTCTTCACTGTGATTGGAACTGCAGAACAAATGTGACACCGACATTTGATCTATGAGTGCACACTTGGCCGACGCAGACTGTTTTCTGGGTCACCCAGATCAGTCATAGCAGCGGGATGAGGTATGATGATGGTAAAGAAGAAGTGGACCGCCTCAGGACTTGTGTGTTCCAAAGTCCTGAAGTGGAAAAACAGGCCATCGGATATATGTTTAAACAGGAATTATAATGAGGCTTGAAAAGAATGGGAATTTGATTAATGTATCTCCTGGGACTGGGTAAGCAGAGATAAAACAAAATAGAGAGGAGATGTAAATCTCTAAGTGTCTAGTGTTTCAATTTGATTCTGATTTTTAGGGTTACGATTCAATTCTTAAATGGCTTATAATTCGGAAACCAATTTTTCTAATCTGTCTTAGCTGCCTGGCTTTATATTAAACAAAAATAATTATTCAAAATATCATTTGTACAAAAAATTAAGCAGACTCAATTTTGAGCTTTGTGAATTGATTCAGAATTCCCAGGACTAGAAATTGTGATTCTTTGTGGAATTGATTTTTTCTGACCCTCTAAAATAGAGTATCAAAAAGTTTCTTTACTTTTGATTTTTTCATTCACCCATCAACCCACAAGTTGGTGTTTTAATAATTTTTTTTCCTGGTTCCATATTTTCAACTGCACCACTGTGCAGATTTTACAGGGAAGGTTTGTATTTGGATTTTAAATGCGTAAACATGGCTGACCACTCTGGATATTTAAGTCAGGCAAAGTATGGAATTCCTTAGAGATTGCCCATCGGCTAATACTTGCATGTAAAACCTATCTTATCTACGTCTATGAAGGGAGAGCTGACTGACAGACCAGCCCAGCAGGTCATGTCTGCATGTTTGCAGTTAACAATAGTCACCCCACTGTTGCCAACTCAGCAACTTTCTTGCTATTTTCAGCATATTTTTCCATTCATGATTAGACAAAAAACTGCAATTGGTGCTCCCCTATGCTGTCACCTTCCTAAAATAATGATGTAAGTAAAAGGTTTACTAAGTAAAAAGTAAGATTTAGGTAAAAGGTTTTGTTTTTCTTTTTGCCAAAATCACTTTGGCAAGACTGAGGTCATATTTTGCCATGGAATTCTGAGAAAATGTGTAAAATGTTTCATTTCTATTTATTCTTGGTTTTAATGTCTGTGTATTTGTCGCTATGATTTTAAAGTCTGAGGCAGAAACCTGGAGAATTACTGCTGTGTGTCTCTCCAGGTTGCTGCAGGAGGAGCTTGAGGCAGATGTCTCCCTGTATGCAGGTTCTGGTTCAGTCCGAGCTCACAGAGCCGTGCTGCTGGCCAGAGCTCCTCATCTCCTACAAGGGCAGACGCATAAAGATCCCATCATCATCCATCTGCCAGGTTACGATCTGCCAGCACTGAAGGATTTTCTCAGGTAGACTCTGAGTTCTCTTCTGTTTCCTGGTTTACTTAACAGAACAGCCTCAGATCTGCATTTCTTTTGGCACTAAACTTCCAGTGGGTGTCTTACAGAAGTTCATTTACATATATTATGAACCTCAACAAATACCAAAAATACCTCTATAATTGTACTATTAAAGAAAAGTTGAGTCGACTTCTCTGAAAGCAGCATCATTTAACACCTCGGTTGGAATGCTGCTATGAATGAGCTTTAACAATCTGTGAGTCGAATCGTTTAGATGAATTCATAATACTGCTGAGAATTTTCTGTTTGTGACTCATACTTGAAAGGTTTCAGCTTTCTCATTGAGAGGTTTGATCCTTCAGGGAGCAGCAGCAAATTGTCAATATGTTCTCAGTTTCTCTGTTAACTATATGCTCATCCCAGCTGCTGCTAGGAAAGCAAAGACAGATTCTTACAGCAGTCATGGGCTCCTACATCACATTAGGGCTGCTCAGACTCGCATGTGAACTTTTTATGTTGTTTGCACTGAACGCCAGTGCAGACTGAGAAAAGGGCCTTCTTCAGAATGAATATAAAAGTATAATTATTTCATTTAGGCAAGTGAGTTTCCTTCTGAAGTTTTAATCTGATCCAGATTCATCGAAATTGGTGGGTTTTATTGGAGAGAGCTGGCTAATGTGCAGAGTCCATTTCATTTTATTAGAGTTGAGGTGTGAACAATTCCAGAAGCTTAATTTTGCTTTTCAAAAGAGTTATAAAATCTTTTAATGATCCTTGTCCTGCTGGAACAACCAAGTTCTGAACTGCTTCAGTGTCAGTGGTTCCTGTGGACTGGACAAAATAAACTACATGTACATTCTTCAGTTTTCACCTCAACTCTGCTTCTAGACGATTTAAACTTGAATGTAACAGGATGTTCCAACAGGATCCCAAACACATCTTGAAACTGGTTTTGGAAAGGTTAAAGCAGACCAAGTCTATGCTAGAGTATCGTAATGGTCCATACTCTGAAGTGTGGATCGTTCTTCAGAGCTAAATGAATCGAACTCTAGCATTAGCAATAAAAAGACTGGATAAATGTCCAATCAGAATCCTGCCTAAGGCTTATTGATGGCTTCTCTGCAACTCCCCAATGAACATTTCTCTAAATATTAGTGAGAGTCTATGTATAATTTTGATCTTATGTTCAAACCTTTTCACCCAGTTCTTGTTTTGAAGCATCACTAAGACTGGTGGTGATAGACATGTTCCATCCTGAAATAAAATGTGGTTCACATGTATCTTTAAAGCTCATTATTGCTATGACGTTCATACTACTGATGAACATAAAAGCATAAAAGCTTTTTACATGCACTGTAATATCTCCCACATCAACCGACTTCCTTTAATGCAGAGAAGTTGCAGCTCATCTGCGATAACAGGAGGTGTAATACTTAGTTTTGTCCACCAGGGGCAGTGATTCATTTCCAACCTCAACCACTTTCTGCCTGAGCTAGGTGCCTGCTTGGGCTAAAAGATGACTATGTCTTTTATTGCCAGTTAAATGCATTTTAGGAAAACAGATGTTAACCAATTAGAGAACTGAATACAACACTGCCTCTCAGTTCCCATGTGGTCAAGGTAGTATACCAGGCAAAATATAGAATATACATTGTTTTTGAGAAGGTTTATGTCACTGATTAAGATAAACGTCTCTGCCCACAGGGTGAAAATACTACTCAGTCCTGTGACGACAGAAGTCATTTTGTGTCGGATGATACTGTAGCTTGGAAACGCACAATAGGTTCCATTTTAATTAACTTTCAGAGTCTTGCCCACAGGCAAGTGTACACAGCAGAGCAGAGCATGCGAACGGCTGAAGCAAACCATGACGTAGAGAGCAGCGCTGCAAACCGAGCAGATCTCACAGTCCCACTGACTCAGGTAAACAGATCAACACGTGGAGGGTTTATTCTGGATCATGTGACCACTAAGCTGCCCACCTCTATCCACTTTCCTCACATTATGTTTTCTTAGTCATAATCTACTTAAGAGCTAATCCCTTTTGGGCCTTTGTTGCTGTTCCTGCTAATTACAAGAAGTTCCTGCAGATTTAGACCCTGCTTGTCTTTATTCTCTTAGTTTACATTGTTTTATCAATCACATAATGTATCCAGAGCAGATTAAAGTTCATGTAAGATGTTTTGGTGCTTCCTTATTATCAATCTCTGCTTCTGTCCAGGTGCGTTTGTTCTTGAGCCAGCCTCAGGCCTCAGTGCTGACTTGCTGGATCTGTACAAAAAGGGAGAACAGTGCGACATCACCATCCAGGTGTCTGAGCAGGTCTTCTCCTGCCACAGGTAGAGCTACTTTAGTAGCTATCCACTAGACTACAGTTTCTTTGAAAAGTGTTCATACACCCTGAAACTTTTCTAACGATGGGAAATCTTATGGCTTTGCTGAGTAAAGGAGCTATTTTAGATCCCAAATTGTTTCTTAAAGTTTGTGTTGAAATGAATTTATCACTAAATAAGTAATATTAAATTCTGTTTTGAACTCAATCACTAATTTACAAAATATACAGAACTTGAAGCCTTTAACATTCTTATAGTTTGATGGTATTCTCACAAGACAAACCTCCTGTATTAGAACTAGTGAATAGTTGAATAAAAGTGGGAAGGGAATCTAGAACATTTCTGAAGAAATTTAAAACCAACCTTTCTCATTTAGCATATGCAGATGTAAATGAGGGGGTCAGATGCTGACTTCGGTTCTGGGGGCCTCAAGTTTGAGCATCAAAGCTTAAACAGCTTAAAACAAAAGAGTCTGTCTTTGTTGCATGTCCTGAAAATGTCCAGAGTTAGCTAAAATGCTGTTAGTAAAATATGAGCTATCATAGCATGTTGACCTCCAGTAATATACTCCATCTAGTATGCAAACAGCAGTGTAAAAGCTAAAATTAGCAAAAATGCTGAGGTTAGTTCTATTTATGTCAGAAGCATATGGGCAATTAACAAGTTGTTAGTCCTTTGTTTCCAGCTGTAAGTCTAATTGGGTGTTACTCTACCAGCATTGTGCATCTAGACATGGAATAATTTCAATACTATATACTGCAGTATAACTCAAGCTGAGTAGCTGTTATTGGCATATATTTTCAATTTTTGCCTCTGATTTTTAATTGGTTCAGACTTTGACTGTGCCATTTTAACACATGGACATGTTGTCATTTAAACCTAGCAAAAGTAGCTCTAACTACAAGGAAAAACTATTCTGATGGCAGAAGGCAAAAGTTCAGTTCAGTTTCACTTAAGTTTGGTAAATTATCAACATTAAACGCATAAATCAAAAACAATACTACTTTATCCATAGTTAGGCTGAAGCCAAGGCTCATGCCTGCCTACCAAAGCAAAACATTTTCTGAAAGTGGAAACCTGGACATAAGGGCTGCAGGGACAGACGTTTGTGTTCCTTCTGCAAACACTTTCAGATTTAAAGTAAAATAAACAAAATTAATAACTTTATCACATAAAACCCCTTTATAAATAGTGCTTATGACAGGTCTAAAAAATCAAGAGTTGTGAATGCTTTGGCAGGGATCAGAGTTTGGAGGTTATGGTAAATATGAACAAACTAGAACATTTTTTATCAATTTTGACATATTTGCTCATTCCAACCACATACAAAACGTTGTGTTCTACATTGCCTAGCAGGTGAGGCTATTCATGATTGAGTGTAAGAGGCATATCCACAGTTATATCACAGATTTTCTCTTTAAAAGTGCATAGTGTCAATAGGTGAATAGAAATTTCACAATATCATTCCTTTATCCAGTAGGTGATGCTGTATTAAGAGCTACTGTACACCTTTACATTCTGGTGTCATGTTGAAGCCTTATGTTATGTTGACTGTGCCCTTTCTACATTATGTAACATACAGCAGCAGAAGTGCAGCATGTGCTGCCCCACTCAACAGTGGGTGGTCATTCAGTGATTCAAAGGTAGAAGTTGCAACTAGTAACCATGGAGACAGTTTTCTCTCGACTCCTGTGCTCGTCACAGAGAAGCTGGGCCGTGCTCTGGTTGCTCTGCAGCTGTGATTGCCATGGCAGCAGAGCCAATGTTACGTTGTAACGTTCTCGCTGTCCCTTGATAAACTTCATTCAATAGATATTTCAGTCCTTTACAAAAGCCGTATGAGGATGATACGATGGTGTAGGTGTAGGGATGTACATATGCAAAAAGTTTCAAACACCATCTTTAATAAAGCATGTAAGTAAAATGAATTATAGAACAGAAATAAACCATTCTAAGCATATGGCATGTGCATTAAAAGAAAACATTCTGCTTCACTGGCTTTCTAGGGCAATCCTGTGTGCACGTTCTCAGTATTTCCGTGCTATGCTCAGTGGAAGTTGGATGGAGAGCTCCAGACAATGCATCACTCTGCATGGGTAAGACTTCTTCTCACCTCAAATGTCAACATTTTACCTTGCAAACCCATATACTTATAGGATGCTACTAATAAAGTCTTTGATGGTGTTTGAATTTCTAACGCCTCTTGTTTAAGAAGCATAAATGTCTAGCATTCCAAAGATGCTGAAGGGCCACTGTTAACACCCACACTATCTCTGCCTCCACACTTTGTTTCTTTTTTCTCCTCCATGACGTAAAGTGTCATTTGTCCATGCATCGCTGATCTGAGGGCAACAGAGGAAGATGCGGCTGTCAGATTGGAGAGTGATTGTGTTGATTCACTGGGGAAGCCTTTTCCTTCACCCTCAGGCTGCGGTCTCGTGCATTAAGTGCTGGATAATGTATGATTGTATTTACAGGAGTCAGGGCGATGTTTAAGCAGCTCTTAGCAGAACTGTTTTTGTGATGTAAATGCAAGCTTATCCACATATAAACACAAAATGTTCTTTGTCAAAAACAAACACATTGGGTTCTTGGGAACTATATTTAAAAAGGTGCAACAACTTGTTTGCAGAAGTGTACAAACTTTAACAAAGTCTAAAACAAAATTATTGATGACTACCTTTATTTTGCAATGGTGTACAAAATAATGAGTTGAACTCTTTGTTTCCTTCTCTTGACCAACTGGGACATTAAAATCCAATTGAGACATCTGAACTGAGGGTGTCTCGGCACTTTTAAAGTCTTAAATTTATGCATCTAAAATTCAGGCCTGTAAATTGAACAAGGATTTTTGCAGTTTTTTTTAAAATGTTTATTGATGTCAACCTTTTCAGCTTGGGACCAGATGAGATGGAAATCTTGCTCCAGTTTATGTACGGAGCTGTCATGGATTTGCCCAGCGGAGCCAACGCCAGGTACCGTGTGTCTGAGTATGGGGTTCAGTAATCACTGCACACGATGAGAAAACAGGCTAACCTGAATGCAATCTCTCTACCACACAGTCAGGTTACCATAGCTGCAGACATGTTGGGTCTGGAGGGGCTCAAAGACCTGGTGGAGATGATTTTTACCCGAGACTACTGCCGCTTCTTCCCTAAGGTTAGAGAAGCATCTGTGTGCTACTGTAGGCAGTCTGCTGACATTAAGGGGTTTTGTCTTTAATTTTGAATAAAACTTAGAAATGCTGAGTCATTTAATTTACAAACATCAAATTACTAAACTGTTGTCAGCTCTGATCAAACATTAGCATTCAGATTTAAGTGAACTTGACTGAAACACTTCACACTGTTACATTTTCCCAGATCAACTTGTTTCTCTTCATAAACAAGCATGATATTTACTTGCAAATTATTTATTTGTCAAATATTAGCACTAAAGCATCTGTTTCTTAAATGGAAGGTGTTTTTTTTTTTTCCAGCAGCCAGTTGACGGGGTTCAGAGAACGGTTCTAGAGTGTTTGTCGCTCACACACGCCTTAGGGCTCCAAAACCTCCACATGCTCTGTAGGAGGTAAGTTTGCATTCAGCACCAAGTAGCAACTGTTAATGAGAAAATAATATCACATTCTGAATTCTATATAATGACAAAATAGAATATAATTCACATTGAATACTAATATTCCTACATGGTTGTATGTTATATGGAGACATTTTGAAAACTTAGTTATTTATGAATGGCATGGTTGGAGTCATTCTTGTCACTCCTGGTTACAGCCGATTGACTTCTTTTAGACTTGTTTGTCACTATCTTGCTGCTAGGTAACCATACTTCGGGTTTATGCTTCTCTTATTAAGCGACCAAGAGAGGAGGACAAGGTTCCGGGTCAATCTGCTTTAATGAGAAACATAGCTTGTCTACAAGCCTAAATTTGAATGTTTTTCTTTCATTCTAATCTGGCTTTAATATTTTTAACAGTCATATAATTCAATTTACATAAATACTTTGTTTCTAGCCTAATTTACTTCTTATCTTCTTCATTGTGAGAATCCACCTCTTTACAGCTCTTTCCTTAAATCTTTACACTCAAACTTTTATTTTTCTCTCTTCTACACTATAGACACAAACATCCCAGCATATTACTGGTTTATGTGACAAACTGAAAATAATGCGTAGTTATAAAGTAAAATATGTAATCAGAAATTAAACCACATGCACACTGTGTAGATCCTATGGCTTCAGGAAATGTGTTTTCATTGTGTCCACTCTGCGTTTTCAGGTGGGTAGCAGAACATTTTGTGAAAGCCTGGTGTGAGAGAAACTTCTCCCTCCTGTCCCCGGAGCTGCAGCGCGCCTGCATCACGGCCGTAACGGACACAATGGTGAGTGGACTCCTCCCACAGTCATCTGCTCTGCTCCTTTCAAGCCCAAATATCACCAAACAGAGCACTTGTCCATTTCAACAGGAAGGAAAAAGCACGACGATCTGATTAGAGATTAGCTTTATTCAATTCTCTATAATTAACGTCGGCCTAATTCAGGAGTTGGATGAAGATTGATCTGTGGCCTGTAATTGGTGGTTGAATCTTTAGTCTGTGAATCAAGACTGACCTGCTGTGGTTTGGTCTTGGTACATGCTGACATTACAGCACTATGAGGGGATTCCCTCCTCTGATCAGCAGGGGGATGGACAAGAACAATAATTTTTTATATTTTTTTTTATCTGATGCTGTTTGGTTCACCTCTTTTTTTTGTTGTTCTTAGAGAGTTTTTCCTTTAGCTGATAGATTTTTTCCCTCAGACTGCACGGAACGCCGTGACGCTGCTCTGTGGCACGGAGCAGCTGATTGGCAGCCTCCCAGAGGTGAAGTGGGCCCAGCATGTGAAGGCCATGGCTGCGGAGCTCCAGGAAGAGAGCCTGCACTTCATAGTCCAGCACCTGCCCAGGGTGATCCACACTCAGGCCTTCCACGACCTCCGCAGGGTAATCACAGCTCCACACCTTTTAAACCAGGAGTGCTCACCGTGCGGCCCCCCCTGCGGCCCCCCAGGGAACATTTGTGCTGCCAACTGCAGTTCAAGAATGATTCATATTTGTTTTTTAAGCTACTTATTTTTAATCAGGGTAAAATTATTTTCTCAGTTTAAAATGTCAAGTACGGCACAAAAATATTAATCTTTTTACAGCTGTGCTTTTATAATAAGTAGAACCATGTTTTTTCCAGAGGCTTTTCCTGAAAAGCCGACTTTGCTGCACTCAAATCCGCTTGCATTTAATTTATTCAACCCAGCCAGTCAGCGGCAGGAAGCAGAAGTAAACAACGGATTCAGCTTCCTGTAACCTGCTTGAATCAGGTTCTTGCAGTGTGGAATGAAATCTGTTCACCCAAAAATACCAAACAATCACCCGTTTGAAGTTTAAAATTCACCACAGGCTGGAGATATTACTAATCAGCCTACACAACACACTTTATCTTGTATTGTTTTACCTTTTGGATGATTGTGTAGCTCCTTCTCAGAGCTGCAGTAAACATTCAGTTCCCAACTAACAACAGACATATCAGCTGGGCCTTTTTTTTTACATGATATATTCATCTGTGCTGTTTAAATTCAAAGTTTCACTTTTTGGAATAATGTTTTAGAACTTTCTCATGATGCCATTTCTTCACCAGAAACCTAAAATTAGTGGTTTTAATGTGACAAAATGTGAAAAATCTTAAGAAATGTGAAGACTTTTTCACTGCATCTGTTTTGTTCTTGTTGTGTCACTGACTTGCAGAGGGAGGAGTTTACCAGAGAGCCAACGCTGCTGAAGAAGCTGTGTTTGGCGGTGAGGGAGGGCGTAGCTGTGGACAACTGCTGCGATCTGTTCACTGCTGTCCACTCTCTGTGTGAAGATAACTTTGATGGAGATTTTCCACCTGGAACATCAGAAACAAGAGGAGGTAAACTAATCCTTATTCTTAGTTGGTTTGTTGTTAATTGAACATGTTTGTTAAAAGAAAGCACAACCTTATTAAATTTGAAAGTTTTACTTTATTAGTTTGTAGAATTATATAAATACAAATCCAGAATAGACAATAAATGATACATTATATGATTACCTACATAAATCAGTAGATTTTACAACACTCTTTAGTAGCATGAATGATTTTGATCCTGCAGTGATTTTATTTTGAAAGTCAGTCAAAATGTGGCATTTTCAGCCACTGGACAGATTTTTCCCTTTTTTTGACTCCTAATTTAATATAATTTAGTACGAATTTGTCTCGGTCCTGAGGAAACCAAATTCTGCACTCAATTTATTTATTAAAATTGGCAAAATATAGCGTTTTTAAAAAGTGACCCAATCCTGTTCTTGCTGCTGTGAATAGACGCATTTTTACGCACTGCATGCTTTTCTTTTGATTTGCAAACCAATGAGTTTATGTTTATGTTTTGGATCTACAAAGATTTCCAGATCCCTCTTCCACAATATATTACTTCTTTATTTATGTCATTATAATGTCGCATGTTTAGTTTAATGTGGAGGACGTAAAATAATTTTTTGTTTGTCATTAAAAAAAAGCATTTCTATTGCCACTGGGTACTCACATAAGATCACATCTCTGATACCAGACCTTTGTAGATGTTATTAATTATAGGAAATCAAACTCTCACATAGCATCATTTAGTTGTCTTTTACTGCCATACCAATCAACAGCAGGCCCAGGGACTGTCTGACAAAGTCTTCCAGCAGAACGGATGTTACCCGATTTTATTCTTTGGTCTCCAGATTTCAATGACAGCATGCAGCCTCAGATTGAGATTCAGGTGCTCCGTTTTCCATTAACCAGCAAGAAAAACTGTCTGCACAGCAACGTGAAGACGAGTTAAGCTTGTGAGGTGGCTCCATTGACAAAGTGACCTGGCTACAGCAGTTAAAGCTGCGTACAGTAAAACAGGATGGATTAGGCTGAGGGACACTGTGACGTACGCCGGCTCCCTCACTAATCTAGCCGTGTGTGTCTAATGGCAGTGTGTTGTTGGTAAGATTTGTGACAGCAGAGAGCAGCGTTGGCTCCCGTTTGTCCTCCAGCTCCATTTTTAGAACCAGGTGTGAAAACAGGAATATGGACATCGGCTCATGAGGTCCCAGATTCCGTTTAGGAGAGCTCAGCCACAGAGGCAGAGGGCAAGGGAGGGGCAGGGAGAGAGAGAGAGAGGGAGAGAAGAGGGAGGAGGCGAGGGTATTTGTTGCCATGGTGAAACATTCTTGAAGCAGCTGCTGATTCGCCCGCGCTGCAACGCACCCCTTCCATTCTTCTGCCTGTCTCCTCTGTGTCACCGCCAGCCGTTCAGGCAGGAGATCGGCACGCTACGCGGTCGCCTCTGGACCTTCCTGCTTCAGACCTCTTATGCGGCTCGCCACACGCCGGGATGGGAGGCACTCTCACCCAAACACAAAGAGAGGATATTAGCAGGTAAAGGCTGGAATTCTGTCTCAAGCCCTCGCTCTGTGTATGGAAGGAATGTGAATGCTTTTCATTTGTTGTCTTCTACTAAAGCTGGTGGCTCTGCTTACATAAAAATCCTCCAAAGTCCTCTCTGCTCCAGCTTCTGATATTACAGCAGTGCGCTGCCTGCTAACCCATTTAATATCCAGCCAGAGCTTTTATGAGACATGGTAGCAGTGTGTGTGCAGCTCGCTGGCTTATGTATGCACATCAACATGGTAAATGGACCAGATGCGCCATGCTTGTTTTTAACAGGATGAAGCTTAGCCTGCTGCTGTTGTGGCTCTGCATACATTTAAAAGCTTTCACAAATGCAATTACCAACCCGCTTCATTCATGTTGATCTAATAATATTTGGAAATGGGATGCATGAATAATTGATATGACTGGTATCGGTGTATGGCCCAGTGTTCCTACAGTTCTTAGCAGTTTAGATTCTAAGGATTCAGGATTTAGAACCATTATGTTTCATAAATGTGGAGCTTTGCTTGTAAGAGAATGTACCAGATGTAAATAAAAGATCATTAACTATATTTGTTTTTTATGTAAAATCAGTGAATATGTGAGTGAAATAATGTATTGTTGTTGTTATATTATTGGTAAAACTCATTTGTTCATTGGTTACTTTTTTTCTCCACCTTCTGACAGAGGCTATTGATAAAGGAGACAATCGAAGACTTGGTAAAAAGCCAGTGTTCACTAGCTCACAGGTAATGATCAGTGTTTGGATCAGACACAAGTAACATTTAATTTTGCTTCTTTACATAAATTGAAAATGTCTTTATAATGAAAATAAAACAAGCTTCTTCTTTTTTTTTTCAACTGCCCAAACCTATCACTACAGTGACACTCTTCAGGTTGAGGGGCACCAGTATCTATAGAAATGAAACCTAGTTAATTAGTTATTTAACTGGGTAAAACGGCTAATTGCTCACCAACTTTTTGTTTTTGTTTTTGCACACTTGAACATGTAGAGGCATGTCTCAACCCCTGATAGTTAGTTTTATTGGTCCTTTTATATAACAGCTGTTTCAACAACAGAAAAACCTAGGATTTTATGCTTTTACTATATAACTATATAGAAGCCTTAAAGGGGCAGCGTTATGTAAAAATCAACTGTTTTGAGCTTTACATCATGTTATAATGTTATTCCTTTTTTGAAAACATTCCTGGAGTGTTGCTTTGATTCTTTCATTCATGTTTGAGGAATTTTTCAATCTCCATGGTAACCATATAGCTGTACAAAACACCTGGTTTGACCCCAGCCCCTCCTTTGAGGCACAGTTCCTCCTTAGAGCTGCAGTTTAGAAACTTTTGAGCTTCCACCTCACAAAGCAGCACTTCTCCTGAGTGGAGGAGCCACTCAGCTCCTCCACTCAGGAGGAGTGCTGCTTTGTGACTAGACATCAACAATTAGCTACACCTGGCGAAACTGTTCATGTGTTGATCTCATTATAGGAGCTACTTGTCAGTGAAATGCTGGTAAAAACATTATTAAAGGGTTAATAGAGGAGCCATTTTGTGAAGATTTCCTGAAGACGGAATTTCATATTTGTTGTCATAATTCATTTATGAACAAAGCAGGAAAATGTAATATTGTCTGATTGCAGCCATCAGTTGTTTTCTTGGTACATCTCTAATTTTATCATTGCAAGAATTTTGCCAAAGTTAATTATGCAAACTTAAAGGGCAAGTTTAGCTCAGGGTAATCCATGGGAGTGGCTATTCTTCAGATACAGTGTGTCAGATGCCCCCATAGTAAAAGCTAGAAATAGAAAGTTAACAGATTTATGGGATGTAACTGATGTGTCATCTAAATGCTAAGACATTATAAATTAGTGGATAAAATTACTGCATGTCCCTCAGTTCAAGTAGAAAGTCAGGTTCTGTGTGCCAAAATAGAAAGCTGCCTTTTGAAAGTCTCAGACTAGATCTGAGAATAGACATCAATGTAACATGATGGTCTAATTTTATCCACTATCCCTTTACTGCTGATGTTTTAAATTTTTTATTTTTTTTATTCCCTGCTGATTGACCTAGTGCAGTAATACAGTTACATGACTCTTATTTATTTTTATCCTGCAGTCAAAGGCTGTAAAATGCCCCACATCTCAGTCTGAGAGCTCTCCGGTTCACAGGACAAATCGGGCGCCGCAAAACAGAAACCCAGACCTCCGCAGCGCCACGTCAGCCATGAAATCCGATGGTCTGAGCACGGCAAGCAAGCTGGGAGAAAGCCAAAACTCTAAAGCAAAGAACGCAAAGAAACAAGACAGGAGCGTGGCGACAAAGGCGAAGACTGCATCGGCTGGCGCAGCGGTGGTCAACGGCACGGCATCCGCCGGGGCAAAGCAGGAAGTGTCCGTGGCAAATGGCTCGAGAAGCTCCCACGGGCCAAAAGAGCAAGAAAAGAAGCCGAACCTAGGCGCGAGGCCTAAAACCTCCCCCCCCATCTGCACATCCACAACCCAGGCGGCTGTAGCTAAGGCCCAGAAAGGTTCGGTGGGAAAGGCCAAGGCTGCCGGCGCCGTCACTACCCAAGCGCATCCCGGTGCTTCATCCACATCAGCCACTACCTCGCCAGAAAACTGTGCCAGCAGTCTGCACGACAGCCACTCTATTCCAGGTTTACACTCTTTTATTGACTTCTTTACGTTTCATCGGCATCACCAAGATTTATTGTCCTCTAGCGGCAGAACAGCAGCTGAAGCTGAATGGTTGTTGAGTCGCCTCCAGAGATAAAACTGTAGCCAGAATTAGAAAGGAACATTGGTTTAATTAGTGTAATCAATACTGTGATGTCCCTGGGAGGGAGCTTCGGAAGAAGGGGCTTATTTCATGTCTGAACGCTGATTTGTTAGTCTGCTGGTGGCAGCAGAGGTTGCAGCCTTCCACAGCTGTCACACAAGGGGGACGGGGGGGTGGGGGGGTCAGACCACTGAGCTCTTTAATGAGGGAGCTGGAGCTGGATGACCAACTGTCCTGTCCAGTCCTGCTGGTACAAATATACAATCACCACTATAGAAGGCTGTTCATTCAGCTGTTTGACTCTGTCTCTGAAATGTTTGATTTAACAGCTGACCAATCTGCAGGAGTATTGGGGCCAAACTGAGAAAATAAACAAAAATGAAATTACGAGAATAAAGTTATAAAGTTGCTTTGGTGAGGCAAAATCATGACTTTATTCTCAAAGTATTATGTCTTTATTCTCCTATTATTTGGACTTTCTTCTTAAATTTCTTTATTCCCGTATTATTTCAACTTTATTCTCATAATATTATGATGTTAATCTGGTGACTTTATCCTCAGAATAATTCAACTTTATTTTCATATTAATTCAACTTTATTCTTCTTGTTTCCTCTTCAGAGATGTTAATATTAGGACTTTATTCATGTAATTGCATGACTTTGTGTTCGTAATTTTATTTTATTGTTTATATTTGTTTTTTCTTAGTATGGCCCGAATACTCTGTTGTAACTCTGGCTTAGTTGATACATGTTTAATAAGACCACAGAATTGCACATTGCACATCCGTACAAAAGAAATACATGTACAAAAATAGTTTTGTTTTCTTGAGTTTGCACAATCCCAGAAGACCTCATTCTCATAACAGGTTAGTGATAATTCCTGTTTTCTTTAATGAGATTGTTTGATGCAGTGCATTCCTAACAGCTATTCATGTGTTTCATGTCCTGCTTTCTAGGTACAAAGTCCAAGCCACAGGCCAAAGCAGTGAACAAGTCGCCTCTGATCAAACAGCCTCAGAGGTCAGACACAGCAAGGACCAGCAGGTGAGAGTTACTGGTTTCAGCTTCCTTTCATTTCATAGCTGGAAACTACGTCTTCTACGGTTTGAGTGTTTTGATAAACTATAGAGATGAGTAATTATGACCGTTCTCAAATCTAGAGAATTGTTATTACACTATATTTATCGACTGCGATTCAGATCCCTGTTCGAACCACTTATGGTTCGAACTGATTGAAACAAATTAGAGGCTTCTTTATCGGTCAGGAAATTAGATTTCACTGTTTTCAACTATAGATAAGTTTGTTTCTTTTTGTCTTTCTCTCTCTTTCTTTCTGTTATGCTTTCTTTTTTCTGCTGGCAGCTGCAGCCATAGTTGCCATGTTAAAATGACCATTAAAAGACCTCAGAACTCTGGAAGGTAAAGTCTGAAAAGGCCGGAGTTGTATATGAAGCATTAGTAGGATTTCTGAAAGGAAACAGATGACCTCCTCCTGCCAGAATATTATTATTATTGAAGTATAGTTTCTTATTGTGGCTTACAAGCAGAAAAAAATAGTTCAAGGCAGGTAGGAATCAGCTCATGATCTGTACAAGACATGTTTTGGCAAAAGGAAATATTAGGTATGAACAGAACAAAACTTGACCAGTACTAAATGACAATGGTGTAGAGTGACACAAGCTAAAGTGTCGAGAGTTTTTGTGCATCTTTTCATGTGTGTGTGTTTGGATCAAGTTGTGCTCAGGAGGATAAAAACAGCTGTGCAGTGTGCTGTGACAAGCCTCTTGTTTCCTCTTCAGAGATGTTAAAAATATCCGTTTCAAATATAGCATCACTGGGCAGTCATTCAGAAAGCTGTGGTGGCTAAAAACCTGGTTTTTCTTGTATGCTAAAAGGAAAGATCCTGCACTAGACTATGCAAAGTTAACAGTTAAATGCACCATATTTCAGGCTGGTCCTCAGGTTGATACATGTCGGATACAAAAATATTTTTCTCTAGCCGTCGTTTTATTGATGATTAAATAGGCTGGAATGGAAAACATTTTGATTGCTTTGAACCAAACGTCCACATCTCTAATTTGAAGTAACTGTCTGCCTTTTATCTGATTCTGTTATAATGCTGTGGAGGGATTTTGGCCTTTGTCTTTAAAAAAAAACTGTCTTTAGATCTGTAAGGTTTGTAGATCTCGACTTTGACTTCTAAGTAAATCTAAACTGTTGAATAGTTTGGAGTACTCAGCTCTTCAGATTGCTAAAAAGTTGCATTTGAACATATTTTCTTAATTTCAGTGCCAACTGGGGATATTTTTTTCATTTCATTTTGTTCTGTTTCCTTCTATTGAATAATTGGATGGAGAGTTACCCGTGAAAAAGATTTAAGGGAAAATAAATACAGCTGCCATTCTTAATTGACTCATGAGTGAAATACAAGTTGGAGTGAAAGTGTTTTCATTTAAAACTAATGTTTTGTTTTTGTAGTGGATTGTTGTAAAATTGTTCCTTTGGGTTCTTGTTCATCTATTTTACCAGCCCAACCAATAAATCAAGCGTGAAAGATCCAGCTAAAACCAGAACTAGTCCAGCAGAAAAGTCTGCTGCAGCAGCAAAACCAGACACCAAGGGAAGAACTACATTGGACCATCATGGTGAGTTGTTCAAGCTCCTTAATATAGCTGTCTGTCAAAATATTGTGAAAGTGAATTCATGTTTTGGGTATATTTTCTTCCTTGGTTTAGTCTCCAAGCTTGGAACTTCTTTGAAAAAGCAAGCCTCTCCAAGGAAGGAAGATAGCAAGGATGGACTCAAATCCTCAGGCACCAATAGAGTCATCAATGATACAAAAAAGAAGACCGTAAAACCTGTATTAGCGAACGGCGTCCCGGCTAAATCTAATGCCAAAACAGCCAAAGGCTCCTTGACTACCAAGTCTGGATCAAAGCCAAAAAATAGTCCAGACTCATCAGCTGAAAAAGCTTCACCAAAAACCTCCAAACCATCCAATCCTGCTCCCTCCAAGATATCAGAAAGTAAAAAATTAGAAGCAGTAAATGGTAAAACCTCAGAGCAGAGTCCAATTGACGACTCCGGTGATACTGTGAAGCATAAGGATATTGTGCAACTTATGTCTTCTGTAGCACAAAGTTTGCATCCAGTAGGGCAGAGTGGAGAGGAATTCCTACCTTCAGAAGTGAGCACTGACCACATTGTGCAGAAGACTGAAGTAGAGTCAGAAATCCAAACGAGTCCCCAAGATGAGACCAGTGTTACACCAACACCTAACAAAGTTCATCATGTGCACTTTGCAGAAGCAGACGCTTGTGAACGGTTGGATAAAAGTAAAACAAAGCCATTTCAAGATGCCGTAATCACTATTAATGTAAACGGTGGACCAGAGCACGAGTTTCGATCGCTGAATTCCCCAAAAGACACAGAATGTCCGGCTGGCACCCCCGGCAGCATAGGAAGTACTGACACCCCCATAGAGGACTCCTGGTGTGGAATCAATCATCAAATCAGCCCCGAATCTGAGAGTGGCAGCACGCATACCACATCATCTGATGACATCAAGCCCCGCTCTGAGGACTATGACGCCGGAGGGTCGCAAGACGATGACTGCTCCAACGACAGAGGGGTGTCCAAATGCGGTACCATGCGCTGTTCTGACTTCTTGGGTCGCAGCAGCAGTGACACAAGTACCCCGGAGGAATTGAAGATGTATGAAAGCGGCGCTGGCTTGAGGGTAGAGGTGCGTTTGCGTGGCAGAGAGACCGAGACCACCAGCGAAGAGGAGGCAGCTAGACAACGTCCACGTTCTTGGTTGCAAAGAGAGGAGGTTCAGGTAGAGCACACGGAGGTCAGAACCAATGAGAGCATGAAAGGTGTTTCCAACTATTCAGAGGAAGAAGAAGATGAAGAAGATGAGGAAGAGGAGGAAACAGAAGATGAGAGGTCTGAAGTCGAAGTTATTCCAGGTGATGGATCACTGCCAACAACAGAACCCTCCCCACACTTCCACGGCATCGTTAACCTTGCTTTTGATGATGACTGCCCAGACCAGGAGAACAACGATCAACCGGACTACCAGCCCACCTCTACCTTCCGTCGGTCAGTGCTGCTGTCTGTTGACGAGTGTGAGGAGCTAGGTTCTGAGGAAGGAGGTGCCCAGACTCCACCTCAGCAAACGGATGAAGCTTTCACTCCCTGCGATGTTTTCGAGTGCGACTCCACTACTTGTCCTTCAGGTCACAAACAGAACACCCCTCTGCTCGATCCCAAAACCACTGCCATGAAGCTCAGCATAGATGGGAAAGAGGAGTCTGTATTCCTCACAGAAATCCAAGAACCAACCAAAGAAGAGAGCAATCATGTTATATCGGATAAAGTTCTGGACTCTGACACTAAGGAGGTGCCTCCCCAAGAGCGCCCATGCCACCTGGATCTGCGCCACACTGAACAGTACAATGGAGGGAATAACAAGGGTCTCCCCAATACCTCAGAGAGCAAGAAAGCAGATTTACATCTAGACTTAAATGACCCTCAACTGACAGGGGGCTCTGCTGTGCAAGCTGCACAATCTCCATCAGGTAATGTATGATCTACGGCCCCATTGTAGACCCCAAATCCAGACCATCAAATTTCTGTAGTCACCAAATTTGTCCTTGCAAAATTAATTTTCCTTAGCTCCAATTCCCAGACTTCCTTTCAACATGTACCTTATCTAGTATTGAAAAGAAGGATAGAAATTAACTTAATAGTGAAGTAACTTATTCAAACTCCAATGCATAAATGCACTTCATGTTTTCATTGCTCAAATCTTGCCTTCATCCAGATCCATCCATTGCAGAGCCACATCAATATCCATTTAAAGCTGGATTTTTGGTGTCATAAAACCAATTCACCAAATCTCCGCATTTTCAAAGAGCTATATTATGTTTGATCAAAGCATATAGGCAGTGGTAAATGACTGAAACTTAACCGCACCGATAAGAGATATGCATATGTTAAAAAAAACGATGCTGCCTTGTGACGAGGCCTGTGACATAGCTCAACCAATGCACTTTGATGTACATAAAGATAAAAAATATTCTCTCTGTCATTCCTGTTAAGCAGAAGAAAAATCTGACCTTTTAAGCTATAGATTGTTTGTCATAGGCTGTGGTGCTCCTTATAGCATTTTGGAATCAGTTTGTCAACACTAAAAGAATCACGACTGACTGTTTTTTTTGCTCATGCCACTGTGACCTCATAAACTGCACTGACTATGAATTAGTGTAGCTACATTTCCTTTGTTGTCATTAAGATCAAATCAAGTCTGAAAAACACTGTTCACAAAATACTTTTTACATTAAGGAAAATTGCAACTAAAATACTAAATACAGTTGAAAATAGTTAATATTCAGGCCACAATTAATCCAAAACATATGGAGATGTATTATTTATGTGTACATATTTCTGATTGCATTCAACCAACACATGAAAAAACGTTCCGTCATTACTCCACTACACATTTGACAGTTTGATTGCTACATAAGCCAAGCCGTCACAACATTTGAATACAACAACTCTTTCACATGTATAACGCACATTTAACTTGAAACTACTCAAATGTTGCAAAACACACAATAATATCAAATGATATGCAACATTACAAAGATGGCTATGTCTGTGCTGATGAAAAGTAATTCACCTCTCTATGTTGGGTACTTTGAATGGAAAATATAACTGATGGTTTGCTCTGCATTTTGATCAGTTTGGGTAGTTGATAAAAGTAAATTTACCATTGAGTAAATTTATTCATCCTACCCAATGGTAAGATAAATTTTTATCTTACCTCTTAAATTTTATTTCTAGGCAATTAGTTGATACTTGCATATAAAAAAAACTAAAGTGTGTGTGTGTGTGTCACATCAAAAGTAAAATACGATAGTCAATTCCACACCTTTCATGCCTATACACACACACTCTTCTGAACAGGATGCTGTTAAAAGTGACACACTTTGAAGATGTGACATGACTTGATGTTCTCCAAAGTCCCAGAAATCCACACATCTGGACCAGAATAACGTTTTTCAACATATATGCATGCACAGCAAGGTGCTACAGAAGTTAATGCAGTTTTTTCTTTTACTTCTCTTTCAAGAAACATCAACATAAGTACATTTATTATTAGGAAAACACAAATTTATCAAAGAAAATCCTCAAATAAATAAATCCTGATTATTTTTTTTCTCTTTCATTTACACACTTTTTTTCCACCATCAAATCACAGGACTCCAAATTTGTAGGGTGAAACACTGACCAAAGTCTGGCTTATTACTATAAATTTTGTTTACAGTTTTTATAATAACACCAAAAAATATATAATAATCTTAGAATGATTTGTTGATTTTAAAATAATGTATGTAGCACCTTTACAACTGTAAAGCAGATTTTTGTGAGATTGACCTCCAAACCCAAAAGTCCCACTGCCTAAAAATGATTGTATGAAAAAAGAGACACCATATTGCCATTGCTTCTCAGAAAATATTTTTTTGGGAGGAACTTTTGGTTTGCATCTCTTTGCTGTTCCTTTTTCTGTTAAGAGAAATGCCCATTCCCAAGGGGGGGGTTTGTTGTTTGTTTTTGTTGCTTTGTAGTTTGTTTTTTATGATTATTATTTTTGCATGGCACACATGCATGATGTAATCACTTTAGTTTGTATTTCACTTGTGCCATCCTTTTATATGTCTTTTTTGTACATTATCTCTAGTCATCCCCAGTAGATGTGTGTGTAGAAACATAGATGTCTATTGCTTATGGAAAGTGTTTTCCTGTTGAGTACATTTAATTTTACGTGAGTAGCCAGTTTAAAGTACGTAATGTGTGTCTAGAGCAGCTGTTATAGTCCTGCCATGTCTCTGGTTTTTCCCAACCACATTCCCAAAAAGTGCTCCTGCCGCACCATTATTGCAGTACTATCGTAATGCAAAAGTGAAATATATTGTTTTCATCGTCAGCTTACGAGTTGGTAAATTAATTTGTCATATTGTGAATGTTCAGAATAAGACATGTTAAAAAAAAAACATGGCAGCATGACATTTTTGTGTCTTCAGCTTGCAGTTGCATTTTTGTGACAGTATTTGTTCTTTAGCTCTGCCTGTTAAGAGATCTGTGCATAAACCTCAGAACATATCAGTGTTAACTCTCAGAAAAATGCAAAGTTCACTGGTGCTGGCAATGCATGACTTCTTTTGCTTTACAAGTTGGATAAAGCGATGCATTCAGAAATACATTCCTTTGTACTTTACCTTTAAAGTGACTGTACCCTTTCACACAGATCTCAATCATCTGGTACATTGTGGTTCACAGCAATAGCATTTTTTTTATCTAATCATACTGCTTCTGCCACCTTGAGTTATCTTTATGTGACATCATGTTTGAAAGGGAAACAGCTGCATTAAGGGTAAAATCTATTATCTGTTTCTCCTTAGTGTGTAGTAAGTCACCTATAAAGTGTAAGAAATGTGGAAGAGTGTTTCAGTTTATCATTTTGCAGTATTGTCAATTGTTTTTAGGGGACAATGGTCTTGACAGACTGGATCAAACCTGCAAACATGACCATCGACCATCCAAAGTCCTCTCTCCCATTTATGAGATGGATGTGGGAGAATCGTTTGAGCGCTGTTTGGATAAGGACAGAGATGTTAGACAACAGGTGGATGGCGAGAGACAGAAAGGGGACACGAAGAATGGCAGCGACTTTGCCGAGCGAGACTGGAGCTTGCTCAGGCAGCTCATGTCGGAGCACGAGTCCAACCTGGGTGTGATCAACCCGGTGCCCGAGGAGCTCAACTTGGCTCAGTACCTCATCAAGCAGACGCTGTCCTTGTCCCGGGACTGCCTGGATGGGCAGGCCTTTCTGTCACCGGAGAAGGAGACTTTCAAACGATGGGCAGAGCTCATCTCACCCATGGAAGACTCCTCCACCAGCATCACAGTGACCAGCTTCTCTCCGGAAGACGCCGCATCCCCACAGGGAGAGTGGACCATCGTGGAACTGGAAACACACCACTGACTACTCGGAGGAGAACCTGCTGGACAGTTGACCCCTCTTATTTAAAAATGATATGTTTACTATCTTTATTTATGCTATTTGTGATGTCACGTCTTTCTACTGACATCATTTCCTGGATTGTGCAGATCTGTGGACTTTACACCACTTCCATTCACATTTGTCATTCCACCCTTAGACAATTTGACACGAGCAGGCTGGTATGCATGCAGATATTTTTGTAGCTTGGACTGTTCAGTTGGTGTCTCTTTTAAAACTAAAAGACAAAAGACTCGAGAAGAAATTTAAGACATTTTCTTTCTTTGTAGTCTTACAATATGGTTTACTGAAGTTTCTTAAAGAAAAATCATGTTAGCCTTTTGGCTCCTGTTAAGTGTAAAATAAAGGTTTGTGTTTATGGAAAAAATTAAAGGAGGTGGTCATGTGTTATAAGAACAATATTTATTTGAAAGGTACAGACTGAGCTTAACTTTTTGTTTCTTTTAGTAATGTATAAATGTCAAACTTTTGTATTTTTTTTTAAAGATAAACAGCCATTTATTTAAGTTAGAACTGAGGGTCTGAAACATGGAGATAACATGACCCATTGGTATGTAGCTCGTTAATTTAATTAATTCAACCTGGGCTGATCTAACCTGATAATTAGCTTTAAAAATCCCTATTACAATTAGTATAACGTTATTTAAGCAGGGTTGACAAAATAGGGAAAAAGAATTCATTCAAGGTTTTACATAACGCTAGCGGCATCTAGCGGTTTGGTGCTAACGCTACAAAACAAGGGCAAACCGGATTTTATCAGTTTTGTTATCAAATGTTTCACGTTTTTAAAAATCTTAAATTAGATCTCTAAATAGTTCAGACTCAGCAATTCGCAGTGTCCCTGCGAATGAATGTGGATGAATGTAGCTGTAAAGGAATGGGAATTACAGGATGTGCATGTGACATCAGTTGTACTGGTAGAAATTGAAATGTTGATTCTGTGTTGGTTTACTGTCTCGTCTATAAAAGTTCATTTTACAAAGAAAGATTTTATGCAACTAAATTTTAAAATGCCCTAGATATTTTAGGGATTTGATGTGATAAATTTGTAGTAGTAGACACTTGCTGGTATAAGTTTTGCTTATTTTCGCGAGGAGAAATTATATTCATGGCCTATAGTAGAGCTAGATAGGTGTAGTTTTGGATTAAATGTTTAATCGACCTGCCATACAGACCAGATTCGTCGCCGTCATTTTCTAAACTGCGTCATTAAATTCACCTTTATCAGAAATGGCTACGCCCAGTGAAACTATCGCTCAGTGGAAAACGACAATTATAATTAGCTCATCCCTCCAGGTAATGAGAATTAAAGTTTTTTTCTTTTTGACAAAATTTATGTACATTTTTTGGAATAACAAGCTCTGTAGCTAACCTAAGCTAGCACCTGAGTGAAATGTCAGCGCTCGTGGGCAAAGTGTTCAGTAAGTTTAGTCTGATTATTAATTTTTGAAAAATGTTTCGATAGAACCATGACACCTGCAGGACGCTCAGCGCACAGCAGCACAGAATAAAGTTTTCTGACAACGTCGAAGCCGGGGCCTTCATTTTCCCTCTTTCAGGTAAGATAATAATCGGTTTTCCATCTCGTCTAAATTATGAACCCTAAGTCCACCATTCTGTTTGGTTTTGATACGAATGTGCCTTCATAATGACTTTAAATGAAACATTCAAGTTTCAGTCCTTTCCTACAGTTTTTTATTGTACGATTTATGTTGCTGCAAAATATTTCATTTCGTTGTTGAACATAAAGCAAATTGATGCATATTTTTTACATTTTAGATTTTTTGCAACCAAAAGGAAAGCTGATTTTGGTACTATTTTACCCCCTTTACTCTAATACTCTTGAATAAAACCCAGTCCAGCCAGTTAGTTGACCTAATGACCCAATTAGCAGATTCATTCCAGCTGTGTGATATTTAAATTCCAGGTTAAATACAACTGTTCCCTAAAGGGCCCAATTGGGTCCTTGAGAATATTAGTGAATAAATGGCATCATGAAGACTGTAAAACACCACACAGATCAGGGATAAAGTTGTTGGAAGGAGTTGCTTAAACTACAATATCTGTAATGTATAGGTATACCCAAAATTATTTTAAGTATTAGGAATTAAATCTGCTATGGACACAAAAATGTTCAGGCTCATCTACATGTTGGAGTCAAAGTGTGCTTAATGTAAATGGAGATCTGCTGGGTCTTTTAAAACATAAGCTTTAAATGAATAACCACCTGTACTAACACATATTGCTTTAATTCCTAGGTACCGCGTTCCTGCTGGTTGATCCTCAGGACGTCCCAGAGCCTCTGGACGAATCAGGATTAACTGAACGCATTGAAAAATTTGTGCAGGTCCACAGGAACTGCTTCGTACTTCTCTATTCTCCCTTTAATGGGGAAAAAGAACTGCAGGTTTTGACTGTGATTCAGCACAGGTATGTAGTGCGACTGCTTTCCATCTCTTCAGACACGGTCAGGTGACTGTGCGCTGTGTTCTACAGATTTTAAACCATTCTTCCTCACTTATGTTCCTTTAGTTCCTTTTCCCATTTTTCTTTAATATACATGGTGGATGTTTTCCTGCCTGCCATCAGCCCCTGATATAGTGTTGACATAACTAAATTTTTCCCTAGGCCTGGTGAAATATCCAAGTTATTTTGCTTATGTTGATTTTATCTCTGTCTTTTTTTCCACATCTCACAAAGAAAAAAAAACTTCTCACAAAGTTTTCTCCCAAGTCAAGTGAATGATTTGACAAACAAAGGATGACGGATGTGCTCGAGATGAGACCAAAGTCTTTGAAAATAGTGGAAAATTGTTCCAAAGGAAAAAACTGCCCCAGACGGAAAAGTTTATTAAGGGAAAGAGAAAGTTTTCTCTGAAGTCAAATTGATCAATTTGACAAACTAAACATCACAAAACAGTGCTCTGGGTGACATTAAAGTCTTTGGGAACAATTTTTCCACTGTCCCAATGTAACAACTGACCTGGACAGGAAAGTTTGCTCAGTGGAAGAGATAATTTCCCCAAAGTTATATCTGAATAGTTTAGCAGCTGTTGGAATTTTAAAGCTATAATTCGACAAAATTAAAATGTTCTGCTTGCAGGTTCTCTCCGGGTACTCCGGATTCCCGCAACAGTCTGAAATTTTGACTGTTAGGTTAATTGGTCTCTTTAAATTCTCCTAAGGTGAATAGAAAATACATTTCATAAGTAAAATATAAAAAATAAAACATCAGGGTTGCACAGTGACACCATTGGTAGCCTTTTTGATTAGTTATTCACTAATATTTATCTAGTACTATTTTACTCTTATTTTAGTAATTTATTGAATGGCTACTTTTTACTTTGGTGTCACAATGGTGTCACTGTGCCTCAACTCATCAACCTTCCCCTCTTTATAATTCCAGAAACTTTAAGATAACCTTTTCTTTTCATTTTCAGATTTATCGGCAGCAATCTAAAGATCCTTCCTGTACGAAATGGTGCACAAATAGCCAAAGGAATGCTGACAATCGCCAAGGTAACTTGCTATTCGGAAAAACAAGGGATTTCTGCTGCTGTTCACTCACAGCATTTAAAATGAAGACAAACCTGATTGTCTGCAGGCCACCAGTAAGCCACATGCTGATAAAATCCGAGAGCGCATGTCTCTGGCCCGAGCTCACATCATTGAGACCAGTCCTGTGTGGGAAATGCTCAGAGACATTTTATAGAACCCAGCAGGTGATCCAGTTTGCTTTATTTAGCATGACACAAATAACACACAGTCCCTGCTGATGACACAAACTGTACTTTTGAAAATAATTTCAGCAAAGATGAAATGATCACGTTACAGCACTGCATTCTTTATCATATCTGTCAAACAGACAGAAATAAAATACATAAAACGTTCCCAGTGCTGTCTCAGTGTGGTTTCCCCTGCGTTTCCTCTGTGATCTCATCTATTCGGACTACAAGGCTTTCCATTAGGTCAAATGTCACCAAAGCACTCTGCAGCACCTAAGAGACAAGAGAACCATCAATGTTCGCTGAGCTTTCTCCAAAACAGTCATCAACTAGAAAGAGAAAAATCTCTACCTGATACTGGACTTCTGGAGACATATGGGTGACTTTGTCATGGTTTACTGTTATGGTTTTTAACAGTCTGTTAGACCGAGCATGCCCTCTGGCTTCTGCAGCACAAATAGCATGAATAGAAATAAAATGTGAAGTTAAACTGTTTCACAGATCAGCAGCTCATTTGTACCTTTCGCTCTTAGCTTTTGTTCCTCCTTCAGCGCTTTCATCTCGGCAGAGTAATATGCTCTCGACATGCTGAGACACACTCTCAGCACTTTTAGGTATTCATCTTTGATCCTACATAGTTCTTCCCATACATCAGCCTAAAGGGGACAAACGTCCGCTGCTTTTTAGACTGGCCAGACAGACCAGCAGAAGGAATTTGGTAAATTAAACTGACTTACGTCGCTCTTCATTTCTTTGTCTCTCATAAGCAGACAGCGCAGAAGATTCAGACTCTCCATTATTCTGAATAAACAGACAGAACATCTGAAGTAACATAACCTTTGATGATCGTTTAGTTGAATCTATAGGCTTTCTTTTGGCTGTCAGGAGGGATGCACTGATTTCAATTTGGGCCAATATCAATATTGGATATTAATACAACTGTCATGCTCAATAGCCAAAATTTACCAATATAATATGTATTATTTCCCTACCCAAAAGAGTAAAAAGTATCAGTATATCAGCAGAGTCACTGTTAGCAATACTGATACTTTTTATGATTTTGGTTTGATATATCCTCAAGTTTCTGACATTTAGGTGTTTTTGATTGTTTTTTTAGTTTTTTTTTCCTCCTTTGGATTATTTTGTTTATTGGTGTGTACAAAATACTTTATGAAAAAAACTAAAATGACAAGCAAAAACAATAGAAAAACAGCATAAATTTGTGTGCATTTTTTCTTAAATTATAAAAAAAATCATAGTTTGAGAGGTAGGTTTGAGAAACTACTGTACAAAAACGAAATAAAACTTCAAGACGGAATCTGAAATGAAAGTATTGATTTGATACTGATTCCGACTCTACTTTCAGACATATTGCTAAGGCTAAAATGAATAACAGTGCATCTTAGCCTTAATTGCTGGAATATTTTGGCCAAAAGGTTTCAGTGAGTTAAGTCACTGGATTGTGTTTGGAAATATGACTCACTTGTCCATGTTGGTGAGTAAATCTGTGTCTGCAGCTTGTGGTAAACTGAGCACCAGCTCAAGCAGTGGCAGAAGCTTCGTTCCCAAGAACCACTTATTGGCTTCACCCTGCAGGAGAGTTATGACAAATTCATCTCATTCATACAGAGTTATCAGATCAAAGCTAACATCAGCCATGAAGATGTTGATCAGACTAGGTCTTTATATATGTCTGTGTTGAAAATACAAAAAGATTTTGAAGAATACATTTTCTCTTGCTTGAACTGTATTGTTCTATATGAACCACAGAAATATTTTTTTTTTGTCACCTCAAACTTTAGTATGTGACAAGAAGCTACCTTCTACTCACCTTTACAGACGATTGAATTTGTCTCCTGATGTTGTTCACTATGTAACCTTCAACACCTGCATGGTGGCTTGTTTTTAACATGCACCTGCAAAAGAGGGATCAATAAGAAATGGTGTTTGTGTAGAATAAACATAAGACAAGGGAAAAAAATAGCAGTCTGAGGTATTCATCAAGTATAATATGTACAGTTATTAATCTACAAATGCAAAAAGACATTTTCACTTAAATTCTCACCTGAAGAATTTATGCTTTGCTTCAGCATCCAATTTGTTAATGAAAAGTTGGAACACCTTCAATCCTGATTCTCTCTAGAGAAACATTAAATTATTAAAGAAAATCACCAAAATATTGCTCTTCACATCAGACATTTGATCTGTGATTATGTACTTACCAAATGTTGAATTGGACAGTCGGTGAGAACTTGTCGCAGGTTCTGTGAATTTCAGAACAGCAGATTTAGATTATTGAACCTCGTTTTTTAGAAACAGTCATGTAAGTAAATCTGTTCTCCATTAAATAAGAAATTAAATCAAAATGACACATGAATATGTTTGTTCATCTGGTCAAGTCGTTAAAACACGTCACGCCATCATCCGTCCGTTACTTCACTCCAGGAGGCTGTCGTAACTCTTATTAAAGTCTCTGCTGACCCTGCTGCACACTTCCCTGCACTTAGGTTAGTGATGCCCAAAAAGTCGGTCCTCCAGGGTCGGCATCCTACATGTGTTAGTTCTCTTCCTGGTGGTAGTAACCACCTTCTCAGCATGTCAATGTTCTTCTTAGGGCTACTGATGAGCCATCATTTGATCCAGGTCTGTTAAACCAGAAAGAGAACTAAAACATGCAGGATGCTGGCCCTTGAGGACCGACTCTGGACACCACTGACTTAGGTCCTTCACTCAACACAAACATAGCAGCTTTGTGGTGTATCTTACCTGTGGTGCACTATAGAAGCTTTCCAGATCTAGTAGACCTACTGGAAGGCTGTTACCTTCCACTTTCTCCAAGCTTTTAGCAAATAGTGCCTACGGCAAAATGATTAAAAATAAAAAAAAAATTCAAAATGATGCCTTCTTTTCCAGGGGATTTTCTGTGATTTCTTTTCATACCAGTCCCTTGAGCAAATGCGATTCCTTTTTCCTGTCAAAAATACAAAACACACAGTCCTTTAGGCAAACATCTTTCTTTTGTTTTAAAGGCAAAAAAAATGTTAACCTTTAATTTACTGCTAGCATACCTACTGAGGAGTTGATTGATGTGCTCCATGTTGCACTGAAGAATAAATACAGGGCTAAAATGGATGGAAGAGTGCAAGTTGTATAACACGTTTATTATAAAGGTGAACAAACACATCACGGGGTTAATTGACTACACTCTCACCTGAACACGGCTGGAAATGTGTCCATTGCTATGAGCTGGACAAAAAGCAGATAGGCCAAGCATGCAGCCGACTCCTTGGACAGGTCAGTATCCATCGTGGTGAATTTCCTCTGAGAACTGAAGAACAGAAGGCCTGGAAGAGACTCTTTGATTGCAGGCAGGATGACCTGTAATGCACAAAAAGAAATCTGGGCACATAGAAAGGAGATATCCCTTGATAAATATTTGAAGCGATTTTTTTTGATTTAGTACCATTATCTCTACTGCAAAGAGCCACAAAGTTGATTTTCTGTCTGGGTTCAGTTCAGCTTCAAGCAAAGGTTCTTTTAAACTCAGCATGCAGCTGGAAACAGAAACACCAATCAGGTCATCTGTTCTGGTACCATCAATTAGAAAAACAAGGTCTGTGATCAAATAAAAAGCGGTTGTTTTTCTGCCAAATTGCACTTTTAAAAAAACTTAAAAATCATCACTGACAAGATCTAGAAATAGACATAGCATGTTTACACAAGGCTCTTCAAGTAAAGTATGCAGTTTATTTTTGGGGTTTTTTTTTTTGCTTAGGTGTTTGCACAAGAAAAGCACTGGAACAGAAACGTACAACTTAAGAATCTCAGCCTTCAGCTTTTCATCTTCTGGTGTTGGGTAACAGTTTTCATCCTTCTTCTTCACTCCATCTATAAAAGGCCTGGTGAACGTCGCCAGGGCAACGCAGCTGCGACACAAACCGTGCTCATCAGCCTCCTCCTGCTGCTGGGTGTAAGGTACAGGCAGCCGGGACAGCTGCTTGTGAAGGGCCGACAGAACCAAACCCACACCGGCTGCTCGGTTCTCATCCAGCTGCAGCAGAACTTAAAAAAATAAAAGACTTTCATGTATTTAACTTAATTGAATTTTCTCCAACATTGATCTCCACTTATCAACTGTAGGGGGAGCCAAATACCATGTTTTGTGAAACTTTGTGTTTAGATTAACCTTACATGCTTCCAAAAACTAGCTTGCAACTAGTGATTTTTACTTTAACAGAACCTTTTATACTAGAGAGACTTATAAGTGTATTTTTCACTGCTGTATTGATTGTGAATGTGGCATGTAAAAGCTTTAACAAAGTAGCTTTACATACCTGTTTGAAGGTGAGGAAGAAGGATGAGAATGGTTTCAGAAATGGCGCCTGGATCCATGTCTTCAATTAATTCAAGGAAGCTCTCCAGGAGGGTTCTGGAGCTGCACGTCTACAAAGCAGAGCATGTGTGAAGTGTCCTGAATTCAACCTCGGTATTTCATTTCTATTTTTTGATGGGGGTTTTTATTAACTGACATGAGTTCAATGGAAATTATTGTCAGTGTGTTTTTTGGTCAATTCCACTGAGACAGTTTCAGGTAAAACGGACACCAAGGTTTACTGTAGAAGCCAAAGTAAGGAGAAAAACGCCACAAAGGATGTTTTCTATCAAAAGCTGGTCTGTAGTGCCATAAGTTGGCATCAGATGAATAAATTTGGCTTCTGATGGGGTCTTAGAATCCCTTAAAGGTCCTTCATTAACCTAAAGGTCTTAAACATAATTTGACCACATTTTAAAATTTGAACAGCCATCTTTTCCTCTAGCATCTTTTTTTTTCCTTTGTGAAATTGTCAATGTGTTCTATATTATGTTTTTCTGAAAAAATGATTCTGGTTTATTTTGTTTTCTTAGGGAAGTGAAATCAAAATCCTCTTCTTATGCTATCCACTATCTGCTTCTTTGTGAGCTTTAGATAAAAACAAATCAGAGATTTTAATTGCTGACTGAAACTCACCATAATGAAACATAATATACAGGGTAAAAGGCTTGGAGCTTAGATAGAGTTAGGTTTATTATAAAAACTTAATGTAAATATGCATCTCTCTAAGATTCATTTGAGGTTTTTTTTTCTGACATCAAAGTATTTAATCACTTTTGAATGTGGAGACATTATTTACAGGACCGTATGGAATTGTGGCCTCTAAAATGAGAACAACTTATACTTTCCCTTTTTTTCCACAAACCTTCTCTGTTTTTTAGGAGATGTGGACTGAAGATGCATTGCTGATACCCACCTTGGTCAGTTGTGTGATGGCAGCCTGGCAGTGGTCATGACTCTTATTCCTAACTAGTTCATCTACAAGAGGTGCCAACAGACCACAGCCCATGGACTTCACAATCCCCTGTGGGTGGGCGAGAAAACACACCTTTATTTACTACAGTGGTGTCCAGTGGCGCAAAAAGTGGTTTATGTTTTCGCATCCACCTGAATAATGTGTAGTTGCGCCACTGGTGGTGTCGCAACTACACATTTTATAAGTACAGGTTGGCCTTAACAGTAACATTTTATGTGGACTGATCTCTACTTGAAGGAAGGTTCAAGAAAATAATCTTAACAGAAATCTATTTTGAGGCCCCCAAAGTCAATCATTTCTAGAGTCACTGTAGGTGCAAACATATTTTAGATTCCTTTATGTAAACATAAACTACTCAATAACTATCATGCTTAAAAGTGCTACACCTTACAGCTACAAATTAAAAAAATCAACAAGGACTTACTTAGGAGAAATGTTTTAAGAAATATAAACATTGCTGCTTTTTGTGGGCAAAAACCTCACCCTACGTCTCAAGCAAATGTTTCTCATTACATATTCAATCATTTCAGCTCTTGAATAAAGTTAGCCTACAAATGAGACAATGGTAAGACGTGTTTCTCACAGTAGGCTACACACAACTGCATGAAGTGTGGCGAGATGGGACAACCAAGGGCACTTAGAGGAGCACCATGCTGATGGGTGTTAGCAGTGGAGCGAGAAATCTAACTGAATATATGCTTGTTTCCCTCCACACCTTTGGGTCAAAAGGTCAACAACCGGCAAGTAACTGCTGCATCTTAATGTTTAACATAGCTGGATGTTCTTTTAGTGCTGTTTGACAGATTAACACGGTCAAGCTGTCATCACTTCATATCTGTACGGTGTGAATACAGTATGGAGACCGTCGGTCTGCCTCCTACAGTATTAGTGACGTCACCTGGTTCTTCTCATCCTGGATAAATTTCAGCAGTTGTTGGCCATCATCCCCACTGAGATAAGCAGCTCCAACATCCCTGAACTGCTGGTAGTCCTCCGGCTTCAAATCTTCTGGAGTCTCGCGCTGAATAAATAGATATCATGTATGTGCTATGAGAAAGTCTTTTCCACACAGATTTATTCCGATTTGTACTTTTAGGATTTTTGCGTTGACTAGATCTTTACATCCTTGTGGTCATTTTGTCTTTGAAGAAGTGTTTTATCCAGCATCACAGGAGAATTTTTCCTCATAAACAACCTGTTTATGATCATCTCATCATCTCAGTTGGATTTATGTCTAAACTATAAATAACCCACCTTAAGCTTTCTCTTTTTCAGGAGTGAAAATGCTTTCATTTATTGTGCTGCTCATCTTGAGTAGCTCCCATTTATACGAGGTCCACAGTATGGATCCTCTGTTTCTGGAGAGACAGAGGAGCCCTGGATTCATCCGGATACAGGATGCTTATGATACAAGTTGTATCATAAGCATTGTGTTATGATAGCCAAGGTGCATCGGCTATCATAAGCCAATGCACCTCCTCTTGACCCTAATGTCAAAAGGAGGTGATGTTCCTGATTGATGCCTGAGGTATTCTTATCACATATCAAATTGTGTGACTTATTACCATTTGAGCCTTGTTGCTTTGGTATCAAACACCACATCCACTTTTAAGGTGACCAGCAAGCCAAGGTATTGGAATTTCATGATCTTTAGTAGCCCCAGTCCATCAATCTTGATTGTGCCATTTTTCTGGGGGTGGCATTCAAAGTGTTCTGACCCGGTGATGTTCAATTTTAGGTAATTTTTGATTTCTCCAGGTCTGCATTGATCTTTAAGTGCCCGCAGGTCTTGGGCGAACAGTGCAACATCATCAGCGTAGAGAAGAGTCCAGGACAAGGGTGGGAAACTCCAGTCCTCATGGGCCTTGTGGGCACATCTACAAGTTGCTCAGCATCTTTTAGATATGTCTCTGCTTCAACACATCCGAGTCAAATAATGATGTCATTAGCAAAGGAGGTGATTTCCTGATGGATAATGGACCATGCCTTTGATGCTTCATTACCAAAGGCAGTACAAATTCTTCTGAGACTCTGTGGTTCATAGTGCTCGCCAGGACAGTTTGGACTGAAGTCCTTTAACAGGCTGTTCTTACTCAACCGATGTGTGACTGAATAAAATCAGCCACTCAAAACAAATGTGAAAACCGCATTTTGTACTTTGTCCACTCTTAACATTTCTTCCATGATATGGAACATGTAGATGTGGCAAAAAACAAAAAAAAACAGACTTTACCTTCATAATTCTTATAAGATTGAGCCAAGAAATCATGGAAACAAAGTTTTTGTTACTTTTGGTATCTAATTTAGTAAAGCAGGTAGTATTTTAAAATCTCTTCTCACAATGGTATCATAAGTCGATGCATTGTCGATAGAAACATGATTACTTCAGCTCAGTTGTGTTGTGGTGGACTTACCCATCTCTGGATGATCTCATGCCCTTTATCTTCATTCATCATCAATGTTTCCTCCACCCTCAGAGCCAATCCTGTTATCAATACGTCCACAGCAGATGTAGTGCGTGTTGTGGTGGTATCTAAATGATCAAATAAATAGCTCTCCTGGTGTCTCAAGGGAGAGAAAAAGATTCAGTGTGTGAGGAACCGAAACATAAACCTCTTATCTCCCTTTGTGCTTCACAGCTAATAGGATTAAAGCAGGACACAGAAAGACGTGGTGCTGACTTGAACCATTGAGTTGACTAGCACTCGGTAGTGGAAAATTAACGTAGGAACTGCCCCTCTAATATTTCTAAACGTTAAAATAAATGTTCAAAGTGACCATGTTGTAAACTGACAAATCCTGCTCTAAGGTGAACTCGCAAAAGCGCTTAGGTAGTTTCCTGTTGTGTAGGTGGTGATGTGGTGCTTTATGCTTACCTCCATATTCTGTGACTGAAATAGATGTTAGTTGACATTTACATGTTATTTTAAGATGATGTGCAAAATATGTAGCCTTGAAAAGTATATCTATCAGTAGTTTTGTTCCTTTCTATGAACAATGTTTCTGCTTCTGTTTTTCATTTGTAAAACTGTCGATGTTAAATGAGATCATGAGCTGATGACAAATATCAGCCCAGAATTGAGGCTACCTATACTTGACCTTTTGAACGTGGTTTTGTAGCTGGACAAAATATGAAAGAAAGGGAAAAATAATAAAAACCATAGGAAAAAACAGGCGTTTCTTAGAATGTCGTATAATTCTGAAGTGGAGGGAGAATAGCAGTTGCTGTTCAAAGTTTTAAGTTCATTTGTGCTCAACCTTTCGAACTCTGATTCCAGTAAATTAAATCCACCTGCCTCCAAAAGTAACTCAATTAGTAAGTGGAGATGAAGTATGAGTAACTTAATCACAATATGAATCCAGCAGTTCTGTGAAAGCCTCAGAGGTTTGTTTGAGAACTTTGTGGTTTACATGCAGAAGACTTGAGATTTGGGCAAAGGTTCACCATCCAGTAGGACAATGACCCGAAAAACATGGCCACAGCCACAATGGAATAGTTTATAGATCAAAACATATATTTATGTAGATGTCTAATTTAATTGTGAATCAAGAATTACAGTGTTGGAGGGGGCAAGACTTGAAATCTGATGTTCGTAAAGGGCCTCAGTCCATTCTGACTGAGATTGAGATGTTTTACAAGTAGAGTGGGTGTGAATTTCAATCACTGGATGAGCAAACCTGTTTTTGAGACATACAGTATCTTAAAAGACTTCCAGTTGTAACTGTAATTCCAAAAAAGAGTTTCTGCAGTGCATATTGTCTTGAGGCACGAAGCTGGGGAAAGACCCAGGAACATTCCTGCTGCTTTGAATGTCTCAATGAGCTCAGTGGCAAGAAAGAATGAGGACAGACAACAAGTTGCTGTAATATCAGGTTCAAGTGTAATTGCTGCCAAAAGTTGATCATCAAAGTATTAAATTGGTGGTATTATATGCTTTAGTGTTGACTTATAGCACAATCAAGCAACTATGTTACCTTCAGCTGTTTCTAAAATTGCAATAATATATATATATATATATATATATATATATATATATATATATATAATATATATATATTATAAAGTATGACTTAAAATAAATTTGACTTTATATTTTACTGCCTCTGTCTCTTTAAGAAACTCCTGCTCTTTCTGAAACTGAAGCTTCAGGAAGTCATCGCAACATGCCTCTTCTATGAACCATCTGACGTTTTTACCAGCTTTGCACTGAGAAGTAGCTCCTATAATGACCTCAGCAGATGCATTGTTCCACCAGATGTTTGCTAATTACTGCTGACTAGTCTGAAGGAGCTGAGGGAGTGAGTCTCAGGGGAAGGCTGCGCTGTAAGGCAGAAGCACAAAAGCTTGGTTTTCCACAGCTGAATGGTTGAATGGTTGAAGATTAAAGGATTCCTAAATCATGAATGAAAGAACGGTTATGTTGTTGATGAGGGAATAACATTATAACATGAAGTAAACCTAAAAAATATAATAATTTCACATAACACTGCCCCTTTAAACAAAGACTGTGAATACTAATGTAGATGTAATTTTGCAGATTTCTATTTTTAATACATTTTGGGGAAAAAAACTAAATCTTTTTTCCACATTGTCATGAAGGGGAATTTATGTGTAGAAGTTAGATGAAAGAGATTCATTTAACACAATTCCAAATCAGACTGCAACATAACAAAAATTGTAAACCGTGAATCTGTGAATACTTTCCAGATTCTCTGCAACAGAAGAATAATCACTGACTTCCTGCTCCGTCGTGACAGCAGCAGCTCCAGTCCTGATTTGGGATGAATAGGTGGAGCAGCGTGTTTGAACGGTCGGATTTAGCCGACATCTGCCGTTCTGGTTTGCTCTCTGTATTGCCGTTTGATGAAAGCTTTGGACAAAAGCCACAGAGTACACACTGCCTCTCACTGCATGTTTGTCCAGCATTTTGTTGTTCCTAATTGCAGGCTGATGAGATTTAGTTTTGACACCGTGCCTGGGAGCAGGAAATACTCAAATAAACAGCATCTGAAATGAGCATGCACTTAAGCATTTACTTTAACTGCAATAAAAAACAATTATTACTTAATGATGGCCCATTGTTTTCAAATGCAGTTTAATTTAATTAGAGGAGGATGCCACAAAAAGCTTTTAATGATTGCAGGAAAAGATACAAAATGGGTCTTTTGTCATTGCAACAAATATTAGATTTGTAATTGTATTATTCCAATAGTTATTTTGGCTAAGTATCTACAGGGAGACTAGCATTGATGCATTTCTAACTCAGGAGGGCACTGTTTATCAGGAGGAAAATGAGTGAATATTGACAATATTTTTTATTTTAAATATTCAGTAATTCATCTTGCAAGGGCCTATTTTTATCTATATAATTCATTATTTATTTATTGCTTATTTTAAATATTCTTATGCTCATATTTTTTACATAAGGTTTTTTCATATTTATATATTTTTATATTAAAATATATTACAATGCTTGTTTTACTAATACCACTATTATTTAATTTTATACAAACTGTTCAACAGCAATAATTATAATTCAAACTATTATTATTATTATTATTATTATTGTCATTATTATATTTGACTAATGCTAAGCTGATATAAAATAAATCTGAGGACCTGAATTAACTTTACTAACAATAAGAGATTTAAACTAAAAGAAAAATATATCACTTTGGAATACAGATAACTAAAGTTTTTTGGGGGGAGATTTCTGCAACGTAATTCTCATTTTGGGAAAGAAATTATTAGATGGATGAATTTTTGAACTAAGTTACTGAAAAAACATAAAGTTTTCCTGTTTTTTCTGGCTGAACAAAAAGACACAGGTTGTGGATCAGGTGAGGACAGGTTGCGCCCTAACAACTGGTGTTAACCACTGTGACATCATTTCAGCCATCTAACGGACAATGGTGTGAAGAAAGTTTAAGATGTTTGAGGATTTCCTGTGGATTTCATGCTGGATTCTATGATGCTGACCTGACCAGGGCCTTCATTCCTAATCCATGACACGTCCACCTCCGTGCTTCATAGTTGATTTGGGGCGATTTCCATGTAATTCTGTATTTGGTTAATGCCAAACATGTCCTCTATTCTGCTGTCCAAATCATTTAGTTTTTGATTTTTCTATCCAAAGAAACATTATTCTAGAAGTCCTGGTCTGTGTCTAAGTTCTGTCTGGGCTTCCTGCTTGATTTATTTTTTTTTAGAAAGCAGAGGTTTCCTGATTGCACCCCTCCCATGACAGTTCAACTTGTGCAGTCACTTTCTTAATGCCAGTGACAGCCGGCTGTCACTGGCATTTTAGGGTTTTGGAGACCTGAAGCATTTTGTGGTCTGCTCTCAGGGTGAGCTTACCTGAACTTCCAGACCTGAACATGTTCGTAGTTATTCTGATGTTCTTCTCGTGGACTATTTTCCATACAGTATCCATACAGCATAATGAAGCATCTGGGTTTATCTCTGTATGTTTGTTCTTAGATCACGCTGATGAGGAAGACTGAGCGGATCGTTGCAGCTGGTAGTAAACTGTTGCAGTATTTATGGGTCAGTCTGGTGTACAAACAGGCAACGGTCCTGTGAGAGCGCCGCTCCATTTTCCCCTCTCCACGCCGCTTTTCCTTGGTGACCTCTTAGAAAGCAAGAGGTTTTAAGTGAACTCTTTATCCAGCTGGTTTCCTCTGGAGACCTCTGCTGACTGTCAGCCCAGAACCTGGTCAGCAGGAGCTGCAGCGGTCAGGGCCGCCCCCCCCACGGGTCCTGCTGGAGGAACGCTGAGGAACACGAGTTTGATTTTCAGACTATTTCTTTTCAAAAAACCCAGATTTGTCTTTGTGATTTCTGCTTAATGCTTAGAATTGAACTGAATTGCCTGATCCTTCTTTAGAGTTGTTACCTCAATCTCTGCTGCTTTGCTTTGTTTCTGTATTTTTGCCAGTTTGAGAAACCAATTCATGGTTTGCTTCTCACAAATTCTCCAACCTGAGCTGCGGATCTTTGCTGCCCCTCAAGAGTCTCATTGGGATTTTTTGCTGTTCTTTGATTAATTCCATCTGTGCTTGACTGACACATTATGATTTTGTTCACTAAGGTTCTCTAACAAACCTCTGAGGATTCACAGAATAGTTAAACTGAGATTAAATTGCAGGACTCTAGTATTTTCCATCTAGCTGGCTTCCTAAGGTGGTTGGCTTCACTATATTTTAAAAAAACATAAAGCTGTTCTGTCTCTCTGTCTGACATTATTTGAAATCCAAGAATAATGAGAATTTTTTTTTCGTCCCAGAAGTTTCTATGTATATTGTCAGTATTGGCTTTGAGCTGTATGACTTGGGTCAAACATTTTGGGGTTTCAATCTGACAAACGGGTCTCATCAGAAGGCAGAAACTATTTTACTACTACACAGTCCAGTCACATTAATGTGACCATCTGTCAAAAGCCAGAATAACCACCTTTCGCAGAGCGAACTGCTACGAGACGTGCAGGAAGAGAGTCACTTAGGTCCCTGAAGGTCTTCTCTGGGATGTTGAGCCATGCCGACTCTAATGCCGTGGCCAGCTGCGCTAGATTACGCGGTTGAGGATCCATGGCGCGAACAACTCGATCGAGATGGTCCCACAGATGCTCGATTGGGTTTAAGTCAGGTGAGTTTGCTGGCCAGGGGAGGACGGTAAACTCATCCTGGTGCTCTTCGAACCACGCACGTACACTGGCAGCTGTATGGCACCTCGCATTGTCCTGCTGGAAGATGCCATCATCCTGAGGAAAAACAATGCGCATGTAGGGGTGGACATGGTCCGCAAGGACAGATGCGTACTTGTATTGATCCATCGTGCCTTCCACAATAATCAGTGAACCCAGAGAATGCCAGGAAAACATTCCCCAGACCATAATGCTCCCGCCTCCAGCTTGGACCGTTCCTGCAATGGTTGCAGGGTGGTTCCTTTCAGAGGTTTCACGCCTTATACGCCAACGTCCATCTGTCCGATGGAGCATATAAACGCGATTCATCTGAAAACGCTACCTGTCGCCACTCAGTGGACGTCCAGCTGCTGTACTGGCGTGCAAATTCTAGCCTTCGTCGTCGATGAACACCAGTCAGCATAGGTGCACGAACCAGGCGTCCGCTTCGGAGGCCCAGACGCAGCAATGTTCGCTGAATAGTGGTTTGGGAGACACTTGTGGTAGCCCCTTGGTTCATTTTAGTGGTCAGTTGCTCAACGGTAGCCCGTCTATCTGCCCGAACGCATCTCCGCAACCGTCGTTCGCCTCTGTCATCTATGGCCCGTGGTGCACCACATTTGCCACGTCGTTGATTTTGGACAGTCCCATTTTGCCATGCACGGTACACTTTTACCACGGCGGCACGCGAACAGTTCACAAACTCAGCCGTTTCGGAAATGCTTCCACCCTTGGCCCGAAAGCCAATGATCATGCCCTTTTGGACGTCGGATAAATCGCTCCGTTTCTGCATTACGCCAACGATTGAAATGTTTTCCGAAGCCCACACACACCCTTTATATACGCTCAACTGCACTGTGCTGCCACCTGCCTTCTGTGATTGGTTATTTAACTCTGAAGTGGAAAGTACGTGGTGGTCACATTAATGTGACTGGACTGTGTATAAACCTCTGAATCTGAACAAAGTAATAACTTTCTGTTATATTATTTTGGAATTTAGCAAACAGAACTAATTTTGTTCAGTGTGACTGACGAGGCTGTAACATATTACATGCAGTCTTTGGAAAGACATTCAAACACATTCAGCTCTAAACTTCTAAAAAGCTAAAACTGTTATTGCATTATTGGTCAACATACAGTACAAGTTTCAATCCCTGAAGGTCAGGATTGGAATTATGATTTCTCTTGTCTGTAAGTTTTTCTCTTTCTCCTGCCAACGGGAGAAAGAGAAAAACTGCAGCCGAGGTGGAGGCTGCAGGGACAGGTACTCCATTGAACCAAGAGCTAATGGAGGTGGAGGTCTCACCAGGGAGAATCTTGACCCTGGCCCCTTTTTGTAAAAGCTTTGCCCCCGTGGCAACCAGTCACAGGGAGGGGCCATACCAGAGCGGCCTGAGTGTGTTTAGTGAACCTCTGTTTGTACTCTGGCAAAAGCCTGCCGAGGTGATGTGGCAGCTCTTTCAACACGCTGCAAAGCCGCTTTATCTGCCGGTGTACTTTGAGTTGAAAGCTCCCAAGGTGACACAAAGGCTGGATGCTGCAGCATCCGTAGGTCAGTGCTCCCTATAAGCGGACTCCACTGCTTGCCTGCTGAACCTTTTGTAAATCGGGAATTGACTTTCCAACGTCAACTTGTTCCCAATCAATAGGCAGAAAGCAGACACCTCACTAGACACAGATAACTGCTGCTCCCCGGCTGTATCTCCGGACTGTAGAGACTGTCGCCCTGTCATAATCTGATCAATAAGCAGACGATGTCCCAACTCACTGCACTGTAAGACACGGGGTCTCAGCTCCCACCCCAACAGCATGAGGGGGGTGGGAGGAGAAGCGGGTAGGGGAAACTGCCCAGCAACTCCCCAAGGTGGCTGAATCGGAGATGTTACATGTGAACTGGCTGTCAAAATGATTTAGTCATCCCCGTTTCATGCCGGTGTTTAAAGATGCTGACACACTGTGTTTTGGGTACCAATGTCTTGTTGAAACTGATGGAGGCTTTTAGCTTTTCTCTTTTTTTTCCCAGACTCCTTTTATCCATTTAAGTGTTCGCTCAAGTGGTAGGATTTCTATGTCACCTGCCACAGATGTCTCCTGGCACTTCCTGCCCACTCACAGCTTCCTGTCAGACCCTCTGATCTGCAGCCTGCCTTTACTTCTGTTGCTGCTTGGTCAATAGGTAGTAGATATTCCTTTGGTAAACTTGATAACCCGTTTTCCCTCCAGTGGTGACTCAGCGTTTTTTTCTGTGTTTATCTAGATGTAACTAGGTGAACTGAGGTGTGTGTGTGTGTGTGTGTGTGTGTGTGTGTGTGTGTGTGTGTGTGTGTGTGTGTGTGTGGTGTGCGTGTGGTGTGTGTGTGTGTGTGTGTGTGTGTGCGCGTGCGTGCGTGCGTGTGCGTGCGTGCGTGCGTGCGCGTGCGTGCGTGTGTGCGCGCGTGCGTGCGCGCGCGTGCGTGTGCGTGCGTGTGTGTGTACGTGTGTGTGTGTGTGTGTGTGTGTGTGTGTGTGTGTGTGTAGGCGGTTCAGAGTGAAGGTGGAATCCAGAGTAAAGGAGGCCAGATCAGATTCAACTGGAGCTCATTAAAGTTTCAGAGGAAGCCAGAGGGAGAATAGAGGGAGTCACTGCACTGCCAGGATCCATTTCCTTTGACTCTGACTTTGTCATTCTGGATTAATCCATTGAGACGCAGGCCGTTGTTGACTGGCCTGTCTCTAATAGAGTGATTGGCAACTTATTGGAACTTGATATAAAGAACAAGAGCAACTGGGTTGGCTTGGTGCTTTACAGGCTTCTCCTTTCATCTTACTGAACCTGAACTCTGCTGCTGCAGAACCAGGTGGTTCATGATGACTGGGTCTAACTCAAGACAACTTCTGTGGAAATACTGAATATTATTAGTAGTAGTAGTATTAGTAGTTGTAGGATTAGTGTTGTTATTATGTAAATATATATATTTTTATATATATACTTATATATATATATATATATTTTTTTTTTTTTTTCGTCCCAGAAGTTTCTATGTATATTGTCAGTATTGGCTTTGAGCTGTATGACTTGGGTCAAACATTTTGGGGTTTCAATCTGACAAACGGGTCTCATCAGAAGGCAGAAACTATTTTACTACTATAAACCTCTGAATCTGAACAAAGTTGTTATTATGTAAATATATATATTTTTATATATATACTTATATATATATATATATATATATATATATATATATATATATATATATATATATATATAATATATATATATATATATATATATATATATATTATGATTGCTATTAGTAATAATAGAAATTTATATTTTTTATTATTTAAAATATGAAATATCATCATTATCATCATTGTTATTACTAGTAATTCTAGTAGTATTATTAGTTGTAGGAATTATATTTTTGTTGTGTTACAAAAATGTTATTGTTATATTTAGTTGTCTAGAATAGTGTTACTGTTATTATGTTAATTTCATTATTAATATAATCACTATTATTATATTATCATCATCATTATTAATATCAGTAGTAGTGGTAATGGGAATATTGTTATTGTGTTAAATGTTATTTTATTATTATTTGAAGTAGTTGAAGTAGTATTAGTAATGATAATAAAAGTAGCAGTATTTAATTTTTTGTCATTATTCAGAATATACACCTTCTCAAAAGTTTTAAGTCTCAATTTTACGCATCATATTGTTCATTTTTTAAATATAACTTATTCATTTTTTCTTGCTGTCATTAAACCCGTCCTTCATGTCAGATCCTTTTCATTCGTTCCTCTCGTCTCTCTGTCAGCAGCCTCAGTCATAGTGTTTACTGCTGGACATGAAATCGACTGAAGAGTTTGTCCTTTTTAACCATATAGTTGTAATAACTTGAGTGAAATGAGTTTCATTTATTCACAATGTTAATAATTGAAGGTCATCTCTATCATGTTGTTTTATAGTTTGTTCTCTGTTTTATATTTATAATCTCACACACGCTGCAACAGAAGATGATCGTTTACATGCAGGAGATGTTTTAGAACCTGTCCTGTAATCTCTCTTCCTCTTCTGCTTCTTTTTCTTGCCCAGCAGCCGTGGTCCAGTTCAGACGTGTGGTTCTGTGGATCGGAGGTACTTACCGTCCACTCAGTGCTTTGATCCTCCTGCAGTCTGACACATGACCACACCGACCCCTGGATGGGCATTAGAGCAGGCTTCAGCGGAGCCAACATCTGTGCCTCCCAGCACTGCCACTGCTCAAATCAGTCATTAAATCAGAACACAAAAAGTAACTTTACTTGAATGCCTCAGCATAAATATTTGATCATCGCTGAGAATAAATCTTTGCCGTTTTGTAGCGTCTCCCCCGGCTGTGGGCTCCTCTTATAGATCTCTGTCTCTCTCTCTCTGCCGTTTAGATACAGGCACATGCTTGGCTTGGTCATTTGTGAAATGAATCTTATGAATTTTTTAGAAAGATTCATAGCTACAATCAGACCTGGTTAGGACTCTTTCACTGGGTTATATCTCTCGGTGTCAAATGTGCAAATCTCTTGTCCATTTTGCATAGATAATATAAGGCAGAAAGAGGTTTTCTGTGTTATTTTGACAGCGGCATTAAACTTTCCAGCATCTTAATCCATGTTCCTACATAAACGACATTTTGACTACGCCGTACTGACTCGTGGTTTTTGTCCTGAGTCTAGTAGAGTCTAATATTGTTCTGTTTTTGACATGGGCTCATTTTAAAATCAAGATTAGGTCTCGACCCAGTTTGTAAGTCAGAAGTGGAAAAAAGTGTGGGAAACTTAGGTTTGTTTAGAAAGTCAAATGAAATGTTACGTAAACAGTATATGAAGAAGACATTTCTCCTTTCACTGTCAGATTCCAGCTTGACCTCTTTCTAGTACGGATTTCTCTCGATCACTTCTTATTGAAGGAACAATGTGTCAAAGAGAAGCCAATATGCAGGCTTTGAGAAAACGTATATTTAATCAGAAAGTTAAATCATCGCAGTAAAATTTTAAAAATGAATCCGTTATTCTTTCATGAAAATGCATCTTACTAAGTTAGTTTCATCCAAAGCCTGTTTAATTTCTGAAATTCAATTCAATTATCTACTATCTATTTAGTCATATTATTTAGTCATATTCAATAAATTACGTTGTAATGCGTTTCGTTTGTCAGGTTAAAAGTAACTTGAATATAAATTCATATTTCTGACTTTAAAACTAGTTGCTTTATGTGTCTGATATAATATCCTAATTTTAAATGTCATGTTTTTATTAACTGAGTGGAAAATCATCATAACTAAAGGTATTAAAACTTTAGGCTTTGTCTAAACATTTTATTATATGTGTTTCACTTGGTGATGGAGTTACTGAAGAACTTTTCAGTAATATTCTAATTTACTGAGTGGGTCTGCAGATGAGATATTTTTTCCGTGGTGTTTCTGTGCAAACTTTGCTGTAAGTGGAGATGAAAAAGGAAAACGTATACCTTCATATCAACACGCTTTTCCAGTTTATGATTCTGTTTCCACCAGTTTATCACACATACAGAAATAGAAAGTAACACTGTAATCTAGAGGTGTCAAAATGATTCAAATTAAATATTTTAAAGTGTTAATCTTTTTTTAATATATTTTATCAAAGTTATAGCTTCAGAACAAGTAAGGTTTCTACATACACTTTGTAGCATTATGCTTTATATGCATTAACTTTCTCATTTAACTCTTGTCTTATTAAATATGTAATTCTCAAAATGCATTCAGAATCTAAGACATGTTCATTTCTTACTTTGCTTTTTCACTGTTGGCTTGTTGTGGCTGTTGTTGTCATGGTGAAGACTACCTGCCTTAGAAACAGATCGTTTTCTAACTCAGTCAGTGTTTGAGCTTTAAATCTTAGTCCAGCCGTATGCTCTGCCTTATCAAACACACAGTGACGTGTGTTGCACTCTGAATGCCTCTTGCATCCGACTCCTTTCCTCACCTCAAACTCTCATTCGCCTGCGAGTGAACAGGAACATCATCAGCTTGCTAAAAGGCTGCACTGCTTATACTTGTCACTTTTTTCCGTAAGATTTCTTCTCATCTGTCTTCTTTCGCTTCCCCCCCAAAACAATTCTAGAAGCTCCAGTTATGGAGCCTTTTAACCTGAAGAACCTTTTTCTGTCACCTACAGGACTCATGTGTTATTAGAGATGGACTGAGAGAGAATACAAAACCAGGCCAGCGATGTAAATGCAGAGCTAAGTGTAGAATCAGCCCTGAGGGCGTTGGGGGGGTGGAGCAGAGGGGTCTGCGACTGAGCGACGGCTTTCTGGTTCCTGAGTGACGGCTCACATCCAAATAGTGCAGTGATATGTGATGCTAAATGAAGCAGCTAAACACGTCTTTAAATGAGAGGACAACCTTACGGACTCTCCTGCCCCCTACTCCCCAAACTTGTACCCCTCCACCGCCCTCTATAGCCCACCCATTCGCCCCCCTCTGACTGAACTCATGCTGTTCAGGGCCTCCGGACCCTCAGAACACAGAGCTAATGGAAAGCTTTCAAGGACGATGGCCAGAGAAAGATGTCAGTTCTCGTTTGGCCCAAACACCCTGAAACAAACTGTGGTAAGCAGGGCTAGAAAGTGAAAATAACACCATAAACGCCTTTCACACACCCTCCAGTTGGTCGCTGTGAGTCTGCAGTGACATTCTCACAATACATTTGGGTAAAGCCACTGGATATTAAAATGCTGGTTTTGGACTAACACTGGCAGTCAAAATAGATCTAGTGATGAGAATCCTTGCAACAAAAGGGGGTCAGTCAAAGTCAGCACTGACCGTACCGTATCTCTTCACTAGGGAAATACGGTAATGTTTATCTGTTTCTTTCATCAGTCAACTGCTTTACGGCATACTTTCACAAGTTTCTGTCAGAAAGAGATTCTCAGCAGAATGTTACTTCTGTGAAGATGCTGCTCTAAAATCAAATATTGATACGTTTGGAGAAATAAAGGGGGAACTTGCAAGCTAGAGAACATTATCCCAACTGAAGTACGGAGAAGGAACTGGTGAACTTGACAAAATAGTGGAATATGCAACAGCTCAATGGGCCAGAATTCTATCAAACTACTATGAAATGCTTGTGAAAAGAAACCCAAGATTGTGAAAGAGACCCAAGCAAAACCTGTACCGACGATTTCCTTCAGAGTGTTGTACTGAGAGTTTCTATCACAGACCAACAAGTGGAAGAAAATATTAAATGGTTGCTAATGTTCATTAAAACTAAACTGTTGCTGCAAGTTATATTTTTTATATTTTATTATATTTTACCCATTCTTTTCCTACCACTTGACAATGATGAGTAACTTTGTGTTATTGTAACCAATAGCATAAAAAGTGGATATGGAGCAATATATGCAGCCCATAGGGGCGCTTTGCAGAGGAGGAACAAGGATAAAGACGTGTTAATGATGAAAAAAGCTTTTCAAAGTGGTTGTCAATAGTTATTTCAGTCTACCAATAAAACATGTCTAAATACTGAAGTTAGCTTAAGTTGAGATAACGGCAGGTGTATAAAGGTGAAGTAAACCTTCGCCCATGGTTGTCATGTAATAAAATGATGATGTTCAGTGACAATGAAGAGTTTCAAAAGGACTGTGAAACAAATATGTCTATCTTTTTTTGCTTAGTTGAAATTCTTGTGGAAACGTAGTTTTCCCGGTTTTTTGTGTGGTGGGGTGGTTATACTGTATGTGCTTTAAGTTGAGGAAAAAGAAAGATTCTCAAACATTCTATGATTTTCCGGCATCAGAGCCCAAAGTGGTGGACTCTCTTGTCCCGCACGTCCCGCCTGTCAGCCGCCTCGCGAATGTCTCTTGTTATTATTTTCCCCTCTCTCATCCTGCTGCCGTTTCTTTGCTGCGTCATGAATAATTTGTGCCTGCGCCTTGTTGCTTGATGACAGCTGTGCAGTTGGTTTGCAGTCTGTTTTTCAGATCAGGTGAATAATGAATAAGGCTGTGCAACAAAAGAGCTGCTGTGTCCTATATGAGCGTCCTGGCTTCTCCTCTTGTGTCACAGCTCGGTTGGCGTGTCAGCCAACCAGCCAGCCAACCTGCCGGGGGGAGGGAGGACTGCTACAGGCCGGCAAACAGAAAAAAAGTCTGTTTGATGCAGCAACTTTTTCCTGTAGAAAACATAAACAAAGACTGTAAAAACGGTTCGGTTGTCTATCTGCTGCCTCATCTGTCTGTCTGTCATTAATCAGTGCTCCTGCTCTGAAGTCCGCTGTCAGTAATCCTTCACCTCCGTCGGGTTTATCTCAATCTGGAGCCTGTCAGACCTGTGTGAAATCTGCTGAACAGAGCATGAGAGCAAATACGGCATTATTATTACAGTACACACAGCCGGCGTGTTCCCCTCAGGGGAAATAATCACATTTATTCTCTGTGTCTCCCCTCACAATAAGAACAACATCAATCACTCAGTGTTTTCTAGGTATTAACATCAACACTGTCAGCTGTCTGACAGTGTTGAAATAAAGTAATCTTTTTTTTTTTTAAATCAAGGACGCATTTGTCCGTCATTATTTTTGCTCCATTGTGTAAATGTCCAAGAAAAAAAATCGAACAGTAGTTTGTTCTTTTTTTTTTTTTTACCTGAAAGTCTTTTAATATTTTTTGTTTGTTTGTTTGTCTGTTTGTTTAAGGTGTTATTTTAAAGAAATCATTTTCTTTTTTTAGTTTTCAGGACTATAAACATCATGTGAATGAAAACACAGTTGGGTGATGTAGAACGCAAAGGGTTTTCAGGGGAGTGACGTTTTTTAAAAAGCACAATGAAAAGAAATGAAAAAACTTTTTAATTATGTTTGGTTTGATTGATGACATCACAAGAGGCCCAATAATCAAGATATTGGTGGAGAACATCATGGAAGTGCATCATCTTCAGGACCTGTTATTAAACTCTTTATTTTCCTCTCTTTCATTATTCTCAGACTCTTCCTGTTTTAAACAGTGACGTGGTTTTCCTCAAGCCCTCTGACTGTCTAATGGAGGAATTTTTCTTTTACATCTTCCTGGAACTGACCCAGTGCTGTGGAGCCCAATTTAATTTATTTATCTATTGATCCACATCAATGTTTTTTCTTTTCCTTTTTTTTCACAGCATGCTAATTTTGAATACTCAGTACTCAAAAAAACAACAAAAATATGTACGAACACCAGATTTAAGAACCCCAGTCAGCTGCCTTATGTGACGTCACCAGATGCAGGTGCAGGTGAAAACTTTCTTATGGAAGGCTGGATTTTATGTTGGTGAGAGATATTGATATTTATGGAAGCCCATTGCTGCCATGAATTAAAAAGATAAAAGGAGGTCATCATTTCCCATTTTACTGACCTTATTACGTGAATAAAAGTCATAATTTTTCATAACTAGGACTTTGAAAGTTGAAATGCTGACTTCCTGTTGAGGTTTTTGTTTTATCCTTAATTGTGGAAATGGACTTCCACAGAAATTAAAACAATAAAGCAAAAATGGATGAATTAAGCTGATCATGACATGTTCTACACCTGACAAAGCATTACGAAAGTGAGCTGAATTTATTTTCTATAAAAGGCTTTTGGTACCATTTGTTTTAGTCTTTTTGCAGCAAACTTACCTAATATGAGCTGTAAAAACGTCCCTTTGTTTAAGAAAGGGCTGAACTGAACCAAATTGAACAAATGAAATCTCCCCTCTGTCATTCATGTTTCATTCCAGATTAATAATAGATCATCCAAAACCAGCAGAACTCTGACCGTGATCTTTCTAATTGCAGTGCAGCATCTGTCAGGAGAAGTTCATCCACCGTCTCGCATGTGTGATCACGGACTATGCAACGCCTGTGTTTCTAGGTGTGCAGATCCAAACCCCTCAGACTGCACTGCCCTGATTACTCGGCCTCTCCCATCGATCCGGACGTCTCTATTCATATTTGATATGCCTTGAGGTGCAGGGTGACGTGGTGGAGGGGGGCAAGAAAACCCCTCCGTCTATGCCCTCAGAGGAAATCTGGTCAGCCTAATGGCTTGTTTAAGGAGTTTGTCTTGAAACGGTTTTTCTCTGAGATTTCACTGGAGGATCTCCATCCTCAGAGGGAGAAAGCAGAAACGGTCATGACAACAGTGGTTAGGCAGAGTAATGAGAGGAGGTAAACGTCTCAGCAGCTCTTCCTGCCTTTCGCCGACACATCATGACTCACTTATTTAAAGCATGTGTGGTCAGCCGGTGGCTTGATCCGCCCTCGGAGTGCTAAAAGCACTAAACGACAAACCTGGAAACTCCCCTTCAGAACTTCCTGGAGTCCGTCTGCCGTGTTTGTCCTTTTTTACAGCTCAGACTCAACGCTGAGTGCTCTGTCTTCTCCAGAGCTGATCGATGATGATGATGGATGATGATGATGATGTGAGCAGCAGAATGCTCCGAGCTCCAGCAAACCCAGACACCTACTTCTTCTCATCCTCCTCCGGTCGGCTCGACTCTGCTGCTGAAATATTCAGTATTTTCGCAGGCCTGAATCTTGTACGATTTAGTGGGGAGGAAGTGAGGCGTTAAAAAAAGAAATCCTTGTGAGTCACTGATTTCAATCAATGTCGAGGAAGGAAGATGCCACCTCTCTCTTTGGATTCCCTCTGCTTCATATAGTCCAAGATGTTCATCCACCAGTATGAATGTTAGATTAATAACAAACGACTAACTCACCATGCATTAGATTATTTCAGTTTCCTGGGCGGAAAAACGATTCATGTCTAGAAACGAGACCTGGAAGCAAAAGTTTGAGTTTGTCTCTGATTTTCTCTCAACCTAACAGGTTCAAAATCCTGCTTACATGGTGACATAATTCTGGCTGAATTTTTTTTCATCACTCTTTTTGTCTGAAAACTGATATTTAAAGCAGAACCCGGTTCGGTTTGTGGCCGTTCTGGAAGGTTTACGCTGCCCCACTTCATCCACGTTTAAGGAGTGTTTGTTTGTGTCAACGTTTCAGATGTCTAGTCGGCATTTTCAGGTCAAGTCGAAGAATTTGGGCGTAGTCTTCATTATTTCATCAACATTTTGCTTGGAAACCCTGATTCAAAGGAGTCCCTGACCACCACCATGCTTAACAGTTGGAAGAAGGTAGAATTAAATGTCTCAGCTTGACTCCTCTAGATGTTCTTCTTGTCGTTGAGGTCAAACAGTTCCATTTTGTCTCATCTGACCATAAAACTTTTACCCAGAAGGCTTTTGGCTTGTTCACCCAACCTAGAAGGTGCCTGTGTTTCAGTTTGGTGATGTAAAAACTACTTTTCTGCGATCCAGCATCTTCCAGTCAATGATCAGGTCGGCAGGGTTTTTTTCTTGTTTCTTGGGTTGTTCCTTTCCCTTTGACCTTAGGGTGACAGTCCTGATCAGACTGCTGAAACTTTGACAGTTTCCTCACAGAACGACGATCCCAAATACACCAGAATGGTTCAGGTTCATCATCAAAAGCTTCAGATTAACACTGCTGATCGGTCTCAGTCAGCCATGCAGGATGTTACTACTTCTTACTTAATGTTTTAGCTCCAACAGACACATCATGGCAATCGTTCTGTTTGTTTTGCTGTCTAATCTTTCAATTGTGCCAGATTAAATCTGGCGTGTGCTTTGTGGAAACAATCCCACTGCTGCCTAGCCTCCCCACCCCCAGAAAGAAAGAAAGAAAGAAAGAAAAAAACCCTGCGATGAGGGTAAGAGGTATTTGGTTAACGGTTAGATCTGCTCAGGCTGTTGAAGGTGCAAACACAAGACTGCAGTGGTCAAAACAAACAGGAGCCTCTGGGCTTCAGTCCCAATCACAGCACTGAGACACTTTCATCACACGACATGTCAGATCGCACTTCTGCTTTTCAGCTGGAGTTTAGTAACTTATGGTCATAATAAATCTGGACCTTTAACGATCTGCTGGTGTTGTATCAACCTTCCAGAACCTCTCAGGTCTTCTGGTTCTGGTTCTGCTCTGCATCCCCAGAACCAGAACCAATCATGGAGACACAGCATTCAGCTTCTAAGCTCCACAAATCTGGAACAAACTTCCAGAAAACCGCAAAACAGCTGAAACACTGAGATCAAGCAAATCAAAACTAAGAACCCAGCTGGTTAGAGCTGATTTGACTAATAATAAATGGAACATTGACCAACATGTCATGTGTAATGATAATTTTAACAAAATGTGTTTATGAGGATTCTCTTTTTTATGTTTTCATGCTGTAAATGTGCTGCACAAATAAACTGATTGATTCAGTTAACAGAAGTCCAGTAATATGTGACTGAAGCAGATACAGGACATGTGATCGGATTGACTGGATTATTTATTTCATACATAATTTATGTCTTGTCAATTTAATTTATAGCAATAATAATCCTCAAATAGAATTTTATTTATATTTATTTTAACAATAAAATCTGCATTTATTCTGAGAGAACAATAGAGCAGATCCCTGCAGCTGGCAGAGAGTAAAACAGAAAGAAGAGAGAGAGAAAGAGAGAAGAGAGAGAGAGAGAGAGAGAGAGAGAGAGAGAGAGAGTGTGTGTGTGTGTTTTGCCATCATCTCTGCCAGATGAAAACAACAACACCTCCAGTTTTTGCAGAAAGCAGATTTTTATCAGGTGCGTTTATTGTCCATTTAACACAGTTATTTAAATCGTGCTTTATCTGAACACATCTGCCATTTTTCTCTATCATTTTTCCTCCACAGCTCGCAGCTTATCTCTGGCTTTAAAAAAGAAATTAAAGGGGGGGAGACGGAGGGGGTTAGGGCGGTGTATGTAAAAAGAAGGATGCTGTCATTAGTGTTGCTCATGTTTTTTCTCTGCACCTATAAATAATACAAATTATAATAAGAAAAATAAAATACCTAAAAAATAAAAAAAAAAGTCGATGGGATTCAAATTGTCTTGAATTTTCAGTTCATTGAAGATGGAATAAAGTGTGTCTTGAGAAAAGGAGGGGTTGAAACAGTTGTTTTCCTCCTCGGTGGCTCCGTCTCCTTCCCTTCGCAGTGAAGGCCGGACCGCAGCTCCGTCCTCTGCCTCACTTCAGTCCGTGCTGCGTCTCTTTGTGCCTCCTCAGGTCCACCTTCCTCTGGAAGCCTTTCCCGCACAGGTCGCAGCCGAACGGCTTGTATCCGGTGTGTTTCCTGCTGTGCGTGATCAGGTTGGAGCTTTGGCTGAACGCTTTCCCGCAAACCTGGCACTTGTGCGGCTTCTCGCCTGGAGGCAGAGAGAGAAAGGCAAAAATCAGTATAAATAATAAATAAATATTTATTATTATTTATTTATTTATTTATTTATTTATTTATTTCAAATCAAGACGTGCGTCTGTAAATTTAATTATTTCATATTTTTGCCAGGGGTCGGAATGCTGGGAGGCTCCGACTGTCTCGGGATTGCACAACAAAACTTAAATATGTAAGCAATAGTTTTAACAAATTACAAGTTGTGAGAACAAAAATAAGTAAGTAAATAAATAAAGTGAACCAGTTAAACCTCCTACTGACCGACCTCAGTCTATTGGCGCTAAACGGGCGTTTTGACGCACTTTGGTGAAACTCACCTGTGTGAATGAATGTGTGTTTCTTCATGTCGGACTTCTGGTGGAACCTCTTCCCGCAATACTGACACGGATAGGGCCGCGTGTCCGAGTGGATGAGCAGATGCGTGGACAGCGTGGAGGAGCGCTTAAAGCTTTTGCCGCAAATTTTGCAGTCGAAGCTTCTCTCCTGAAAGGTGCGCAAGAAAAAAAAAAGATCGTTTTTTTTTCTTTTCCTTCAGTGCTTGTATCCACCCTGACTGAAGAAGAGAAGACGCTGCAGGATGTGGTTTCACCGGGGTTTTACCTGAGAGTGCACGGCTTTGTGCTGCTCCAGGCTCACGGCGTGGCCGAACGTTTTGCCGCAAATGTCGCACGCAAAAGGCCTCGTGCCGCTGTGCGATCTGCGGACGTGGACCTCCAGACCGTGTGGGGTGGAGAACACCTGATCAACAGAGATGAAGATGAAGGAGGCAGCAAAAGAGACGATCGTGATTTACTCTTTAACTCGAGCCTCACCTTCCCGCACTTGACGCACTTGTACGCCCCGTTCAGAATGAGGCTGGAGCAGAGCAGGCCGGACCGGGCCTTCCCGTCCGCCGCCTTCCCGTGCAGGCCCGTTTCCGTGAACAGCAGCGCGGCAGCGTGTCTGCGGTAGTCTCCGTAAGGCTCCTCCAGGCCCCGCTCTGCGAACGCGGCCGGGTGGCAGCTCCGGTCCGCGTACAGCGCCATCACCGCCGGGCTGCTGTCCACCTGCAGGCCGGGATGGAGGCTCCGCTGCGCCTCCGGCTCCGGCCCCGGGTAGCCGCTCCAGGCGTACGGCCGGAAAGGGACGGTGAAGGACTGGGTTTCACCCACCAGGGGAGAAAGCGACTCTTCGGAGTCAACTGGAGGATGACAGAGGAGGTTTTACTGGAACCAGTGGGGTGACTGGGGAGCCCAGCAGGGCCTGAGAGGGACGCGCTGGACCCTCTGCTGCTCAACGCTCTGGACACGAACTGTATAGTCAATCAGTAAAACTTATTATCATGCATTAACGTTGATAAGCCTACACACAATGTTTTATCGGATAAAAAAAATGTCATATGTTGATTTTTAAAAAGAAAAAAAAATGAAGACATTTTTTAAAGTTTCGCCGTTGACAGCAGTCGTGTTAGGTTTTAAGTGTCCACAGAATCCTTTCACTTGTTTTCTTTTGGAACAATAATGAGTTAAATGTATGTGTGTGTCCTTGTAAAGCGATCACTTTTAGGGTCATGTTTGGGAGGTTAAGGAACTTTCTGAACACTAATGGGGCCCAAAGAAATGTGGTAGACAGACCCCCTTATTTAGGGTTGGTTAAGGCATGAATAATGTTTTGGTTAGATATAGACTGGGGGCCATGTTAGCCTCAAAATGAATGCAACTCAATACAAAGTCTTAATATGGGTAGCAATTTAATCGCGCGCCCGTGTGTGTGTGTGTGTGTGTGTTGTGTGTGTGTGGTGTGTGTGTGTGTGTGTGTGTGTGTGTGTGTGTGTGTGTGTGTGTGTGTGTGTGTGTGTGTGGGTTGGGGTTGTGTCTGTACCAGGCGACGCGGATGGGGACGGAGGCCGCCAGAAGTCCTCATAGTCTGCGGAGCGAGCGCACAAACTGCCGGCGCAGCTCAGCGGAGACCTGGGGGAAAAGTCCGCAGAAAGGCCGTAACTGTCCGCCGACAGGTCCGCGTCCTCCTCCAGGAGCTTATCGGTATCTGAGGGGGAGGTGGCGAAACGAAGCTTTTACACAGTAAAGATCAGTTTTAGCTTAAAGCTGAAGCTATAGATTAATATCTGGAACAAAATCCTTTATAACCATGAGGGTTTTTAGCAAGAATTAGTTTCAACGAAACACTTTCTTCTTTCAATAGCATTCACTAAAATCGAATAAATCACGTTTTTCTTACATTTCAAAATCTTTTCTGAATGTTTTATTGTTTCACTATTTTTTTTAATTCATAATGTCAAAGCCGTTTTTAATGAAACAACTCAAATCCAATTTATAGGACATATATACTTATAATGAACCAAATCCCTGGTAATATCCACACAATCCTTTACGCCCGATTTTAAAGCAAACAGTCCAATTTGACTGTACATTAAGATAAAATAATCTGTAGATTTCATTCAAATCTTACCTGAACAGATGTGCGCCAGTATCGTGTCCAGCCTCCTGTAATCATCCTCCAAAGTTCGCGGTTGGTGGTAACTGTGCGCCTTCTTACTCTTCACCAGGAAGGAGCGGGGCATCTTTAGTGTATATGTGTGTTGTGTGTGTGTGTGTGTGTGTGTGTGTGTGTGTGTGTGTGTGTGTGTGCAGGGGTTGATGGGGAGGTAGAAGAGAGAGCGATAGTTAATGACAAGGAACCAGCTGCTGAGCAGGAGGAGGAGACCCGGCGGCTGCCGTCCTGTTTACAGATTTGATCTGAGCCTCTGACATCCCGAGCGTTTTAAGAGGTTTCCACATGACAACGGAGCATGCGCACAGGCGTCCGTCCCGTCTGCCAGGTGTCACCGAGGCAGGTAGACAGCAGAGACCCGCAGCGGGGGGCCCCTCACGTCTCACCTCAGGGTTTTTATGGAGAGTTTCACCTCTGTCCCGAATGAGCAGAAGATGACGATGAATAGATTTTAAAGTTTTTGCTTCCTTTCTTTCTTCTTTTTCAGGTTCATCCGGGTCTTCACGGATCGGCCCCTCAGAGCCGGAGGAGCGGCGACGTGACGCCCTTCATCAGCCTCACATACTGAACCGGAGCAGCAGGAGCGGCGGAGGCCAGAGGAAACGCGGAGGCGCAGCGCGCGGTGTGCAGCTTCAATTAGAACATAACGAGGTGGGGGAAGAAACCGAATTTTTCCTCCATGATAACTCATGTAAATTACACAGAGTGTCGGAGTCTATCGCCATAGTGCCGCTCTGCTGATCAACTGTCTGTTATATGACGCAGTTTCACGTTGCACTGCGGCTGTTTGCGCCGGACACAAATCATGACGCACAGATTAGCAAATCAGGGGTGAGGCAGACTGACTGCCAGGCGCGATGGTGGAAGAAGAAACGTTCTGCTTTAAGGCGGATCACACGGATTAAATCAGAATAAATACATAAATAATAAATAAACAACAATATAATGAAAGAGAGAAAGAAAACAGGATTTCTCTCTTGCATCCCGTCAATCTGATTTCTACGGTGATCAACTTTACCAACAAAACGAAGGACAGGAAATCGAACCGCGCGGATTAGAGCAGCTGCCGCTGCGGGGCCCCGCTGGCAGGGGCGGATAGGAGGAAAACACCAACTTGTGCATGTGAAGGTGCCAAGATAGAGACAGGACAATAAACAATCAAACATTTCTAAACAGAATACCAAGGTCTGCGCCGCTTCTTGGGTAAATGGCGCTCCGATCGTTACTGTTTTCCGCACAAACAGAATGAAGCAGCGCAGAGTTTTGAACAGCCTGTCCTGCGTTTCCATCCCATCCAAAACTCTACATGAAGTTTTATGCGTTTTCACAAATACGATATTTTGTTAATAATTTTCAGACTCTGTCAGGATAAACACTTCATATTTTAAACATGTCAAGTGAAATTGTGAAACAATAAAATTCTGTTTGATCTATTTTCACTGATTTTTAGAAACATCTCTGCTGTTATTGCACATTTGTTTTCTGCACTGATATTGTTAAATAAGTTGTTTTTTATGTTCCATACAGTTGCACATTATGTACATTTGAAACGTCATCCTACTCACAACCTTTGGATCGTGATGTTTCGATTTCTAATACTTGAACAGAATTTTCAGAATTTTTAAGTTATAGTTTTGTACAATATACTATTTTATTACTCTTATTGTTACCTTTGCTTTTATATGTGTGTTTTTTACTCTTACACGGTTTTGTGTGAACCTATTTATGTGATGTTGCTGTTGCACCTGAATTTCTCCTCTGAGGCACAATAAAGGTCATTACTGCTCTATTCTAAACCCGGTGGTAACTTCAGCCTATAATGTTTTCATTTAATTAAATTATTTTTTACAGTTTTTACAGTTATTTTTTACTGTAAGGAAACACTGCTTAAGCACAGTGTTTTTTTTTTTTCGGACGCCAGTGCCACCCTCTGATGGAATAACGCCCTGAGTCGGGGCCATATTTGCCCATATGAATCTTTATTTCCTCTTTCAGCCCTGAGGGTTTTTTGCTGAAACTTGTTTTTGCTCGATTTACTTTCATCACGTGACTGTAACGGGATGGAGGGTCTCCTCTGCCACCTCCGCCTTAGGAAAACAAACCGTTTGGTTCAGAAAATGAAATAAAACAAATCTAATGCAATAAAATCCACATAACCACGCGGGTAAGCATACGACAATTATTTTAAGTAGCGCGAATTTCCACGTTCCTAAGAATTTGCCTCCCCGGCTAAACAATTATGTCCGTTGTGATTTATGTCCAATTTCAATTCTTTTCATCATTCTTAAATTCAAGCCTCTTAAATGTGAAAACTCACCAAATGATTCATCCCCTCCCACACTGCGCAGCCTGATGTTTTAATGCGTTTTAGTAAAACGTCAAGACAAGAATCAACCGCAAGAAAAAAAAAACGCATTCTGGAAAGACTTTTTCATTCATTTTTCAGATTTAAATTAAAACTTGAATTCATGTCAAATTAATTGAACATTTATTAACTGGCATCCCGCTCAAAGCCTCCGCCGCTGCATGAACACGATTCAACCTCGCATTTCTCTTCATATTTTGAAATGATCAAACGATCCGCCATCCAAGGAAAATGCATAATCAAAAATGATTTTGAAAACTAACGTTAGTAAACATACAGACCTGGGTTATGTCTCGGTGCCTGAGGAGAGCTGCTCTTAAAATGTGGTTTTGTGCATGAAAAAACGAGAAGCCGAGGCTCTTGGAAACCGCGACAAATCACTTCCTGAAAGCAGAGAATCTTAGCGAGAATCTTGAGAGGAAAAGAGCTTTGAGTTTCAGAGAGAAAAAAATGAATGTGTGATCAGTCAGCTGAAGATTTAAATAATAATATAAAAAAAAATCCACCGCAACCATTAAAACACACACCAGAGAGCAGTTTATGAAACTTTTATTATGAAATCATTCCTTTCTCTCACCAGTACAACAATCTCAGAGTGCTTCATAGTGTTGCCATGTGTTCTTACACTGCAAAGTGCCACGATGTGTTCCTCTCCCGGTAAAAATCAACCAATCAACGGGAGATTCTGGTGAAGCCAAGCAGACCTAATGTTGGGATCCGATTGGCCTCCTGGATATGAAGGCTGAAGTTTGTCTGGTTCCCAAATCCAGCTGCTGGTTCTGGGTGGGCCTGGCAGCCCAAAGCCTCCAGTCTGCAGGTCTCACTTGTCTCCTCCGTTTCTGTGCAAACGTGTTACATCACCACATGCCAGATTTGACTCAAACGCAGATGCGCCTGGTGCAGGAAGCCATGCTGTCAGGAGGAATAATCTGACCTCAGCTCCCTTCTCAGAACGGAACGATGCGTGATGACTGAATCACCCTCTGACAAGAATCCATCTTCCTTTTCCTCAAATCATATGCAAACAAAATGTCCCTTTATTATTTATACAACATATCTAAACATCAGATATGCAATATTAAACATGGTTTTCAAGTTCAAAATGAGTAAGGAAAAAAAAAATCCAGAAACATTTACATATGTACATTTGGTTTGCCGAGCGCCTGGTGCAGGACATAAACTAAAGGCCTTGATTGGGTCAGTGCTGACTGACAGAAGCAGCTTTGATACCAGGCTCTGACCAACACCATCCAAGCTATACACACACACACACACACACACACACATACACACACACACACACACATACATACACATATACACGCGCGCACACAGACCAACAAGTACAGTTCCGCCCCTGCATGATGGAAATAACAGTTGCGACAGCTTTAAAGTAAGTCGTTTATAAAATCCTTTAAAAATATAAAAACATGCTGGATGAAGTGTGGAGTTTGGGATAAATGTTCTATTGCACAGTCTGCCTGGTGTGGCGGCCCCCGGCCCGCCGACCCTCCACCTTGTAGAGTTTGTTTCTGTTTGATTCTCTGCTGAGGTTCAGATTGACCCCGGCTTTGTGAGTGGTGCCCAGGAATAAAAAAAAAAAAAACCCAAAAAAACCAAACAAAACAAAAAAACCAAACAGTGACATGATTCATAAGATATGAAATGACAGATTTGCTTTTTGAAATTCAGAACTCTGGATCCAGGCCCTGCGCTCAGACCGTGGTGGACTTGCTCTGAGGCACGGAGAGCCGCAGGGCGTCGCCGTCCTCGCCGTCCTCCTCGTCGCTGTCTGTGTCCTCCAGCTTGGCCCGCAGCCTGATGCGCCCGCCGCTCCTCGGCTGGAGGCTCTGCAGGTCGGGGTCCTTGGCGCCGCCGTCGTCGTCAGAGGACTGGTAGGACTCACTGACCCCCATGTAGTGATTGACGATGTGGATGCCATCAAAGCTGGGCTGGCCGACCAAGCCCTTCTGTCCTTTCAAGCAGCAAATCTGGTAGAAAATCAACAGACAAAGGTTAATGGGTTTAGAGACATCCAGGACTGGATCAACATACACATAGAAGCAGAAATACTGAGACATGATGACCTTCAACAACTTGATGGATGAAACACTTAAAGGGACAGTATTATTTATTTTACAGTGCTATTTTACAGCACAATTAAGCAACTGTTCATTTTAGTTGTTCTAAAAAAGCTATAAACATCAAATATGACTTAAAAGAAAATGTACTTTATAATGGAAATTGTGCCTCTGTCTCTTTAAGAAACTCCTGCTCTTTCTGAAACTCCGCCTTCAGGAAGTCATCACAACATGGCTCCTCTATTAACACTTTAACAATATTTTTACCAGCACTGAGAAGAAGCTGCTATAATGAGCTCAGCAGTTCCACCAGGTGTTTGCTAATTGCTGCCAGCTAGTCTGAGGAGCTGAAGGGGGGGGGGGGGGGGGGTGGAAACTGCAGCTACAGGGAGGAGCTTCATCCTCGAAGGTGGAGATAGGTTCATCCAGGTGTTCTGCACACCTGAATGGTTCCCATGGAGATTAAAGGATTTCAAACATGTATGAAGGAAAGCAACACTCCAGGTATTATTTTGATGATGGAATAACAAAGTAAATCTCAAAAAAGGACATTCTGCATTTTGCATAATACTGTCCCTTCAAAAAGAAAGAAAAATGATGACCTGAATCAGTTCTGTATCCATGCCAACGGAACCAATTCAGACTGAGTACAGTGTGGGTCACATTCGTTCTTTTGGATGAATGCAATATTAATTAATAAATTATGTTAGTCATTCTTCAGGCAGTGTTTTCGGATGATGCAACAAATGACTTCAGTAATTCATAAAACCAAGAACGGGATGCTCAAGTTTGACTTTATTGTTGATTTTCCAACATCTACACTGTGAAAACACACAAATATGGATCAACCACATACTGAATTCAATTATATTTGATCTATTTTTGCATTATTTTAAATACAGAAACTAAATTAGCCATGCAAGACTTCTGCTTATTAAGTTCAGTTTTCTTGTTACAATTCAGCACATCAATAAATTCTACTAATTAAACTTTGTGGACATTTTGTCTTTGTTCTGCTGGAAGCAAAATGACAGTTTTTATTACTGTCATTTCAATGGAAATATTTAGAGTTATTAATTAGTTCAAAAGAAGAGCCAATTGATTCTGATCGTAGCTACATTTAGATTAATTTTTTCGACCATTTTACTCAACAAATTTAAAATGTAATATGGATGCAAAACGTAGGAACTCCTAAAACAAATCACAGTAACTGGGGGAACTCTGCCAGGAGACAAAACTTTATTAATATGAGACAAATGGCTGTGTGGGAGATGGCCCATCATGCTTTGTTTGGTTTTATAAGTTTAGAGAAGCAGTTGTTTTTTCTTAAATAAAAATAAAATGACATTCATGTGTTTTATTCACACATAAAACACAGAAAGGACCTTCTGCCTTTGCTTCCTGGTTTTCATCAGACATTAAAGCTCCAGATACTTCGAGTTGCTGAAGCATTCTGGACCGTCTCCAACTCCCAACAATAAACAGCTTCACAGCGACTCAAGGAGATGAAGGTCAGCTGTGGGTCACATGACAAAACCACTGGAACCACTCACCTGAGCCAGCCTGCCATGCAACAGACATGTAGGAGAAAAAATGCATTCAGAGCCCTGCAGGCCAAACGCAGCACAGAAAACAAGCCTACGTCAGCAGCAGATGGTGTGGCGTGCAGAGGAAGTTGTGATGTGGTTGACTACAGTCAAAATTTCCAGAATTAAGATGCAGGTTTTTAATTAAATAAAAAAAAGAGAGAGGGGGGAGAAAGTGGTGGGGTTTGTTCCTGAGACGACGCACTTTCAGATTTGTTCAACGCAGATGTGAAAGTTGACGGGATTCCTAGCAGGTTGCTGCTAGGAAAGCAAGACGAGGGTGGGAGGGGAAATGACTCGCTTTCTCAGCTCAGTCACCTCGGTCTAGAAGAAACACTAGACTGAGCGGAGAATACAGACACACTGCAGATGGACTGAGGAGAAAAGAAAGCATTTTCACTTTTCATGGAAGATGAATTCATCAGCAGTGACGTCTTATGTAAATTTACAATTCATGGTTATTATGTCTACAATTTTTCACTTTTGTTGGCTGCTGCAGCCACAAACTTCAGTGCCTTTCATAGAGTTTTGACATAAAGCCTAGAATACAGCAGTTCATGAGCGGAATAAAACCGCTGCATGGTTGTCAAATGATGGCAATAGTAGCTCTGGGAGTAAGTCGAACTTTTCAGATTATCTGTCTCTTACCCGTCTCTAGCAGTTTGACCAAATATGTGAAAAACATTTTTGTAAAAGTTGTATACTGCAGCTTTAACACAACTTCTGGTAAGGAATATATACGTGTGTTATATGAGCACTGGGCTCAGCCAGAAACATACTAATGTTTCCTAAATGAGGTGGAAGCTAAGCATGAAAAATACATGCACATTTCAACAACATGCTAAAATCACAGCGCCATCAAGTGACCTGGCATGACAACAGTGACGTGTGGTCAGGGGAGGCAGGTGAGGCAGAGCCTCACCTGTCATCATGGAAAAATAATATATAATATAAAATCATTTATATTGCTATTTTCACCCTGTGGTTTTGTACTATAAAGTATCTATTTTTACTTAGCTTAACCAATTCTGAATAGTTTTTCTTCAAAATCGCTGGATTTTCGCATTTTCCCATTCAAATGCTCAGAAGCGAAGCCGGAGAGGCAGCAGCAGCTCAGCCTCGCTCGAGTTACGTAATCGCTCGCTACCTGCCATTATATGACAGCATGTTCGTCCCGTCTGTACGCCGGCAATAAAATGGCTTAAAAACCTTTAATATATGGACTGATTTTCCATAATTTCGCTTATGTATATAATGTACAGTGTTTTTTGTCACTAACTGTGTGTGTGTGTGTCGTGTTTTGTGTGCGGAGGAGCGAACAGAAACAGCAGAGAACAGACTCGAGGTGAGGCAGGCAGTTCTCTTGCCTCATGGCAGGGGGCGCTCATGTTCACAGATATTGTGACTGCACAACTGCAGAGTAAGACACAGGCGAGGCTACAGGACTCATGGAGTAGCTAGCCATGGAGCTAGCCAACACCACAGTAAAGTACAGCGATATATTTGTTTTCTTCTCTCTTCCGACGTCAACATGAAAGACTACATTTCTCACTTAAAACGTTTTCTAAAGTGGATTTTCAATCGAAGCAGGAGATGATAACTAAAGGAAGACCAACACGGAGCTGAAAGTTTTACTTCAAGACAGATTGATGATTCTCAAACGGAGTGAGAAAAGACATGCCGAGGATAGATTTGGCTTTGGATGAACGGATATTTTTGTACAGAATTAGGGCTGCATGGATTTCATTTATACGTAAAGGTAAGACAGCAATAAGATGTTTTTGTTTAGTTTTTTAATGAAATGTGCATTTTGTGGGCTACAGTTTATGTTTAAATAATTCAGTAAAGTAGAAGCGGTAGCTAATCTGCCACAGCAAGTATTTATTAATAAAACATTAAGCCTAAAACAAACTACAACAACAAACTAAATATTCTGTTCTGTGTGCAAAATTCTTGAATGTTTTTTGGTGTTAAATCCTAAAACATGAAGTGGCATTCTTGTCAGTTGCTATGGCAACGAGTCTGCGTAGCTTGGCGAATACAGATCACTTTGCTGTGGATCATAGCACGAAATTAATACCTGAATTTTTAAGTTTCACTGAGTTAACGCGGCTATGGATGACATGTAAAAGATTAGTCTTTTTGCCCCCCAGCGTTGTTTGCATGCGCGAAATTTCCTTAGGTCCAGTAACATGGATGGTATCTAAGTCAAAAGTCAGAGCCTCACCAGCAATGAACCTCACCGCACGTCACTGCATCACAACTACAGCTGACTCGTCTAAACATGAAATTTTTCCCAAATTAACATCTGAAAATACCGGCAGACATGGCCTATGATGTCTCTCAAACCTTCCACTGTTGGTAGAAAGACGCTTCACATATATTCTCTCTAAAGGGGCTGAATTTATAGTATTTTATGTGGTGTTTTTAATTCCAATTCAGAATTGTGCACCGTTTTTACTGCGTATGTCACAAACATCTCAGTAACACACTTCAGGGTCTGTGAGGAAATGTGAACAAGGTCTAGAGGTATGAATACTTTTGTAAGGCATTATAAATGAGCTTTAGAACTTTAACATTCTGGTACATCTGTTGCGTGCTGCGTTGGTTCTAGTGCTTCAGAGTGAACATGGAAACTTGCAGGGCAGGTCTGTGTCTGTCAGAGGTGAGGAGTGCGGATCCTGCACAGGAAGTCTCTGGGTGTAGTTAACACTTCTACTAACCTGTAAACCAGCTTACAGATAAATGGAAAGAAACGTGAAATGTAAGATCAAAGAGCTGGCATCAACACCCCACCTGATCATTAACCCCAACCATGAACACAGCCTAGCTGAAAAGCACTTGATGAGGGGTGCATGTGTCACTTGTGAGAAGCAGCCTTACCTCTTGTTTCAGCTCAGATATCTGGTCTTTGAGGTCTCTGATGTACTGGCTGGAGTCCGTGTGGTTCAGCTGCCCTTGGATCTTCCCTTCTTCTTTCTGTTGTGAGAGGAGATGTTACACCAACAACAGATCAAAGTGAAGTATTCTGGGTAAAAACAACCACTTCAAGAAATGAAGAGTCTCTACACAGGGCCTGACTGGCACAAAGGGAGAGTCTACATCACATTGTGACGATAACACATGTTGCTGGACAATAAGCTGTCTCATCGATAAACGATAATATTGTCGTTTTGTGACCATTTTTCAGTTGATAACGGGATAATACTGCGACTGTGTGATACTGCAGTCAACCCCACTAACACAAATACAGCATCTGAAAAACATCCATTAAAACTTAAGTTCTCCCTCTCAAAGACGAACAAACTTTAATTTGTAAACACCACTTAAAACTAGGGGTGGACATTTATTCAATCGCTCATCTTTTGTTACGATAAATTAGTTATCTTGATAAGAATTTGGATTTATTGTTGTCATGATACACTCAAATTAAATGACGTTTTTAAAAAAAAAACTGTCCATACTGTTGAGTTTGTTAGTTGTACTATTCCCTCCACTGTTTGTTCAAGGAGGGAATCAATACATTTGAAAACATGATTAAGTGCAGTTACTGTGTGCAGTTTAGTGATATAAATCACATAAATATGACTGCTGTCCTAAAGAAGTGTATTATAAATGGATGCGTTTCAAATGCAGTATTTGTGTTTGTGGGGTTGACAGCTGTGTCATACAGTCACAGGCAGAGAGCTACATGAAAAATAAATGGTTCATATTGTCAAGGTTACCATTATCACAGTACTACAACAAGATATTGTGATAAGACTATAAGTCCATATCGCTCACACCCACTTAAAATTGGAAGGCACATTAAAACTCAACCACCAAAAACAAGAAATAAAGCTGAAATTAAAACCATAAACAAAATGGATAATGAAGACTATGAAAACAAAAGAGCCCTTTCTAAAAATATCAATCATCAGAATGGAAATGATTGATCCAATTTGAATTTATCATGCGGTCAATTGTTTAATTTCTGATTGCGAGAGATTTAATTCTGCATGCTTGACTAACATAAAGAAGTGCAGGTTTGTGTGGCGGGTAACCAAAGTCACAGATGTCCGGGGGAAAACGGCAAAAGCTGCCACTTGAGCTTGATTTCCTCCCGAGGCCCTGGGGATGAGGCTGAGTGTCGGTCCCGACAGTTAAACAGGTCATGTGATGTTTACCTTCCTCACTAAGACACCTGCAGCCAACGGGGCCAATCCGCTTCAAACCTCAACATTCAGTCCACCTTTAGTTTGAAAGCAAATTCAAATTCAAAAATATTTTATTGATCCCAAAGGGAAATTAAATTTTGTTGCAACTCATAATAATTCACATTAATTCAAATTCTTCTAGCAGTTATTGCAGATGGTGATGGCTGTTGGTAGGAAAATTCTCCAGTAGCAGCTCTGAGCTAAAATATTAAAGAGCAGTGGGGCGCTGAGGCCGGGCAACACCCCGAAATATAGACAGGATTCTCTGTTCCTGTGGTGAATTAGGGCTCTGGTCTGCAGGTCCCAGTAGGTTCGCTTTTGTCTAAACAAGTGAGTTTTGTTCCAAGAATTAGTTGTTTTTGAGGTTTAGCTTCTCCAAAACACTGCAACAAAAATGGCAGGCCGTTAATGAGACTTCCTCCTGTTCAGCTGTGTGCATCAGCAGGTGTGGGGCCAGGCGTCTCCAAAAACACTCTCCTCCCGTCCTCCCAGTTCAAGACAACAAATTAAACCACTTTGCTTCTAAAATGAACTTCGTTTGGGCTGGCTTGCAATTCTGGACTGAACTAAACATCCTGTCAAACATCACATACTGCGTGAAGACAGAAATATCTACCAAATAACTAAATCACAACTTAGATTTTCTTCTGAAATCCCATCCAATTTTATTTGCGCGTTTCCAATCAGATCACTGTGGACATTCTGACACGTTTTCTTCCACTGTTGTGTTTGTGCACATTCAGAATAACCTAAAGACATTTTAGAGGGAATGTGTGAAACTTTGAGGTGTGTGGGGCTGAAATGCATCGCTCGTTTTTTTTTTTTTGCTGAGTGAACTTTCCGTCTTCGATCTGCAGTTCAACTTAAAACAATAATAGCTGCAGGATCGACGCAGATGCATTCGGCGCATCAGCAAAACGTCTTAAGACGTTGCTGCACAAATCTCTGAGCATGTCATAGAAACCTCAAAATAAACCATGCATGCCACCTTTGGTAGAGTCTCTGCTTCAAGATGAGAAACCACTTCCTATCAGACCAGAAGACAGTGAGGCTTGTGGCGTGCAGAGGCCGTGGCTGCTAGAGAAAAGGAGTTGTACAACTTTAAACTGAAATCAGGCATCCAGGTTTCGTTGACCACACTCTCCACCGTCTCTGTCTCTTTGGAGTTGTTCCTGCAGGACCGTTTGGACTGAACAAACCCGCAATCTGATCCTAACCTAATCCTTCACCTGAAAACCAAACCGATGAGCAAAACCTACCCTGATAAGGAAGCAAACTTCTTTTTTTTTTTGTCACAATTCCCTTTAGATTGAAATTTTTTCGCTCCCACAACTTAAAGAGCAGGTAACCAAACCACAGACCAAAAAGCCAAAACTGCCACACTGATTTAAATCCCTGCCAAGTACAGAGAGGAAAAAAAACCACTAAACCAACAAGTATCATCTGATTTCTAGTTTCTGTTTATAAAATAGAGAAGGACTGAGGTGTAAATAAAGTTAAAAGGCTTGTTCGTGTTATTGACACACTCCGCTAAAGAGTTCATTACGTAGATTCTGCAAAGTATGAGGGCGGGAGTGAGTTTTCTGTGTTGGGTGTTTGTGCTCCATCACTTAGTAACCAAACCTCAGACCACACGGTGTGATTGTGTGTTCGCCTGAGGAGAAGATGAGGGGGAGGCTTTCTTTTGTTGAAGTCACACTTATAAATAGCTTGTATTTCTAGCTTAAAAGATAAAAACAGCTAGCACAAGCATGCATGCACACCTGGATTTTTTTTAAATTTCTTTTTTAAAAAGCTCTTCTTCGTCAGAACTGTTTTCACCTTATCACATAATCAAAGTGGTGTGAAACTCGATAGGTATTTTAAAAAGTACCCCTAACTCTAGCCTGTAGTGGAAAGGTAGCCTGAAATAAATGCTACGTAGCGCTAGCTGAAAGGCTGAAACTATTGGTGGACCAACCATTTGTAAAAGAACTTTTCATAGACGTGAAAAACTATCTGGTTTTGCTGCAGTCACAGTTTTTGAAAAACAATTTCAAGAGTACACAAAAATAATCTAAGTGAATGCAAAATGCGCTTTTTAAAAGAGGATTTATTCAAATGTATTTATTTATTAGATTTATTTTAAGAAAAGCTAAAGTGCTGTGGTGGCGCAGGGAGTAGAGCACGACCCATATAAGGAGGCCTTAGTCCTCGATACGCCCGTCGCAGATTTGATTCCGGGCCTGATGACCTTTGCTGCATGTCTTCCCCCTCTCTCATTACCCACTTTCCTGTCTAACTACTCTTAAATAAAGACTGCCTGAGTCAAAAAAACACAGAGGAAAAAAATAAGCTACCAATTGCCCACCTAGTAAGATCAGGAATTAATTGTGATCAACCACATTTTCTGAAACTCACACTTTGATGTAAAGCCACATTTAAATGCCATTACTGTCTGATATATATACATATATATATGATTTATATATATATGTATATATACATCATAATTTCTTCATGATGTATAAAATGAAGTAATTAGTTAGACACTGTCTGAGATACAGCCTGGTTCTGGTTTGCTCTGCATCCCCAGAACCAAACATGGAGAAGCAGCATTCTGTTTTTATGCTCCATTTATCTGGAGTGATCAGTGATCTGAAGCACAAACAAATCTGATTCTGAATGGCTAAAGTAAAAAATCCAAACTTTAATATGAATAAAATTAATTAAATTTGCCTTAAATAGGCCATTAATATTTGAAAATCCTTTAATTTGGCTGAATCGAAACATTTTTACACAGAAAATGGCCTCAGCTTTTCTATAGCTTTGTTTCAAAGACTCATTGCCAGATAATGTAAACATTGATGTTAAAGTTGGCAAAATCAGATTTTAGTTTTGGGGTTACACTGGGTCAAGCTAGTTCAGCATTTCATTAAAAGCCGTTTGATGATCTTGAACTTGAAATGGAATGAATAAGCAATAAACTGTGTCCAAGTACAAACATAATTCATTAAGGCGTGCCTATAGATAACAGAAAAAAAGTCACCAAAAATATTTACACACAATTTCCACAAAAACACGACTAGCACATGTTGCCACATAAAAACAGGAAGAATTATCTGGCAGCAGTGCTGCTGCAGTTCTCCTCAGTGCAGCGATGACATAACAGACTTTCAGAAAAACAACTTATCAGAAGCTTCACGCTTCTCAAAGTGCAAACTGGAGCAAAAATTTAGAAGAAAGGGAGGTGATCGGATAAAATTAATGTGGTCACAAGGAACAGAACTGAAACCAAAATTAGACTCATGTCTGCAACACAACACACTCCAAAACTGCCACTGACTGCCACACTGCAGGCTTTTATAAAAAAGATGGGAAGTAAACAAAAGAAAGAGCATAATTTCAATAACAAACTGAAGCAATCTTAAATGCCTCCATCAATAGAATAATCTCTTAAGAAAAAGAGAAAAATGCACTAAAAGTGAAAGCTCATGAAGAAAAGAGACCCGCCACTTAAAAGTTATTTACATTCAGACATGGTTATTCAGAAAGGTTTAATAAACCGTATAACAAAGAGTTGAGTTCAAATGCTGCATATTATTTATCAGCTACAAGGGAAGTCAAAGAGTTCAGGTATGTGAAAGCACTCAAAAGATAATTTTCATTTAAATATTGATTTTCTGAAAAAATAAAGCTTTCTTCTCAGGGCCAATTGCACATCTAATTAACTTGTGCATTACTAGAGCCATCTTCTCTAAGCGAGTGAGAGGTTTGCATACTTTTAATTCTGGAGATGATGATGTATGTTTGTCTTCTTTATTCAACAGAGACTGCCACTTGCTTCTTCATTGAACAAGTCCTCACTGAAACAGGACAAAGTGGCTGGAGCTGTGCTGTGGTTTGTAAACTTAAAAGCATTTGACACACTAACCCATGATACATTCTCACATTCTTCACATTCATCTAGCACACTCTGTCAACTAAATGAGAGTACTAGAACCAACTGTGTGAAAGGACTTGCAACTTTAAAAAAAGTATTGTGTACTGCTGATCACAAATGTATAACTCAATATATTGCAGATGTTGCATTCAGATAGCAGAATGGATAGGATTCATTCTAGAACAGTGTAACTCATGTTTATTTAGCACTTTAAGTCTTCGTTTCTCCTGCCAAAACGGAAATTTCTAGAAATATAGTTACTTTTTATAAAATTCAGCTCTGAACTGGGTCATAAGAGCTGATGCTAAGACAGTGAACCCTGGTTTGGACCCAGGTCAGTTTGAGCTCTTCCATTGCAAAAAGGCATTTTGTTGGAAATCTGAGCCAAAATCCAACTCAGTGGTTTATTACATATGAACACAACCAGAACTTTCACAGGAAGCAGGAGTCAGTAAAATAATGAGAAGAGTTGTTCAAGAGCCAATGAGCCAAAGTGCACACAGAGTTTCACAAAAACCAGAAAGTGGAAGGTAGGATTTTTTTCTACAAAAAAGACAAATAAAGCTCTAAGCATGTTTACTGCACAAGACTCCACTGTTGAAAGAAAAGTCTGATGAGGTGTTTTTATAAAACAAATACTGAATAACTTGGAGAATATGCTGTGGTGTGATTAAGCCAGGGTTGAACTCTTTGGATGTCAATGAAGACACACCATGTTTGGAGGAAGAATGGTTCTGCACAAACACCAGGACCGGATTGAAGTTTCCAGGTAGGAAAGTCATCGTGTGGGATGACCGACGGATGGAGAAATGTTCTTGATAACACTCTGAAGACAAAGTGAATGTGCGTATTCCAAACACACGAGAAAACTCTTGACTGGTTTAAGAGAAAGAAAATAAAACTCAACTCTCACCTGGCTTTTATTCAACTGAAAATCAATGGAAAGAACTAAAGCTCAGAGTGCGCAAAAAAGAAGAAAAGAAAAAAATTTTTAAATCCTCCAGATTTATAGTTTATATGGAAACACCTGAGCAGAGCATGCAACAAATGGCTTTCTTTATTATTATTAAATTAATTCCATAGTGTTTAATGATAATTTCTTATGCCTTTTTATATTTACCAATAATTTCATTTGTGGAGTAATTTTCTTTAATTTCTTTGTAACTGTGGATTACTTGTATTGTTGTATAGGAATATGTGGTGTGTAATTTTAATTCAAAGACATTATTAGAAATATTTAAACCGACAAAAATGTACTTCTGCACCCAGTGTACAGGTGAAGATATTAAAAGATATTCAGACAATCAGCCAGCAGCAAAAAATCCTGTATTGATTGACTTTTACTATTAAGTCAGGAAATTGTGTTCTTTCAACCAGCTTATCGGCAGTGTGCAGCAACAGTAGTTGGAGTATTAGGCTTTTGGATTTATTTTCTACCAGAAAACACTGCTAGCTAATGCTAACCAACGTCACAAACATGCCTGTTTCAATACTAACTGGAAGAAAAGCACCACTTTACTACACACCTGTCTTCTGGAATTACATCTACTGATTCTCAACAGAGATCATTTTTACTGATAAAAAAATGTTGACTCAACAAGTTTAGCAAGTTGTCAAATTACTAAAATCCTTCAGAATTTCAAGCCCATGAGGCTACATGTGGGCTAAATGCCAAGAAAAGCAGCGACAGACGCTTACTCATTTGTGACTAACCAAAAAGAACCTTTACATGAACTTGGGGAAAAATATTATGTATCCTTTCTGTTTGCAAAGAACTCCCAGTGAGGCCATGTCGCCTAAAATGCAAACCCAACATTACAGAAAATCACAAACTATAACAGTTTGAATCAAAACTGTTAAAGTGAACCCATGAAGATGTAATGCTGCAAGACTTGAGAGGATGCTCTATAACTGTGAGCCTTTGAAGGCCTGATGGTGGGGAAGTCAGAGCAGAAAGCTGTGACAGAAATACACACAGCCCAGTGCATTTTAAGAACACGGAAAAGAACCGACTTCCTCTCACTAAAACTTGTTTACACATAATTTGCTGCCACGCTCCACAAAAGTAACGCAACAAAATCACCGTGGGTTGTAAAATGTTGAGCACACAAACACGTAGAATCTTAATCAGGTTTGGACTTTAGATCCCCGTCTCTGTTCACGGCTTCTGGACGAAGTGGTGGTCACAACGGATGTGTGTTGACGTGTTTATTGTGGTCAGTCTTGTTGTTATGTAGCATCTCACTCATGTTTGGGGATAAATACTGGGTCCTTCTCACCTGCCTTTTGACGTTTGTTTATAAAGGACACAGTTTTAAGTGTGTTCACTTTAGTGAAATATAATTTTATCTTGAGAATTACAGAGTTAACATCTCATGTGACTCAAATTGGTCAAAGAATAGTGTAAAAAACTGTAGAAATAGAATAACATTTTGGGACATGTCTATGCACGCCCCTTATAAGCTAACATTTTGACATGTCATAATCAAACTTCAATCTGTTTTATTAGGATTTTATGTGAGAGAAACCGAAGGATACACTGATATGAAAATCTGAGCTCATATCAATATCCGATATTAATTAGGAATGAGCTGATCCACTCTTTTCATTTCTGATACAGATATCTGAGGTTTAGTATTGGCCGATACCTAAAAGCTGAATCAAATTAAAATGTTTCCTTTTTTAAACAGACAAAAATTTACTAACAAATGCATTTGATTCTCTCTCACACATGCATATATATACACACACACACACCAATGGCATCAGAATCTTAGTCAAACATGGAAAAACAACATAAGTTAAGTTTGCCATCACTGATACCTTTCAATATTGGGACTAATACAGATAATATCAGATTGGTGCATCTCTAATATGAATACAGCTGTTATGGGTGAAAACTTATATTCACTGATATTATATATGTGATATTTTACTATTCTCTCGACCCCATTGGGAGTAAAAAGACCACACTGACTTCACCACTGTATCTCTGCTTCAGTTAAACTCAACCACAATCCTTTGCTGCGCCACCATCAGTCACATGACCAAACAGAAACTACATGACCAAATATGCTCCACCGTCCCTCCAGAAACAAACAGCAACAAGATGGAAATAAATATCTGTTGTTAATATTTGCCCAGGTTTTTTTTTTCTTTTTTTAAATGGGACAGAGGTTAAAAAAATGACGATACTGATGTCGTTGACGATACATCATCCATTTTTCAGATCTTTCTTGTAAAAGATTTATAAAGCCATGAATCTGTTCTTTCCACTATCCAATCAGATGCTAATGTATTTTGGTGTATCAAAGAAATTTCATATAAAATAGATTGAAGGTTTGTGGTTACATCGTGACTCAAACTGCAAAACCTTCAAGGGGTGTGAAAACTTTTGCGAGATGCTGTGTGGGACACATTAGTTGGTAAATCTCCCCACACCATGTTTTTGCTGAAACTAGGTGAAAGCTTATCAGACGATGTCTGTTAACTGCGTCTCTATGGTAACAAAGAACAAATACCAAATCAGGTAAATTTTCCAGATGAATATAAAATTCTAACAATTTTAACTCCCTCTCCCTTCCCAATCAGATCTTTGTGTATTTCAAATCAAAGAATAAGTAAAAACCCACAGCATCAAATATCTGTCATATTAAGAAATAGCTACGTGCTTAACTTCACTTCCTCTTTTGAATTAAAACAAACTACAAATTTGCTTTGACGCCCATATATTTCACGATGAGAGAAATTTCCCTTTGTGGCTGAGAATGATGAGATATGTGTGATGCGGTTTGTGAGGGAGTTGAGGAAATCCAATGCTTGCTGCAGAGCTGGGACTTTACCTGAATCTCCAGCTCAGAGATCTGTTGCTGGAGCTCTGCCATGGCAGCGATGTTGTCAGCTTCCCTCAACCTCACAGCCATTACTTCTTCCTTACTCTGCAAAAAGACATCAGCTCTTCAGTTTAAACACTTGTTTTTTCAGTTCACAAGTTGAACTTCACAGCTTGCACCACAACTGAGCTGTGGTGGCTCGCTCCTGCAGATGTGGCGCTAAAAACGCTGCAGCAGGCTGTTTGTACCTTGCATTCAATCTCAGCTTGCCTCCGCTTGATCTCTTGTAGCTGCACATTCAGATCCTTGTTCTGGGTGGTCAGCGTCTGCACGCGCTCCTGCAGACAGCGGCTCTCCTGTTCGGCCCGTCGCAGCTGATTGCTGTGAATCTGATTCTGGAGAAGCAGCAGAAAAAGATTTTTTACAGATAGATGTATGGAGTATGTTTTTAGATCAAACAGGCATTTGAGTAATTCTGGCTGGCAAAAATGCAGGTGAAGAAGAAATCTGCTGCCCTCTTATGGCGAAAGCATAACATTACAGAATGTGGCTTTGAAAATGTCCTGTAATACGGTTGCTTTTAGTTATTACATTTAGCTTAGATTAGATGAAAAAAAAAAGAGTAGAAAAGAGGAATAAAAAGCTTGATTACAGAACAATGTGAGCGCTGACCTGAGTCTCCATCTCCAGCAGCCTCTGTCGAGTTTCTCTCAGCTCTGCCTGGACCTCAGCTTCTCTCAGCCTCACGCTCATCAGCTCGTCCTGCAGCTCACTCAGCGTGTTCTTCTTGGGGCTGTCCTTCCAGCGACTCGCGGTGCGTGCCAGGTGGCGCTGAGGAGACGGCTCACAATCAGACTCTTTCCTCAACACCAAGTCAGGGTTCCTACACAAAATGAGCTACTCCTCCAGACCTATGCTTCCGGAGTACTCTGTTCATTTCTGTTCACATTCTTTAAACAGGAAATAAGAGCAGGGAAGTGGGAGGCTAAAAACGGGTGGAAAGTGGGTGGTATTGGGAATAACATCTGGAAATATAATTTTTTTTTTTCCCCAACAAACATAATTATCCAGACTCGGAAAGGTGTTGTACCTCAGACTGTCCCAGAGTTCACAGTAACCCTTTCTTAAACTAAGCACATTTGGCTGTGGAACACAATTTACATTTCCATCCATCAATCACTCACTTCTTAAATTTGCAGCTTTTTGAATTTTGGACATTGTATAGTCCCGGTGTGATTTATCCCCAACTGTCCTGCTGCTCCAGCTGCTCACCTGCCAGTGTTCTTCCAGGTCTCTGACTTGCTGCCTCAGCTCCTTCAGTCCGGTCAGAGCCTCTGCTTCCCTCAGCTTCACCCCGATCAGCTCCTCTTGGAGTCGCGCCACGTTAGTGTCATCTGGTAGTGACGAGTTCCTCTGCAGAAAGGTTGTTCAACATAGAGATGAAACAGGGATTCATGAGCTATGTAACAAATAAGTACATGTGCACCTGCAGCAGCTGACCTTCTCCATATCCAGGATCTTGTCTTGCATTTCTTTGAGCGCACACTGGGACTCGGCCTCCTTCAGCCGAGCCTGGACCAGCTCCTTCTCCAGCTGCAGGACAGACTCCTCTGAGAACCGAGGTGGTCCCTTCTGCAACCGACACAGAATGACACTCAGAACGCAGAGAGACATTCATGCTCACACATGAAACATCATCATTCCCTGCCTCCAAAAAATAAACAGTCAGTAAAATCCATCTCCATGCCTCTTCAGTGTTTCTCCTCTCACATCACATCATTAATTCATGTCCATTCACTGTTAAACAAGGCAGCAAATTATGTAAAACAGTGTAGCGCGTCACATTACCATGTGGAATCCAAACATGAATAATTAACAAGGTTAGCCCACCAGATATGCACAGAGAGGATTCTGAGAGGGAGGGGCTACGTGTGAAATCACCAAGCTACACAGACAGCTGCTTACACATTCATGAATACACACCGTAAACGGCGAGAGGTGTGTGTAGACTTGTGTGTAACCATGCGGCTTCCTGCATTGCAAAACAGGTCGCTGTCTGGAACCAATGAGCAATGTGAGGAGAGGTGAACCCTGTGGGGGGATTTTCTGAGGCAGACCAACCCAAAGACTTCAACATTTGCAAAGTGATTTAAACTCTTTTACAAATAAAAATCAACTGAGTCCATACTTTGACTCTGACCAAATTGTGTTTTACTGGGGGAAAAAAGGATTCCCATAACATAATATAAACCCACCATGTTTCTCAGTGGGTTTATATTAAAAATAAATTACACACAGGAGGACTCTGCTTACTAGTTAGTAAAATTACAAAGGCAATTGACTGAACTGAATTCTATTTAGTGATGCCAGACTAAATAAAAAAGCACACCACACTTTTAAGATTTTTATTTGCGAAAGAAAGAAAGGCAGGAAACTATGCATTTTACTTAGGTCACTTTGTCTTAGCATGTCATATAAAATTCCCCCTACATCTATTAAAGTTCAGAGTTGTAATGTGACAAAATTGTATTCAAAAAGTTTGAATAATTTTATTTAGTATTATATGCTAAATTTAGATAAAGATATTTTTTGGGGGTAAAGAGGCAACTCAAGCAGCGGAATCAAAATTTCTGAATGAGCGTTGAGCGATTAGGTTTACCGTAATTTCTTAACTAAAAGCCGCCAAGTTTTGGTTTTGAATATTTGGATTGCTGTCAACACAAGTTCAAAAACAAAATGTCCTCAAGACTTTTCTTGGTAGGTTACTGTTTTCTTTTTCTTAAGCAGTCATGGTACAGGCACTCAATAAGAATTTACCGGTATCTATTTTATCAAAAGTTAAATATCTCATGTTACATCTGCGACCTTATGACAGATGAAAAGATTTTTCTTTTAGAAATTATGAGAACGTCATATTGTTAGTAGGATAAAGACAAGTCTTACCAGAAGAAAGTCATAAAGTTACAAGAAAAAAGTCATTTTACTGAGAGCAAAGCTTTGATAGTTATCAAGATGTGATGTACATACAGGTTGTGAAGTCTGTGATTCATTCTTAAAAATAAACACTCATTTCAAAGTCCTGCTACTGGAAATAATTTGAATCTGATGTGTTAAAAGATAAAGTATTTTCTATTTGTATGACCAATACTACACTCTAACTTAACAAGATGCTCAACATTTCTGAATTAATTTTTGTTCTTTTTGTGATAGCGTTATACAATTACTTCTTCATTGTCCTAATATTAAGGTTTTTTTCTTGTATAGTTACAACTTTACAAGTTGTAACTATACTTGTTACAAAAAGTGTTACAAAAAGTAACTGTTACAAAAAGTTACAACTTTTTGTCATACGACTTAATTCTGATATTAGGACTTTTCTTCTTGTAGACTTTTTTTTCTTAGCCTGGCTCAAATGCTCCTTTGCACCTATAGACATCTACTTTTTTCCCCCCAAAGTCAATGGGTGTACAGCTCTGGAAAAAATTAAGAGACCAAAGCACTGAATTACATTGAAGAACTCCTGGTTATTCCACCAGATGTTGATTTCTGAACTCTTCCTGACTTAAAACATTAATATTGTTGTTTCTAAATGAATATGAAATTGTTTTCTTTGTATCATTTGAGGTCTGAAAGCAATTCATTGTTTTCGTTATTTTCACCATTTCTCATTTTCTGCAAATAATGACTAAATCTTTACTTATAATTTCAGAGACATGTTGTCAGTAGTTCATAAAATAAAAAAACAATGTTCATTTTACTCAAACATACCTACAGAGTAAAATCAGAGAAACTGATAATTTTAAGTGGTCTCTTGAGCTCTTCCAGAGCTGTATATTCAGGTATGTTCAATAGTCAGGAAATTACTGTAATAGAGAAGTTACATTAAGAAACATCATCAGGATGAAAAACTCCATGAACTACTAAATAATTTGTGTTTTTTACAGATCTTATAATGAATGACAAGTGTGTGCAGAACATGTATGAAGGTCTCTTCTCTAGACTTTAGGACATGCCAAAAATTCTGTTGTCTGAACCTCTAGTTGTTTCCAAACAACATTCATCATTGAAAAAAAAGGAAAACGGCAGTTATCTGAAAGCTTAAACCCAAACCTCACACCCAGATCTGAGCTGTATGCCACCTCTAACGTTACAGACGGCGTGTGGCGGTGTCCTGCCATGCGAGGTTTCTCCGTCCCCCTGCTTACCGCTTGTGGCTGCTGCTGAAGCTGCCTGATGGTTTTCCTGGCCCGCTCCAGCTGAGCAGTGGCCTCCTCGCTCTGCTGTTTGACCGTGGCCAGCTCCCGCTTGACCAGGTAGTTCTCCTCTGCCTCTTGGGCTCGAGTCACTTGTCCCTTTGGACATAAGCAACCGAGGAGGGGTGGGATGAGCACGACAGGAAGTGAAACGGAAAAGGTGGAATGGGTGGGCGAATCAGACAAGAGGTTGGAATGGGTTTTTCATGCTCGTTTGAATGCTGGCAACTGTGATTTACATTAACCCTTAGCTGTGTTCAGCTGCGATCCTTTTATTTAGTCCGGCATGCCATAATGTGGAGTTTCATGCACTGGATAAACAATGTTATCAGCTGCCATGTAATGTAGTTCTTTATTCATTAGAGTTCATCAGATACTGATTGGTCTAGGATTTAGCTAAAGTAAGCATGCGGTGAAAAACAGAAAGAAGGAAAGACAAGGGAAGGACTGAGATGGATAGAAAAATAAAGGAATATACCTGAATCAATCTATCTGCCAAGGAAGCACTTTCCTACAAAACAAAAATATCAACAGAGACAGAGGGAGAGAAAGAGACAATCCAAAGGACAGTTAAAGCACACAAAAGAACAACTGATTGCTTCAAAGAAGAAATGCAATGTTCATTTTCCCTCCGTTGTTTAGTAACTGAACCATCAGGTAGAAAAGGAACATTGCAGGTGCGGTGAAAAAAAGTGGAGCTAAGTTGGTGACAAAGTGAGGAAATTAGTGGTTCTGCAAACAAAAAGCTTTGGACGTGGTTAAAGCCGACAGGAAAGAAAGCTACAAAATCTACAGTAAGCAGGTACAGGTCAGTTTAAGGGAGCAGAAACAACTCATCCAAGTTTTTTTTCTCTTGTTCTTTTTCTTAAAGGCTTTGGTTAGTTACGAGTTTAAAAAGTCAAAACGCCTCGCAAGGAGCTCAGTGCTGAAGCAGCAGCCCAGCAGACGCTCCCGTTATCCACACCAGATCTCATGCACGGTGCAGCAGCAGAGCTCAGTCTGACAGCATGCCGATTACCCAGCATGCAGCGCTTCCAGCCCCCGCCAACACCAAGCGGCGTCATTCACATTCCACATCTGCCACAGGCAGTCGCTCCAGTCAGCAACGTCCGGGAAGACGCTCACCGTTCTTTTTTTTTTTTTTTTTTTTGATAAAAAAGAAAAATACGGTGCTTTACAGACCGTTGCCATGGTGACCTGGCGATGAAATTCAACATCTATGGACTTGATTTTATGGACCAGCAAATCCTCTTTTCAACTCAACAAGTTATCCTAAAAGCAGGCAGCTTCCCGTATGTGTAAGACAGGCGAGTTAGTGTGAGAAATGGCTCCATCGTTAGGAGGGATGCATGACGTCTGAGAAAACCATGGATTAGAGCTGAACTGGAGTGAAAGGAGACGTATGTGTTTCTGTGGTGAACTCACTTTTTCCAGCGTGTCTATCCTCTGTTTCAGGAGCCTGTTCTCCGTCCGCAATCTCTGAAGAACAAAATAAACAAAAGATAAACTCATTAGCCACAGCAACAGACTTCTGACTTCTAACAGTAGATATGCTGCAACAGTGGCAGCAACATTTTGGTGGATAAATTAATTTTTTTGCATAATTTTCAGGGTTCAGTAGTTCCAAAAGGCTAATAAACACAAATGTTCTTCTGTAGTTTTGAGTCATGATCATACAGCATCTAACAAAACTATTCATACCCCTATATCATTACAATTTTATCACATTACAACCAAAGTGTTTCAGTGTCAGACTGCTAAGCAGAAGACCAATAGCTGTGTTTCCACTGACCATATAAATGCACAATTTGACATTTTGAAAATAAATTTGCTTAATGGAAACATGGTATTTTTTGAAGGAACTCCCCAACCCCCCCAAAAAAACTCCTTTTCCAATATAAAGTTTTGGTGTTATAATGAGTTTTAACCATATCAAAATTGGTTTATTTGACACAATTGCAATGGAAACACTTTTCTCGCAATCAATCAAATTTTATTTGCATAGTACCTTTCAGCAACAAGGCATTTCAAAGTGCTTTACATCATAAAAACACAAAGTCATAGAACGCAGAAAAAACACTTTAAAATGAAACTGCAAGTCAAGTGTCTTCTCGTAGTTTGCCGAGTTGACATTCCTGTTTGGGTTAATTTAGGCTTTCCATCTGGTCCCATTATTCTCAGTAGCATGATAATAACATGCTTTTAAAGGGGAAGATTGTTATTTTGTTCATCCTGGTATCACTGGCTTTCCATAATGGCTGAACAGAAGCCCATATCTGTGTGTCAGGAGAAGTCCCATATGACTTCATATGCAACTTTTCTGATGTCTGGACGCAAGGACGGCTACTATTGGCTGCTGTGTGGCAGGCACAAGGAAAGCAGGAAAAACAGGAGAAAGCATGTAGCATCTGCACATGGAGAACACAGTAAATATGAACAAGTCCATATTCAAATTCAAAATTACTTGATTCATTCCAAAGGGAAATCAAATGTCAGAAATCATATAATTCAAGTATCTTCAAAGAGGAAGGATCTCCAGTAGCAGTCACTCTGGCAGTGAATCTGAAAAGGCTCTGACCAAATGCATTGTTGCTGTGTGACAAAAACAACATACGGCTGGTACAGAGTATTATCAGCTCAATGTCCAGTCAGTAGACGTGATATTTTACAGTAACATGTCCTGGATGTCACCATCAGTTGTTGGTAAGCACTGCTAAGCCAACTCATTTGCTTTAGTCGCTCCTCTTTATTCTCCCTCTAGTTTTCCAATTCTGGAAATTTAAGAAAACCCAAAAGATCTCTGCATTTTTTTGTGCTAATACATCATTGTGAGTTTATTGCAAACTTTCCGCAAAAAACACTCAAAATCATTGGGCTTAACCTATGCTAACTCACACCAGCAGGTGGCAGTATTTCTTATGTCTATTCCATGCTGCCTCAGTCTCACTTGACATCAAGTTATAGTGTCTGATCTATGTGACAAGTAACAAAACTGCAGCAATATCAAGGATTGTTCGCCAACAACATTTTACACACGCCTGTTCAGAGAAAACCTGCAGCAGTCACACAGATGAAGAAACTAAATTGATTCAGATGCATTTCTGATTAGAGGTTCCTCAGTGCATTAAAAATACACACCTTTATCTCCACCTGTTCTTCCATCTCCTTTGTTTTGATTGTAGTGTATTCCTTCTCTAACCTGGAAAAGAAAAGACAAAAATATATTATCAAGTGGACTGGTCTATTAAGACAACACAGCACTGGATATTTGGAAATAAATGGAGCTTTTTATATTCTAATCTGACTGGATTATTAAAGAGATGAGTTCAGTTTGAAAGAAAGCAGCAAGGCTTACTTCTTCATTTTCTTGGCATTGTATTTAACTTGATAGGCAGCCTGGATGACCTTATCTGGTCCGCTGTCAAACTGATGTGGGATGACCTTTTGGAAGTGCTGAAATGGGAAGAAAAGTAACAGAAGCAGATTAACTGTGCAACCTGCTGTTTGGTAAACTGCTGTTTAACTTCCCAGAACTCCACCCACAGCTGCCATATCCACACATAGGACACAGGTATCTATTAACTGGGAGTGGCGGAGCTTCCTTCCAGGAAACAAAGTGCAAAATGCAATGAAACCTGAGCCAGCTGAGTAAAGAGTGGCAGGGTATACCTGTAACATTCCCTCCATGTCTAGCTGGATCAGTTCAGCCTGGTTCATCTGCAGGATGGCCAGCCCCACACGGAAAACAATCTCCAAACCCTGAAGACAGATCAGCAGGAATCAGAGCGGGAAGCTCAGCGTGCTGAGAACCAGTGACGCATCCGCTTTACTTCACTTCCGATACGGATATATGAGGTTTAGCATCAGCCAATATCGATCCGACACAGAAAAACAGATTAATTTAAAATGTTTCTTTTCTATTTCATAACTCTGTACCAGTACAACACACATAAATACACAAATAAATTCACAATATTGGTCAAACATGTAAAAAGAGCACAACTTTCATTTGTTGTGACATGTTACTTTTCTTTTCATATAAATCTTATTTAACATGCATTTTCAGTTAAACTGTCTTGAAAGTCACATTAGACTTAAGACTAATGTGAGAAAAGTCTAAGTTTTGTGAAAATTACTTTCTCTAGCATAGAAGAAAGTCAGTAAACTGACCAACATCAATAAATAGCATTTCTTATTGAAAGTGGGTAGCTGCTCTTTTTAACTAACCTCACACATGAAGATATCAAAAATCCTGGTGGCTACAGGTAAGGGGTAGGAGGTGAGGAAGATGGTGAGGAACCAGGAGGAGGCGTACATGGAGGTATGGAAGCTCTGAGCCTGGAAATGCATGTGCAGCTCCGGGAGCTGCTCCTGGAAATAAACAAAAATCATGTAGTCCATACAGCACATTTCTCCAGAGCGTTCTCTCTCTGTAACTCCAGATGAAGTGCCTACCTGGATCATGCTCTCAAACTGATACATGCAGAGTCCCAGCTCAGCCATGCTGGGCTTGAAGAGCTCTCGCAGCCTGTAGTCCTGCATGAGCTTCACAAACACACAGAAGGCCTCCTCCTCTGGCATCTGGAACAAAATGAGACTAAATTAATTAACCCCTGTGGGAATTTTCGCTGACTGCAAAGGTATCTTACGGATATGTTTTCAGTAGCACTGTTACCTGCATGAGCAGCAAACCCACAATGAACGCACTTCCTTGACAGTAGCCAACCTCGCGGTCCACCAGAGAGTAGGCCTAATTGACCCCCCCGGCCCCCAAAGAAAACTGTCAGATATTCTCTGAATAGTTTTTTTATGTTTCAGATTGCTGTTGGAGTGAGAAGCAGGTGTACCTTCATGACGTTGAAGAGCACTTCCTGGCCCAGACTGTCCTTCTCCTTGAAGAACTCGTGTTCAGGATAGGTGCGAGCGATGTCTCTGCGTATGAGCTTCTCGCACGGTGACGTCATCTTTAGAAGTTCTGAGTACTGATCTTTGATGGGCATGTTCTGGGCATTACACAACAGCTGCCACACTATTGCCCGGAAGTGGTGGGGAATGCCTTTTCTAACGAGATCCTGCAGGAAGACAACAACAAAAAATCTGATGTTTTATTTATTTATTTTTTTGACGTTGAGGCTATTGGACAGTAAAGTATCCGCATCTAAACCTACAAACTAATCCCAAGCGCTCATCAGTATGGACGTTGCTAGTGAAGGAAGACTACATAAAGCTATTTTTAATATCAGTAAATTTGTTCAAAATAAAGTCGGAGGAAACACAAGAACAAGAAATTTCATGATCTATGACTTTGAGATATGTCTCTGAGGTTTCAGTCAACAAGTAAGAGTGACATTTTCAGCAGAAAACATGAAGGCTGAATAAAGTATGGCAAGGTTCCATTGAAATCCCTAGGACTTTGGCAAATTTTTAGTTTCTTACTTCCTAAAAGTCCTCCACTACTCCGGACATTTTGTCACTTTAGGAGCTCTTTTGGGATCAAGGTGTTAAGGGATAGCTTTTTTTTTTTAGAACTCCATAAATTCTACAAATTTTCCTAAAATGTCGTCATTTAGGAGTCTTAGGATTCTTTGAAAATATGAGCACAGAACTATAAGAGCAAGAACCTACATTCTCTGAAATATACATGGATATTGCCGTTAGACTGACCAAAATAATCCTGAGCCATTTCTGTAGCCGTGAAGTTCAAGGTTAATGTTGCTGAAAATAAACTCATCACTTTTCTTCACTTTCTTCTATTACTATTTTTGTAAACTACTTTGAATAATTAATTGAGCTTTATTGTACTGTTTGATGATACATTTTTATAATTTATGTATGACTGAATTGAAATTATTTTTTTAATAAAGTATCTTAAGATGACATTTGTTGCGAGTTGGCACCTCCTTAAATAAAAGTGAATTGCTGTTTTAGCAAAGTTAGTCTCGCTATCGGATGTTTTTTCAGCCATAGTGCTAGAAAAAGAAGTTTGAAAGGTGTACCCATCTTAGTGAATATACACTGTATGTGAAGGTTAAAGCTTAAAAAAACATAGGAGACTGAAAAACAGGCACAAATTTTTGATTTCTGGATCTCCCCAGCAGTTATTTTGTGATTTTCACTAGGTTTGTTGTATTACAAAAAAATCACAAATATTCCATATAGAAACAGAGAACAATTCACTGAAATAAATGGACCTCTTCTGAACAAAGAGAGCCGAGTCCGTTTCTCTGAAGCGGCTCCCCTCAGAGGAATCTAAGTGACCCCACACCTGCAGTGGGCGCTCTGAACCCTGGCAAGGTTTTGTTTCCCTGCTGCACTGTTTATTATTCCGACTGTAGTAATAAAGAGAGCCGAGGACTAGGATCATTTGGCTGAGGCGTGCTCTTTTCAAATCTTTCCAACAGAAAACCCATGACTCGTGCAAAAGCTGCTGTTAGTCTTCACTGTTTAGCTTCATTTTAAATACATTAGATAGCTTCATTTTAAATGTTAAATAGCATTGTTTTAAATGCACATTTGGGAACCGTATTTTCACATGTGAATGCAGATACGGGGAATTGTAAAAGAGTAGTTTAATGTAAGATAATGGAGAAAGAACGCTGACGTTTCTCATAACAGCATTAAGCCAAGAGTTTGCTCATATGATTTAGCTTTGTGTCTGTATCCCATAGTAACCGTGTATCCACTACCAAACCCAATCTTTTCAATGAAGCGCTCTAAAGTAATTTGTTTCTGTATATTACTGCTGATACAAGTTGATGAAGCAATTTCCTGTGCTGACAGGGAGCGCTGCTCTTTCCTGCAGTGATGACAACGCATAATGGTCAAGTGTGTGTGCGTGTGTGTGTGTGCATCTGGTGAGCCCAGGATGCATCTGGAGCAGAGGTCTGCCCACCCCCTCGACCCAGGCGTTCAGCAGGGGGGGGGGGGGGGGGTTCCCTCTCCCCTTGAGACAATCTGTGCTTTGTTCTGTGATGGAATAAGGGGCGGCTTCATGTCGACTGTTCAACAAAAGCTGCTTTCTGTCCTCTCTTCACACTAAATAATATGCAGCACTCAAATATAATCAATATTTTAAAACTTGAGCTTATGAGAGTACAATAAAACAATCTATAATATGACCTAATTGCTTTTATTTAAAACATAAAAGCGACAATTAATTGTAAAATAATGCAATGACTATTAGAGGTGTAATACTACTACCTTTGACATTTACTGTTTGGGTTTGATTGATATAGTTTTCAATTTCACGCACCTTTTCCAGAGTCAAACTAGTTGATATTAGCTGGTTTATTATTTTAAATATTTCCAAATACGTCTTCACTGAGCTAGCTGATAGGCAAAGTGCAGTAACAGTTGGGGTAAGATAATAGAGAAAGAACACATCCCATGCAGTTTTCTGGCCAATCACCAGTCACTAATCTTTAAAAAGTTTGACCTGTCAATTCCTATTTTGACTGATACCAGTTATTTTCTTTGTCTGAAAAGTCGGAAAATGTAATGACAAAGTAGCTAAGATCGCAAAAGTGGAGTGACTATTGTTCACTTCTCACATCAGATGTAACCTAGTGGGTATCTGTATGGGTTTTCTCCTATTGACGTGGATTCTTCTGGTAGAATTTCTACTGGGTCAGTGAACAGAAGAAATTGCGGACGATGAATTCAATTTTCTGCACTGTTTTAGAATTATAGTCTGTATTTATTTTTAGCAAAGTAAGTGAACGAAGCCTTGTTCAGTTCCAAACCTCTATTTCTGCCGTGGAGGATGGGTGATTCCAGCATGGGCAATTTCCAGTACAGTAAGTTTCTTAGCTTTTACCAAGCTAGTAGGTAAGGGGCAGCAATGCGTTAATCTACGCTCTGCCAAACGAGAAAATAATTCTGGTAACTCTAGAACTGTCTCTGGCATTATAAAAACTTTAACCTGCAGGTTAAAATATGTTTTGCAGTTTAAAAACTATATCTGCTTCAAACCTTGCAATTCCTCAATACCTTTAACCAGCTCATGCCTACACAAGAGGCTTCCGTTTAAACAGCAGTAGATTTAATGTAAATGTTAAAAAAAATTACTAACAGTACCACAGCTCAGATTTTGCTGACAAGTTCAGAATAACCAACGTTCCTTCCTTCACACAATGACCGCTGAATTTTTCTGGAAGTCAAGAGGAAGAAAGCTGCAGTTCTGAGGAGGAATCAGCCTGTCTGAATATTATCCCTGCCTTATTTCAGTTTATTGATTGCTTCATCTACTGTATTGCACAACACCACAATTAGTGGATCTTTGTGTTGCTTCAATATTTATATGCAGAGTGACAAAAACAAGAAATACAAGGCTGTTAGCATCTATGACCCAATAAAACATTGTTGGTCAACATTTATTCTGAAGATAACGCCTGGGGTTTAAATCAAAGCACTACAGACAGTCACATGGAACATGATTATCACAGGGCTGCAGAGTTACTGTAAAAACAAGCCTGCTAAAATTAGCATCAAAATGTCAGGAACTGAAATAACAGGTTCAGGGGCAACACTGCAGGGTCAGCCGGGACGAAGATAGCCTGACAAATTATCTTTGACTGTAGTAAACACTGCAGCAGTTTGAGCTTTTGTGGTGTCCATCACAGTGTGAAATGGTAATATCAGCAAAAATACATGTGCATCACAAGAGAGACCACACGGCTGAGATGTGGACGAAGTTGTCAAGTTCTTTTCCTTTCTTTACTGTATATTGGGGAAGAGTATATATATATATATATATATATATATATATATATTATATAATCAAAAATGGTGCTTTGCAACAGTATTTTTGTGTATTAGCTAATTTTACAACCACTTAATGTATTAGATTTTGGACCCGGGTCTTTAACGTGTTAACTTGAATGATTTAATTTGGCTTTATCGCCCATTGCTGTTAGTGATGGATGTTGGTTGTGTGTCACATTTGCAAGTGTACCAAAAATGTGCAAATAGAAAGGTTCCAACCAGTATCTTTGTACATAAAGTGATTTTGTTAGAAGTTTTTACTGGGGAAAAATATGAAAAAAGACTACTTTTGTGTTCAAGATGTGCAAACAGGAGTTAGCTTATCAGCAAAGTTATTTAAAACTAAAATAGCATCTCAATGCTAACCATGTAGCAGCAGCAGAGACGTTAATGTCAGCATCCACATGAGTGATCAGGGCTTCCTAATACACTGCAAATGATCCCATTTAAATTAGTTGAGACAAGAACATCCATCTAAGCTAACCACAGGTTACAAGAGCACTGATCACAGAAACAGCCAATAGGCCCATGGCAACTGTAGTAGCTTAGAGATCCAGAACTCAGGTGAGAAAATCTATGTCTTGTTCCACTAATGGAAGAGTGAGGAGAAGAATTTTGGCAGTGTATTACAGCACAGCAGGTGCCCTGTTTCAGCTTCAAAGCAATGCTAACAGTTAGTAGTAGCTTCGTTAGCAACAGCTTCCAAAAAGATTCTAGTGTCAAAGCTAAATCATCACCACCCTTCATTTCCATAAAGTTTCACATCAATAACTGCGTTTTCACACCTGAGAAACTGTGAGGGCCGTCATCCTGAGTGTTGCTGGATTGTCCATCAAACACACAGGATCTCCTTTGTGCTTGTGTGCTAGGCAGGGTGACAGCTGCTTACTCGCTTTGACAAGGAGCCAGAATGAAACGCTGTACAGGATTTCTGTTTACACACACACACACTCTTATGTGCACACACTCTTACGTGAGCTGTTTTGTATGTGTGTGTGTTTATAAGTTAGCGCAACAGGGAAACTCGTTCGACGCCTCAGACAGAAATTAGAGGCAGCAGAACACAGCAGCTGCATTTCCATTACAAATATGCGCAAATCTTTGTCGATATGATGCTGATGTAAAAAGAAAACAAAACACAGTTTAGCAATGTGGTATTTCCATTAAATAAGAAATTAAATAAAACCACACATGAGTAAGATTGTTATTCAATCTTATAAAAGTCATTAAAAATCATGGAAGTGGCGGATGTAAACAGTAATATGAGATATCCAGAATTAAGCCACTGTGCTACAGCTCATCATCTGCAAGCCAATCAGAGGAGACATCAGTGTCTTATTCAGGGTTGGAGCAACAAGCCCCACCTACTTGGGAACGACTACGTATGAGGCATTTTTGGAAAATTTTAGTCGCCAATTTTACAGAAAAGCTATTGATTCAACACACTGAAATGACACACAACTTCCTATGAACTATGTGATGCGGTGAGGGCTCTGGTGGAGCAAGCTGCATATTGTTCGAAAAAACAACAACACAAACCATCATCCTGCTACTTCCTGTTGTCTTCCTTGTGGTTTTTGACACTAGTAACATTTTTATGTATTTATTTATATTTTAATGGTGGAAAAATACTATCAAAGTACCAATGATTTTTTTTACCACGTGAAGTAAAAAATATTTCCATTGCCGTTTTGCAAAATACAATTTTATTCTACTTTGTTATGGCTGAAAAACCATGTCATCTTAGCGCAAAAGCTTTTCAGCAAAAAACATGACTTATTTCAAAATTACCTTCTTTCTATTACGCAAGTTTATTTCTGCTATTTATACTGGTGCAATTTTATGGTCATCGGAAACGCAGCTACTCCCTTGGTGGTGACAGTAGCTGTGCACACACACTTGTACATGCTCCACCTGTTGTCATGACAACAGCTCGTAGTTTGGATGAAAGAATACCATGGCGACGTTTTCTGGAGGCTTGTCTCAGTAAGCGCTCTTCGGCACTAATGCACCAGCCTCACCTTCAGCTGCTTCTCCTTCTTCTTGCGCACCTCCTCCCACTCGTTGACAATCCGTCCCCACAGGATCCAGGTGTCCTCCTCCAGGTGGGACAGGTTAGAGGAGGCCGAGGAGCTGGACACCAGGGAGGAGCCGCTGTTTCTCCGGGAGCCGTTCATAGAGCGCAGAGACTTGCTGTCTGTCTCCAAAAGCCTAGAATTAAAAACACAGACATGTATGTTGTCACTTAGGTCTGAAACTAACCATTATTTTTTTTATTATTATTTGCAGTTGGAGTGTTTGACAAATACATTCAAGTGGAATCCATATATCCGATTGAACCGAAGTGACTTTTGTTTTTATAAGGTGCCTTGAGACGGTGTTTGTTGTGAATTGGCGTTACATAAATAAACTGATCTGAACTGAATATTTTAGTTGGTTATTTTGATGATTAACCGGATAAAAATATCTGCATATTTTTCATTTAGCAGGTTAAGCTTATTTTATACAATATTATTATTCTACAAAAATACAATTCCAATTTATTTCATGAACAAGAAAAACATTTTCTAAAAAATTGAATATAAATATTGATATCATCAACATATGAAAAGCTCAGCTCTTTCTGCTCGACTTAACATCAACACAATGCCGGGCTGATCTGGTGATTATTTTATGGTTTAACCAAATATTAAGCATCTTTTGCTGAACAGCAACGGTTGCTTAATTCTTTTTCCCTTTTTTTAACAGAATGTGAAGCAGGTGAAGCTAAAACTGTCACTTGAGGACTCCTGGGTAGAACATATAGATAAAAAATGCAAAATATTGTTTGTACAATTTTGGATTAATTACTGCTCTTACTGTGTTATTCTTTTCAGAAAATGTCCTTTTTTGAGGCTGTGTATGTCAGTTCACGATTAATCAATAACTTAATTAGTTAACGTTTATTTTGATAAGTGGATTACAATTAATCCGATTAAGTGTTTTGATCATTCAAAAGCTGTCAAAATGAGGACATATTTGGAATGTGAGCATTTATACTTTTACATATTTTAGCTTAGAGAAATATCTTCAAGCAACTTGTTAACGTGCCACCGGAAAATCAAGGAACTAATATGGCAAATAGAAATATCTTTGTATATACTTAGTCAGGGTATTATAAGCCTGGCGGGTCACCAGGCTTTACATGTGCCCTCAACAGGCTCAGCATTGCTTAATTTTTAAAGTCTTTTTAAAATGTTTGCATTTTTTAAGACTTTATAATTGATATTCAGGTATTAATCCCTCGATCTTTTAATAACACGCAATTATCAAATTATATTTTCAAATTTCCTGTCAACTTTAAACATTTTTCAACTCAAAAACACAACAGGCCGCTGGATGAATGACTTTCCTAGCACACTACCACCAGGCTTAGCAAGTTTTCTGGGGGAAACCTTACTTAGTGAACAGAAAATTACTTCAGCAAGACATTTTATTGTGATAAAAATAAAGTAACTTTGCAATTCTCCACCCGACCAAGTAAAACCAGACACTGCAGGGAAGCAGCTATAAAGGTGACGTTTTTAAAATTAGTCCTAGATATCTTGCACAGCAAAAGGAAGACAACGCAAACTGGATCTTGTGTTCACATCAATGATGGAAACATTTTTAGGTCAGAACTGTTTATTTACAAGCCACTACGTGTTCAGCAGGGCAGCTCTGCAGGTTTAAAATAACTCACTGTGTCACAGTTTGATGAGCTGCAAAACGCAACAGCCAATTAGTAATTAGTGAAGAATTTCAAAAGATGCCCAGAGAGGATTCAGTGGGGAAACAGTCCAACAGCCAGGCAGCGTGTAATCAGAAGTAGAGGTTGACCACATGCTTGATTCATACAAACTACTCTTCTTATTTAATCTAAACAACAATCTGATTCAAGATTCAATACTTTTCAATAAAGAAGGAAAGATGTTGCAAATTTATTTTGGAGACAACTAGAGTTTGATTTGGGTCTTCAGGAAATGACTGATGCACCGCCTCATGTTTACTGCAGCAGTTACTGATCTAGGAGCAGCATGTGGCAAACAGGAGACCCAACTTCAAACCATGACACAGAAACAAACACTTCGACACCTGATATTGGAAAAAAGAAAAAAAAAGTGAGGACAGTGTCCCAGAATGGCTGGAGGTTCCAGACAAATTTAGGTCATGGAGAGAGAACTGAACAGAAAATACTACATTACGGACAGAGTGAGACAGAACGCTTAAGTCAGAGACTGGAAGAGTTTACACTTTGTAGAAAATTCATGAACTGCGTTTTATAGTTGAACCTGAACCTGCTATGAACTCTGCTAATAATTCACCACAAGTCAAACAGTCAGAAGACGAAATAAGTAATGTTGACTAATGATGATCAAGCAAGAGATGCAGCAAATAAACACACATTTTCAATTAAACTTCTACCCACATGATAAATAAGATACTTTAACCTTTAATTTAATCTCCACTCACATTTTCTGCATTTTAAATCAGTAAAACATGAAGTAAGATCACCTTACCAAGATAAACTCATAATTTTCTCCTCATTGCTTTGGGATTTCTTCAAAGCTGACACATTTGGACTTAGACAGCGTAGTAGTGAGTACTGGATTCTGTTGTTCTTGTGGCAGGATGGGACGAAGCTCATACCCTTTATCTGTTCTGCCGGGTCCAAAGGCCTCACCAAGCACACAACCCTGCAGGTAAGCAGCTGCAGTATCTCTGAACACCACTGAATACTGGAACACCAATACCAAAGTCCTCACTGTAGTTGCTGCAGCTGGTCTCAAAGTTCCTTGATGACGAAATGATTTTACTGTTAGCATGTGGCTAAAGCTTAGCTCAGTTAGTTGGATCCAGGAACAAACAAGCTAAAATTAAGTAATTAATTAGATTTCAACACATTAAAATGTTTTTACCACAATTAATAGCTATTTTTTTTCCATTTTTAACATGAACGTTCCAGCAGGAATTTTTGCATTCATGCGTTGCTGGTACTCCTGTAAATGTGACACCGAAGCGATATTTGCAAATAACGATGGACAATGAAGCTGCTTTTTTTGGGACATAATTTTTGCCACAAAAATTGATATGACTGGACACTGGACAAGACTATTGTTGTGTTCTAGTTGTGCTAAAAGGAGTTAGCATATCAGTGAAGCTATTGAAGATTAAAATAGCATCTCAATGCAAAGCATGCTAATGTTACCACCCACAGTCCGCATTTCTACAAATATTCAATGAAGGATCAGGAGTTCCTGAAAGTCTGGAAAGATGAATGTTTAGTATTGCACTTGCATCAATGTGGTGGTTGAATAACCTAGGCATCAAATTAAAAACAACAAATACCTTTGTTGTTGAGCTCATATGTCTGTTTATGCAATAATTTAGCAAAATTTTGTTTTTAATTAAAAACATTGTTCATTTTGTCAATGCTATACAATTAATCAATTACAGACCCTGCATTTAACTGTGACCCTGCATTTAACCGTGTCCCATTACTAGCTAAAATGCTAATTTTTCACTTAACGGGATGCTACTCTGAAAGAATCATACAGGCAATGATCTGTTCACCCAAAAGAAGAAACGTATCCAAGAAAAAGTTATTTAGCTGGACAAACATTGTGATGAATTTAACAGTGAGCAAGTGAACAAACCCTCGACAATAAGAGTGAGTGACACACTTGTGCTGTAATATCTGGTTCTACTCTCACACACACACATTGCTCAGCCATGGATGAAAGGCTCAACAGAGAAAGAATTCCCAGAGCTGGCAACAGAAGGCCGTTGCGTCATCCTCCAACAGTCTATTAATTTAATGTGAACAATGACCGAATCAGCAGGCCACAACAATGTTCTCAATTTACAACACACACCCTTGGTGATTCCATGCATACACCACTTGGCATGATGTGATGTGGCCTTTGGGAGCCTGCAGCAAGTTATTGGTCTTCCTACAAAACAGTTCAGCAACAAGACAGGACATTGTTGTCGAAGTGATAATCAACAGTGACATTTTATTTGATCTCGTCTACAATCTTTCACTGCAGAGTAAATCAGTATAAAGGTAGTTGAACATCAGTTGTCAGATGAGACACAAACTGAGGAGAACTATTTAGTCGATGAGCTCAGAATGTTTTCCTTACTGAAGGCCAGATTCAAATCAAAATTGCTGTGACGACACAGTGCGAAAAAAGGCTAACTTGATAAAAAAAAAAAGAAAAGAAAATGTAGTGTAAACTTCCTAGAGTTAGTCTCCAGTTAGCAAGTCACAACCTGCTAGATGTCATTTAGGTGTGTGTACAGATATGAGGGGGATGGTAAGGACTTCTACAGTGATTATGTCAGGTATTCTGAGCACAAAGCCAACAAGACAACACAACAAGCTTTAGCCAATATTGGGATATTGTTTTTAAAATGTCAAGAAATGTTATATTTTCATATTGTATAAACCAACATACACACCTACACACACATCTTTTAGTGAGTTTACTGGCAACAGACAGGAGTTTTTTTGGACAAATTGGACAGGTAAACTGACGAAAAGTGAAATAACCAGGAGCCACAGCAGGTTCTGCCAAAATTAGCATAAATGTTTAAGATGTTGGTTTGAAAATCAAATAATATGGCCGTTCTACAATAAACACATTTCCACTATTGGTTCCAGAATAGTTTTCCCTAGAACCATTTTTAGTCAGTCAGGACTGTTTCTGGTGAGTGTTTCCATTGAGCGGTCTACAACCAGGCAGTTTATTTAGACCAGCCCTACCTCTGTCGCTCAGTGGCTCCCCCTGTAGGAGTGCTGCAGCAATGTGCAGGGGGTTGTGGTGGATATACATCCACCACAACTGAGAATTCCCATTAAAAATATTAAAAATAGAACAAAGTTTAAAATTAGATCGTTTCTTTTGACATTTGGTTAAGAAAAGTGTAAAACGTGAAAATATATATATGGATGGATAGATTTTAAAGGATCTACTTCCAACCGAACTGCGAGACAGAGGAAAAAGGAAAGCTCAGATTTTCATTAAAACCTGATGCACCGATATGAAAACTAGTCCATGTCGATGCTGATGTCGATATCCACTTAATATCCATTATTAATTTTGCTACTATGGTCGATAGCCAGTATATGACAACATTGCATCATATGCATTTCGGTTATTTCAATATAGTGAAAGAAAAACGACCACACTGCTGGCATTTCTTCTCTGTTTCAGTTTAACATCCTGCAGTCCTGCACGGCATCACGTTTAGTGTCACATCACCCAACCAAAACCACATGCCTAGTCTCCTCAAGAAACACAAAGGACAATTTGATCTGAAATATTTCATTTGTTACTATTTGCACAGTTTTACATGCCGAACCAATATCAATATGTTTAAAAAAAATGACTAAAATTGCTCGATACTGTTGTTAGTGCTGGTAAATTGTGTAGCTCCGCAATTATGACCATAATAATTGGTCGTAATTGACCAATTATTATTGGTCAAAACTTCTATTAAAGTTTTGCATCATAACTTTAATAGAAGTTATGATGCAAAACTGAATTCAGATCAGTTTTATCTAAGAAGTTTGTCAAAATTCACAGATGTTTGAGGATTACAGAAGAATGGCCACACATCCTGCAGCGTGGCTGCTCCAGTCAACATTAATAACACTGGGCTGCAAAAAAATATTTTTCGGAAGTTGTTTATATGTTTTTTTTATATTTTGAACCAGGGAATCCAAAAATGGCACATTTTTCTCAATCAGGTCAGGTTCTTATTCTAATCTGATTTAGAGTAATCTAATCTTCTGACTAAATTGATTATATTTTTGTAACATTATCAGGTCATTTCCATTAATATTTCTCATCCCAAAAAGATTTTAGGAGAAAAAAAAAGTTTTCTAACAAAGTGTATTAATTACATGCAACAAACATAGATTCTTGTAAACTGAATAATAAACACTGATAAGGGTGCTTACATGTAAATTGAATATTACGTCTCCATCTCTTTTCAGTCCTGGTGGAATCTCTGCTCCTACTCATCACTCATTGATCAGATCCTCAGGAAACTCATCCATATGTGGAAACAAGTCCTGCATTTTGATGCTCATGTGGCTCCATAGTTCCTAAAAAATTACCTGATTGAGCAAAACCAATATGATTTTTGGATTCAGCACATCAACATGAACCCTAAAACGGTTGAAAAACTCCAGACAATTTTTTGGCCATTGACCAGTGTAATCAGTGAATGATCAATAATCCTGTGGAGTTGAAATTGTTTCTTATTCTATCATAAAGGTTAAATCCCTTCAAAAGACTGATGAGAATACTTCATTAGTAACAGCATTCTTAGTTTTCTTATGATCAGTAATGTAATTAAGAACTTAATAATTAAGGACATAATGCTTGATTATTATTATTTTTTTTATTATTATGTTAACTTTTTTCTTCCATATCAACAAAAACCCACTACACACTATGAATACCTGAATGACCACACTGGACTTTGTTTTGTGTCTGTGTATATTCGCTTAAAAATAAAAAAAAAAAGTATGATGAGACAATCATACTCTCTCTTGGCGGTTTTAAGCATTATATTTGAATTCCTACTATAAAAACTGTAATGTGAACATGTGTGGTTGGGTTTCTCTGATGAGTCATGTTACCCAAACTTCACCTGCAGTTTAATTCTGATTCAGTTATCACTGAAGAACAGGAACACTGACTAGAAACCTTTACACAGAAAAGGCTTTCTTTGCCAATTATTGACATAACAGGAGTTGTAAACAATGTCTCCCCTCGTGGGCTACCATAACAAAACAATAATCATGTACTTCAAAAATAGAAAAAGGGAGAAAAAAAAAACTACTTTTGTTAAGAATGACAATAGAAATTCAGTTTGAAAAAAAAAAATCCCATGTTGCATTGTCATGCAAAGGTAACTGAAGAAGCTGTGTCAACCAGACCACTGACCTGTTCTGCTCCTCCAGCTTGGCCAGCAATTCCACATCGTCAGGGCTGAGCTGCGCCGGGGAGGACGGCGAGAGGGCGGGCGAGGACAGAGACGTGGAGGAGGACGTGGTGGGGGTCTGTAGAGATGTGGGAGTGGCCACCTGGCTAGCCATCTGACTGACGGTGTGGGAGACCGAGTTCTTCACCCATGAGAGAGTAGAACTCAGCTTTCCAGCAACCTTGTCTGTCGCCACCTGAGGGGAAAGACCACACAAGTCTTTTCATTATGTAATCACTTTCTGACCTCACCGGGCTCAGTCTTACAATAAGTCATCGTCTAAACTTAGATCCATGCCAACCACACGTCATCCAGTCAGAGTGGGACGGATCGATGCGGCTGCTGAGCTTTCGCTCTGCTTTAGCCAATGTTCTGATTTCCTGATCAATACCTCAAACTGCTTGCTTGTGCTGCAGCAAATGTTTGATGAGTCAGGACTGAATCGTGACAATCAGCAGTGGATGTTGGCTTGGTTTCATTTTAAGGTTACTTTAACAACACATTCTAGCCACTTTTCCTCTTTTCCAACGAGAAGTATTGCTTTGGCTAAAGAGAATTTTTTACAGAGCAGAGCAATGATTAACATAATTATTCCCTCTCATGGAGAAAAATGGCGACAAAGGTGTGAATCTTGACACGTAATCTGACCGACACTCAGACCTGGGCAGACATACATACATGAGAATTATAAAAGAAACTGTTTAAATCCGTTTCCTTTTCAGAACCAGCACTGAAAAAATAACACACAAACCCTGACCAAAAGCATATAAAGATGTGACATCAGGAAAGTTTCCTACCTGCTTTTCCCTCCCAGAAATCCAACCCTTTCAGCAGCTTTACATGACAAAGCTGTTTTTCAAATCTCCATATCCATCAAAAGAACGATTTCAGATGCTTGTTGAACCGCGCTCTCACTCCCTCAGTCTTTTAAGCATTCAGCCAACTAAACAGAGTCTTGCAGTCATATGCTGATCATACTTGCAGGAAGGGTCAAAGTGCTACAGTTAAGATAGTCATTCCACACAGCTGTACTTCGTAAAAAAAAAAAAAAAAAAAAAAAAAAAAAACAAAGCCTGGCTGTCATAATGCAGGGAGCAATTTAGAATAGAAACTACTGAGTAAAAAGCAGCAGCAATAGTGATCCATTACAGTTTTTAATGCAGTAATATCCGTGCACTCTTTTTGTACATTTTCTGATACTCAGTTACACATTTCTTTTAATCTGATGCAATTTTGGTAACACTTTATTTGAAGGGGTGTGCATAAGACTGACATGACACCGTCAAAAACATGACATAACATCTGTCAGGAACATAAAGAATTCTTTATGAATGTTTATGCAAGTTGTCATGAAGTGTCATTTGGTAAATAATGACACTTTTAATGCAAAGTTGCTCTAAAAGTTGCATTAAAAGTCCATTAAAAATGCCAACTTTGCATTAAATTATCATAATTTACAAAATCGTGCAAAGTTAGCATTTTTAATGGACTTTTAGAGCAACTTTGCATTAAAAGTGTCATTATTTACCAAATGACACTTCATGACAACTGTCAAACATTCATAAAGACTTCTTTATGTTCATGACAGATGTGTCATGTTTATGACAGTGTCATGTCAGTCTTATGCAGAACTCTTCAAATAAAGTGTTACCGCTATTTTTAATAATTGTACATTTAAATTTTTTTTCTGCAAATTTCCCCTTTACTCTTTATTTTTATCTCTGTGTGAATCCGCATCTGCCAGTCACTTTGCTGCTGTTTGACCTCAACTTCCCCACTAAGGGTCAATATAAGATCTTTCTATTCTATTCTCAACTTTCAACCACAAAATTTAAATTAATGTAATAGAGAAACACAAATGAGTCCATAAGAATAAAAGAAAAATCATAAATGTCTTTCAACATTTTTGATTAATTGGTTCAAGCATCTGAAGCATCTTTGTGTGTAACTTAGTCCCAGTATTGTAGAGTGTTAGGCCAAAGAAGAATATCTTGAGGTTTAAAACACCTAAAAGAGCACAATTAAGTGCATCACCTGAAAATGGAAAGAGCGTGGCACAACTACAAACTGCCATGCATCCAAACTAACAGGACAAGCAGGGGTGGTATTAATCAGAGGATCATGAAGAAGCTGCAGAAAACCACAACTCCAGAAATCCACACATTATGTAATGAAAGAAAGGCAGAGGAAGTCATCTGCAAAACTACACAATTCTACACACATAAAAACTTATGAAAACAAATAACGCCCCCGACAAAGTTTAAAAAAAAATAGTGTCACACACACGATCGTTTTCAGAAAAATTTTTATCCAAATGAACTTGCACAAATATGTCATTTGTGTTGTTTTAAAAATGCCAAATGCACAGGGGGCAGCATGGCGCAAAGCTAAAACCTTTGTTAGAAACTCAGCTGATACCGTTTTACTGCAGACAGTAATGTAATGGAACCCTAAATCTCTGTTTACCCTTTAGAACACAAACACAAATATGGAGCTTTGTGTGGATGAAAGACTGGAACACATTAAAAAAAAATTTCCCACATATCCCAAGAGAAACAGGCCCTAAGAACATTTACATTTTGTCATAAGTTGTAAAAATATGTAAAAGTTCGAGCGACATGAATTCTTTGACAGACTTTTTAAATGAACTCAAAGACACAAGGACTCAAACATTTATTTTATATGTGCAAGTAAGTTCAATCCTTCCTATCAATAAGTATTAAAATACTTAAATAAATGGCATGAAATGAGGAAGACATCTTTTGTCCAACGTCAAATCATAAACTCCCTGTCTCTAAGAATGAGCGGGGTGGGGGGAAATCGACTTCTTTTGGGGGCAAAATGAATGTATGTAGCTGAACATAGACAACAACATCGGAAGCCTACAGGTTACTTGTTAAGCTTAAGCTGATGTATTGATATTAGCTAGTCATCTTTTAGCTAGCATTACCTGCATCCAGCAGCTTTACTCAACTCAGTTGGTTAGTTTGGGGTAAACTGTGAAAAGTTCTTTGAGTTTTGCTGCCATGATTCTAACACACCTGCGTAGCTTTGCACAGCAGCAGCAGGTCTCCTTCGCTGCTACACAGGTGTAAACCCAGTGTGAGTGACGTAGCGCTCATGTTGCATTTAAAGGTGGCTCGGAAAAACGGGTTACCACATGTTGACAACGGATTAAACGGTTTTAACTGCTGATAAAAGTGGCAGAGGACACATATATGGGAAGTGTGGAAGCCCCTATTATATCAAATTACGTAGGAATAACAGAGAGTTGGCCATTCTAAGGTAAAAACTGAGCGCAAAAAACCTTAATGATTTTTTTTTTCATCCATCCAGACGGCTTCCTGCGTCCCCCTGCAATGGCACGGTGCCCCCCCTAGGGAGCGCACCACAGTTTGGAAACCTCTGGATTATGCTAACACTATAATTCTGCAGGCCCTGCGACAGACTGGCCACCTGTCCAGGGTGTACCCCGCCTCTCGCCCGGAATGTTAGCTGGAGATAGACACCAGCAACCATCCTGACCCCACTAAGGGACAAGGGTGTAACGTAATGGATGGATGGATGGATGGATGGATGGATGGATGGATGGATGGATGGATGGATGGATGGGCATTATTTTTATATTATATTTTCATAATTTGTTATTTTCTTAAACCTGTAAGTACTGATTTAAGTCTGTTAATAATAGTTGTAGGTGTAAAATGTTTTAGCAGTGTCTAAAATCACATCTGCTTCCACTTACAGCAGAAACTGAGTAGAACAGATGAGAAGCAAAAAACATTCTGGTTTTAAGTCATTTAAATTTGGTTTTGTCTCAGCGAAGTTTTTTTTTTTTTTCCACTAGGTGTTATTGAAGCATTCAGCAGATTGCCTCTTTTCTTTTTTAACCGACAACTGGCTACGTGGCTTAGCCCAAATGTTTATTTGCATACAGAGCAGATAACTGAGATCTAATCACAAGTGTTCAACTCATGATGCATGGAGACTGGTAGGTATTCAGAGCCAAATTAATTTAAAAATGGTTAAACAGTTACAGCTTAAAAGGACATAAAAAGTGGAACAGTAATCAACTCTGTTTATAAAGAATAATAGCTATAAAGAATAATAGCTGATTGAAAATAGCCAAATTTGCATTTGCCTATTTTCTCCCCACCTAAAGCTTTGTGATGCTCTGAGTCAGACTAGGATTGTCTGTGGACTTTTTTCCCTTTGAAAGCAAAATAAAAGAAAGCCGGGCCACGTGGCTTCTTATGGTGCTGATGACCAACAACGTCAGTGAGTCAGATTTCAGCTCTACATGTGCTCTTTCAGATCTGATATCTAGAAAGTTGAAGGCAGCTTCCTATGTTTCTAAGGGCCTTTTCACATCTGATAGTCTGGGCTCAGTTTAGGACCAAACTGTGCTACATTTTCAGCTGGTGCCGTTCTCTTTCACACTGCAATGAGTCAAACCAACCAAATCCTTTCAAAAACCTATTCTTCTGCGGCAGAACCAAGAATCACAGAAGCAAATAACTCAAAAACTCCTTTAGAAGATGCTGAGATCAACTTCCAAGATGTAAACCAAAACAGAATGACGTCAAGATTTTAGCAGTTGTAGAATTTCTCTTTTGTCTCCATTTCGCCCATTAACACTCGACATAGACGTTTGTTTTGGTTAGATTTATCCAGAATGCCCTGAACCATAAACCACCTCCTGCTTTTGGAGCGGTCTCCAGTCCGCCTGGTGTTCATATACCATGCCAGAGTTCACTTTAACCCAACCAAGACCCAGGTTAGTAGACGGACCAGAGTTTGATTACACATTCACACTTCCCCAAAAGAACTGGACTTTCTAGGCAAACCAACTAGAGTCGGATTAAAATGGACTAAACAGGGCTGGTGTGAATGTATCCTAGGTGTAGATGGATTTGAAAATATTTAAAATTACATGGCAGCAACTTTAAATTTAGACTCTGGTTCTACTGTCAAATGTCAGGATCAAGGTTGGCCTTAAAGATTTTGTGTCCAGCGAACCGAGCTGATGAAAGCAGGAATTCCCCGTAAATCCTGGATACGGGGTTTGTTGCTGCTTTTGTTTGCCAAAGAACTGAAAGAGGCCCAGAAATGCTGGGAGCATAGCTAATGAAGCTACAGAGGGTCCAAGTAGTGGAACATCAGGGCAATTGGGGAAGTGAAAAAGACCAGAGGAAGAAGTGAGAAGTGTTTCCCTTATCATAACTGAACAGATGAGTCACACTAGCTGGAAAACAAACCAGGTAAATGGCTAGAAATTGTATCTACATGTACAAATCAAAAAAATTCTAAGCTACACTCGCTCCTATCTTCATATTGTATTTCTCTTCCCGAATAATCTTCTCAGGCTCTGCAATGGACACCATGGTGTGAGAGCACTGAAACCCAGGCTTGGCTCACAATAACACACTCGAAGTGAGGTGGAAAGGCCTTTCTCTTCACACGCACAGGGCAGCTCATACTTTCCAAATGTACAATCAACATTTCAATGACCGGGCTGAAGGCTACTCCTCAACAAGCACTGCTAGCCTTCTAGTGGGGTAGGAAATGAAATGTCTAGACTCTTGACTTATGATTTTAGACATTCATACTGCATGCATAGCCATCTTAGTATGTTAGGGTAAAAAAATGGAGTCAAAGTTTAAACTTTAAGAGTTACTTAAAGTTTAAGTAACTTACTTCTAATTTATTTCCTCGATCACAGGAGCTGGAAATGGGACCAAAATAACATTTTGAGTGACTAGAATAATGAGAGAAATCCATCTTTTGCATAAATAAATAATGGTGTCAATTATGTTGTTGAAAATGTGTAAAGGTTGATTGGTTACATCTAATAAGACTAGGCGACAAGCTTTCCTAAAATTAGTTCCACTGTGCAGTAGTTGATCTGCTTTAAGTTATAGTTGACATGAATCCCTGCCTTAGTATACTGTTTTGCACAAAATCCCTTTCAAAGTATTTACGCCTCTAGAACCTTTGAACTTTTAGCCACGTTACAACATGTTAGCTTCAGTGTATTTTTTTTTTAAAGTGTGGTCAGAATATGGAAACAGAACATGGCGGAGGCAGTGTCATGCTATGGGAGTGTTGTTCTTTAGCAGGAAAAAGAGAAGTTGGTCTGCGTTAAAAGGAAGATGGATTAAGCCAGATACAGGCTAATCTGGATGAAACCACATTTAACCAAATGCTTTCAGTCAAACAAAACTTGAGGTATTTTGTTTCATCTCATAATTATCCACTATTCCACATTACAGCAATTGAATTGAAGTCTGTGGCTGGTACTTGACAAAATATGGAAAGGCTAAAGGATTATATGCACTTTTGGTGCAACAACACTGTTCATGCGATACTTTTTTTCAAGGAGAAAAAGTAAGACCATAGTACTTTAAATATGTTATCCAAACAAAGGAAAGTTCTGCTAACAAATGAGACTTAATGCAATTAAATAACACCTAAAAAAGTATACACAATAGCTAATTTATTCCTATAGATACAGATGTTGCAATAAGCACTAAAAATCAATTCATTGCATTAATACAAATGAAAACAAACTCAATAATTTTCATTTCCATTAGTTGTTTTTCTGATGCGTTGGTCTAAACTCCCCTTTCTTGAATGTTGTTTAAAGAGACTTCGGTATTAATTTGATTTGTTTATTTATTTTGCATATTTAAAATGTCTTCCCACTTCAGTGTTAAATGCTTAGGTTAGAAATTAAAGGTTTATTAATATTTCAGATTATAATAAAGCCATTACCATTATATTACTTGAATTTTTTTTCAAAACAACAATATTATCATTTATTGCAATAACTTCTAGGACAATTATTGTCCAGCAATAAAATGTCCCAGGCCTAATATAGGCCTAAATTAAATAAGTAGGCCTATTTAAATTAGGGCTACTTATGCACTGAAGCAAGTGATTAAACCTTTGTAGATCAGAATAAGCTATGGTGTCAACAAGTGTAAACAAACAAAATCCTATCATCATGTGACTCAACATAAAATCTGCCCCAAAATAAAATCTGACTAGGCACCAACACTTGTGGTCTAATTAACAGTGTAACTCCACCCACCAGCTCACATGTACTGTGTCTAACAGAACAATACCGGAGAAGGATTACAGAGGATCTGATGTACAGTTACTAAGAATTTACACTGGTTTTAATAGCAAAAAGTGTATGTTGGTGCTTTTTAAAAATGCTATTTCCATCCTGTTTGTTATTAAAAACACTCAAGAGCAAGATGTATTACTGCTACTTTCATCTCAACATCATTAACCACTTGGTGCAGGAAAGCAAACCCTCTGCAGCTTCACGTCACAGAAGATTTAAAGCTGATCTTTAATTCATCCCCTCCCCCTCCAGTCCAATGCCACAACCAAACTAACTCTCACAGAAAAAGTACTGATGAAGTTCTGCAGCTAGCATAAGACCCATCTGGGCCTGAGCAGCCAAGAAACAGAGAAGGAACTCACTCAAGCGTTTAATAAAGCACCTGGTTAATAAAGCACCTGGTTCAGGCACTGTGACTGAATTCAAAGAACAGAAACTAGTTTCTCACCAGCTGCTGGGACTGAAACTTCACATTCAACATACAGATGGACTAGAGTGTTCCTACTGAGGGAAATGTAAAACTTGAACTATTGTATAATAAAATACAAAATGGAAACCCTTGGACATTAGTTTACATGTGATACAGGCCCTAGTTTTCAGTGTGCTGCTAAATAATACTAGACCTTCAGTTAGCTTTAGCTTATAGAGCGTAATGACTTCCAGTCACTAACAGGTGCTTCCACAGATAGTTCTGATATCTTCAGCACCAGGGAATCCCTTTCCTTCAGCTTCATTCACACAGCCTCATTTTACTGCAACAAAATTCAAGTGTTTCACAAACACAAAACATGTATTTTTGCACAACTAAAGTGCAAAAAAAATTATTTAGCATAACTGTACATTTTATGCTTCCCTTTTTTTAAATACTACAGTTGGTTTTTAGGTATTGTTAATAAAGTTGTCCAATAACATAATTATCTACTGATATTGTCAAATTTCCAGTCAACTTTCAACTAAATCAATAAAAAAAATCAATCAATCAATCAATAATTAAATCAATAACTGCCCTTACCACTGGGCTTAACTGGTTTTCTGGGGGAAGCTTTGCGTGGGACATGCTTGAAAACGCACATCGCTTTGTGTAACTTGTCAGATAGTCAATACTCGGCATTATCAGTTCTCCAGGACATCACTGTTATTTTGCAAGCAAAAACAGCTTTTGAAACTCATCTTCCTCCTTTTCACAATGTGTTTATGCAGAGCCAGCTTGTTGAATTGCTAAACTAACTCACACTTTTTTGTTGCATGTGACTTGTTGACAACGTGGCGTGTTGAATATTTCAATGCCGTTCAGATTAATTATGCAAATTTTAAAAATACATCTCTTAAACACAAACACGGATATCTTTCAGGTGCTCTCTGACCTTAATGAAGTTTCTCATTAGGTCTCTGTATTCTTACTACTTCCCCCCGTTTTTATGCAGTGGTGCAATATTTAGGACTCTGCTGCGTTAAAGATGGTAAATCTGAGGTGGGTTTATCACCCACAACATCCTTGTTTACTGGATTTATCCCCCCTGTCTACAGTCTGAGTTTGAGACACAGTCCACATCGCAGCAGCACCACAGCTGAGCGGTTTAAATCCTCCGCTTGTTCCACATATCATGTTTCCCTCTCTGTAACACATGCTCATCTCCAAACAGCAAACAGAGGAGCGGCGCTTAGCCTCTGCTGCCCAGGTTCCTTTTAAGGCTCGATGGTGCTGAGCGCTGAAATGGGGATCTAGCATCAAATTCAACAGTAGCCTGTCTACCAGAAAGCGCCACAAGTTACACGGCATTACCGAGAAGAGAATCCGCTTAAGCTAAACGAAGACATCGGGGTTTTTTTTTTACCTTTTGCAGCTAAAATGGCGACTTGTACTTAATTTTATTTTATGGGTTTTATAACAAACATCCACTGTCTTCAGAAGTCTCCGGCTGCAAACGCGTCAAACACTATCGACACCACTGACAAGCTGCAGTTCGAAGTAATACTGCGACAAACCGAGTGTAAGAGTTAAATAATGACCATGTTTATTACTTGAGCGCAATGTCACAGTATTGACTTTAAAAACAATGGAATAACTTTGAGTCTGTTAGTGAGTAGAAGTCAACTCCAGTAAATAGACCGATCCCGGAAAAAAAGCAAAGACATCCTTTACCTTGAAGCGTTTCCAGCCAGCAGCAGTAAATGTCTCTTGTTTCCCATGCACGAAGATAAAGCTCCACTAGTCAGAGAAAAAGTTCCGCTCGGAAACGCTTCACCTGCGTACATAGAAAATTAGGACAAGCCAGTGCGGCTAGGTTTCTTCTTGAAAAGCTAGCCAGCATAAAGTTAGCCCGTTCCCATTGACTCCTCGGTCCAGCCCATGCAGCCGTAATACGTGTACACAAATGTCTCCGACCCAGACTGTTTACATCCTAACAGAGCATGCGCCAACCTGGTATAACACTGTCACCAAGTGGTCAAGGTGAGGAACTGCAATCCAGGGCCTTATGGGAAAGCGTTGCCCTTTAGCCATGAAGAGAAAGTACAACATTCTTAAACACAAAAGCGTTTCTTATAAAAGATATTTTGATTATTTTCACAATGGAGACCAGAAGTGAATTTAGCTAAAATGGGCCAAAAATAAAATTGGAGTATATCTTCAAAAATGTGCATACAAGCACAATAACTGATGTTGCACTCTAATATTTAACTAGAGTTTAGGTTTGTTTTTTGTGGGTGGACCACAACGACGCCATTAAAACTCACAATAGCACACCAAACTTTATCGATAAGAAATTAGAGTGACAATTTTCACAGACTTTTCAATGGTAACCACATTGTTACATTTTTCTGCTAAAACAAGATTCAATTTTTTTGGTGAATCCTTTGGTTTTTCTTACCCTCTTTAGTCTGTTTATGGGAAAGTGTCTAAAGTCAGATTAGCAATTCTAACTAATGCAGATGAATATCTTTTATTTTCTTGGGTAGATTTTCACTTACAAATAAAATATTTTTATAGTACTACTACTACTACTACTACTACTAACAACAATAATAACAATAATAATAATCTTCAAATATTTCTCTTTTATTAATCACATTTCTGCTTTTATCTTAAACAAACAAAGAAATCCCTTCATCCCCGTTTATTAAACTTTGCTACATACAGAAGCACTGACCTATGACCTTAAAATCTCACCTGCCCACACATGAAAAAAAGTCAACTCAAATGTTTTTAAATTATATGTCTGTCTTTTAATAAGGGACCCTTTTTATATTTCAGATCTAATTACTCATCTACAAAAATTACACTACTCTGTTTCATTAAAAATGTCATGTTTAATAATAATCTGAGCAGACCAAAATACAAAAATTCCAAAGAATTTATTTATTTACATATTTATTTTGTTTGTTTTTTGTGGTCCTCAAGTTCTTTCAGCTTGATGACTTTGGCCCTCGTAGTAAAATGGTTTAAGATCTTTCCCTGTCTGAGCAATGACTGTGTAAGAGGCAGGATGCAGGCTGAACACAACGCTAAAAACAACTTCACACTCTCCACAAAACATCTCAGGGTCACTTATTCATTTACATGCATGTTTTTGGAACGTGAGAGGAAAATGGAGTACCTGACAAAAATCTCATACATGAAAATGGAGAACCTTTTACCCCCTGACCTTACATAACTGCTGATGTAAAGGTTCTTATACAAAACCAAGATAGCCTAAAGCAAATCAGAAGTCTCAGCAACTTGTTTACCCTTTCATTATCTAACACACACAATGTGAATGACTGAAAGGCCATCGAGGAATGACTTGTGTCAGAGCAGTTCTGCCTCCGGGCAGCTGTGGGAACGTTGTGATTTCATGATTTTGACCAAAGTAGTGTGAGGTGACTTCAGACTTAAAAGTTCTCTTTCACAAAACACTAAGTGTAAAGAAGAGATGTAAGCTTTTTTGTCAAGAGTCTCAGGATTTAGCACACTGTTAGGTTAAGGAAATTCTAGATTTCCCAAAATGTGGTCCACATTTACTGAATATATCCAAATGGATCAGGTAAAGTGGTTTAAACTGTAGCCAGTGTAAACACGTGCAGTCATATTTGGTAAATTAGGATACTTTCTGATGAGGTTCATCTGTCGGATTAAAAGTACCTTTTGAAAGTAACAAAGGATACGTTGCTATTAAGCAGTAGTAAAGCCCACATTTCAGTGTTGTGTTAATTTTTTTGGTCATTGGTCTAATGTAATATTCTAATTTTAAATGTCATGTTTTCTTTAGCTGTAAGTGGAAAATTATCATAGTTAACAGAAATAAAGGCATACAATATCTGTCTGGTGTAGCTTATCTATATAATGTGTTTCACTAAAAGTTTCTCAAGTAAATAGACCTTTGAATAAAATTAGTTGAACGGGTCAGTAGACTGTCTCATCAAGTGCTATTTTATGTTCTTATGTTTACGCTTTGTTATTTTCTTTTTTGTTTCCTGTGATGCCCCATAAAGTACGTTGGTTGATTGTGTCTGAATGGTGCTCCATAAATAAACTTCCCTTGCTATTAAAAGCACAAATCCCAACTTGAGCTTATGAGCAAATATTACCTCAGTTTGTACCTTAGTTTTCAAATTATTTGAAAAGAATGATAAGGAGTTATGTAATGTGTAGCTAATCAGTGTTCCAATATTAAAATATCTTACCTGGAGTTCATTGTTGAGAGGAAAGAAAAACGTCACTTCTGTTGGAGCAGCGTGGAGTTTCAGGCTGTTTGATATCTCTGACTGATCTTTCATTGAGCCTTCATTCTAAAAGCAGCAAATGCTATTAATAAGTGAAAAAAACTACTAAAAATCCTTTCTTAATCTAATCAGAATTCACTAACAGTGACTTTACAGCAGCCACAATTAGACTGGCTTCACTCAGTGTCTCACAATGTGAACAGAAACTCCGTGTGAAAGAAACCTGGTGAGGAATAAAGGAACTCTGGGGAAAATGTGTCTGTGGGACTGCCTAGGTTCACATACCAAACAGTCCACAAACCTACCTTTCAGGTTTTAGGTGAGAGCAGGCATGACGCATGTCTTTTGTTGGCTGCTTGGACACTCCTCTGGCTCAGGAAGGAGCTGACGTTGTGGAGACTCATCACGGCCGAGCGCGGCCCCATCGATCTGATACGTCACTCTATCTGTCTTGTCACATCACACTGATAACGTTATGTAATTACAAACATAAAACACACAAGTGTTCGAGGTGAAGATGGCTAAAAAAGTTGAGTCATAAAGAGAATAAACTAAAACTGAGTGTAACAACACAAGAGTAGACATTTTTAGCCTGATTTTTCATTGTCTCCCTCCATTGTCTTCTTACTATATTCCTTTTTAATGGCAAAACACTTTTTTTACAATGCCTATAAGTATTCATCTCTTTAATTACATTTGCAAATCAATCAGATTCAAGAAAATTGTTTGGTTTTTTTAATCAAAAACAAACAAAAAATCTATCCCTTCAATGTGGAAGTGAAAACTGATTTCTACTAATTAATGACAATTAAATAAATAATTTCACGTAAAATAAGTGATTGCATAGATATTCATACACTGATGGATAAAATAGCTTTTTGACAAGCTCCCTTCCCCCTGGTTTTTACAGAAAATACAATAAGAATAAAAATATTTCACTTAAAATAAGTGACATTCTTCCTGCTGAACTGTGCTGAGCTGTGATCAGACCTTTCCACATCCCCCACATATTCTCCATTGGATTAAGGTCTGGGTTTTAACTAGACCCCTCCAAAACATCCAGCATTTTGTCCTCAACCAATGTCTGTGTAGCTGTAACTGGATGCATTGGCCTATTGCCTTGCTGGAACAGAAATGTTCTCTGAAACCTCAGGAGGAATTTCAAGCCAAGAAGCTGGTTTAATTTGTAGTACATTCTCTGTTGCCACCACCAGAACAAAATGCTGATATAGTGGAACAGCATGTTCCCCATTCTAAAACGTTGCTCAATCAGATCAGCTGAAACATTTCTATATCTCTGTTCCAGTTTTAGATTGAATGTATCAGACAGGTAGATGTGTGGATTAATCATAAGAAGCAAAATGCCATTGTACATACTGGTCAGTAGCTTCCACACACTAGCCATGATCCCAATGTTGCAGTTATTTTATTTTATTTTTTTATTATTTACCTTTTATTTTTTTTTATTAATCATAATGCAATGGTAAGATTTCAATAATATGTTTTTGTGGACACATAATTCAAAATGTATTCTGGATTCTGTATCATTTTTTGGTAACAAGCTTCATTGTTCTGATATTTACTATCGGCTGAGCTTAGAGGCCAAGAAGTCAAAGTAATCACTATATCATCACTCTATATAGTTCAGTAGCTACTAGTATTAAGGTCATGAGTTTTATATATTAAAAAACTTATTTGGAAAAGTTTGTGTATTTCTTTAGAATTTCTTATTTTGTAATTGTGCCATTTATTTATTTATGTATTTATTTCATGTTACTTTTTAAAATATGAAAACTTACACATCCATCCATTTTCTTTGCACCCTTGTCCCTCGGGGGGGTCGGGGGGTTGCTGGTGTCTCTCTGGCTGATGTTCTGGGTGGGAGGCTGGGTCACCCTGGACAGGTCGCCAGTCTGTCACATGGCAACACAGGACAAACAACCACGCACATGCAGACACACACACACACACACACACATACATCTAATTTGGAGGCCAATTAACCTGACGGTCGGTTTTTGGACGGTGGGGGGAGGCTGGGGTACCTGGGGAGGGCCCACGCGTGCGCGGGAGAGCATCCAGGCTCCATGCGGGGGGGGGCCGGGCCGGGGATCGAGCCCGGGGCCCTCTTGCTGCCAGGCAACAGCTCTACCAACTGCCCCACTGTGCAGCCCCGAAAATTTACACATAGCCTTCTAAATTTCTCTGTTGCATGACATCATTTCTAAATATTAATATCAGATTTTCTGACTTAGTACTACAACAGTCTTTTTGTGTTATTTCTTTGACGGTTGCTTTTTCCATTTAATTGGGTTAAAATATGTTAAAGCCGTGCTAATCTTAATTGTGTACAATCTTTGGACACTCCAGCCATGGAGGCCGCACCCCTGCTCATCATGATGAGCTGTCGTGCCTAACTTTTAAAAGTTTCTTCTTGTCATCAATGCCAAATAAATATTTGTTTTATTCTTGTCTAAGTACAAAAGTTTTCCTCCAGAATACTTTTAGCTCATCCATGTGGGTATCTCCAAACTTAAAAAAAAAAAAAAAAATCTTGGTTGCAACACAGTAATGACCAGGGGTGAAAGTAAGGGGGTAGTCAGGGTACTGCGTACCCCTAAAAGATTTAGAGAGGGCAGGCAGTAGCTGCAAGAGAGGGGAGCGGCTGTCTGAAGTAAAAACCAGTGGGTTCACTGTGCAGCGCGGTGCGCCCACTAATTAGCCGTGACTGATTCGTTTTCAAGAACAATCTAAAACAGACTTAATCAGTTAATAAATAACTTTTTTCCCCCTATTTCATATTGTTCCTGAACTGTTCGTGCTTTGCTAGAGCAGCGGTGCAACACATCGATCACGGAAGGCATTAGTACAAACTGAACGCCGCCAGGACGCTGAGAGCAGCACATCCTCCTCTGACTCCTTATCAAAACGTTTGTAACTTTGTTAAAGAACAACAACAAAAATCAACAAAAAGTGCTCAAATTAATGAGCCAACAACAATAATAATCGCAATAGCTTTGTTTCAACAAGGTGTTGCGCAATTCTGTGCGTTTCGGTTCCATTATCACAATAACTAGCAGAGCAGGAGTTTAAAATTAACTAATCAAGCACCATTGTGTTCAGGGAGGCGTATTAATGATAGCAAAAATAAATATCCATCCATCCATCCATTTTCTTTACGCCCTTGTCCCTTACTGGGGTCGGGAATAAATATCAAGCTTGAAAACCTATGGTAACGGTTATGTTTTTAATGTAATCTCTGGTCGGCTGTGGAGCGCAGGTGGTTGCCACGGCAACAGGTGTGCTTAAATGACAGAGAGAGAGAAAGAGAGACAGAGTCAAAATATGCGAGTGGTTTAGAGTTGATCACCTCTTCGGGTTGTTTTACTTTTGTCTTGGCTCATCACAGCTGCTGTAGTTTCTGAACATTCAATAATGTTCTTTGTGAGTATACGTCAATCACAGTGGTGGGAAGTACCAAGTTCTTAGGTACAATTTTCGTGTATCTGTACATTACTTAAGTAGATTTAACAAAGGATACTTTCTACTTTTACTCCACTACATTTTACAGTAAGTGTCTGTACTTTCTACTTCACTACATTTCTATACAGCGTTGCGTTACTGTTTACATCCAAGACGCATTTCGGTTTTTTGATTTGTTCCTCAGTTTGAAAGTATCCAATAGCGAGAGCGGAGTCAGTCCACTGAACCAATCCAAAGCGGGAAATAACCGTTAGGCCCTCCCTCAAGAAGAGCAAGGCAGTACGCAGGACCCGCAGAATCATTAATTCTCAGAATGGATAGTCATCCTCCAGAAGACCTGCCCCACCCATGGCCTTATTTAAAAGATTTTTTTTTAAATAACCGGGTCAAAAAACGGTTCCTGGATATTCCGATTCCGGCTTTGTCTTCCCCGAAAGCATGAAATTCTAGCTTTCAAAAATTCACCATCAAATTAGAAAAAACATATCGAGGTAAGTTAAGTTGCTAAACACTGATGTTAAATTAATTTATGCTAGCGAAGTTTTATGTAATCTCAGCAAGCTTTTTGTTGATCTCAACTGCAAAACGGTTAATAAAACGGTAAGTAAATACGATTACTGCATATTGTTATAAGCTAGCATGAACTTGCAGCGATTACTGTGGTCGTGATCACGTCTCCCGCCATGAATTACAAATAAGTTAACGCTAAACTCCTTCACGTCCTGGTTATTGAATCAATGTTAGCGCCATTAAAATAATCTCCATGTAACAGTTACAGTCATTTTCAATGAATTAGAATTAGAAGTCTATTGTCAGACATTGAAAAAACGTATCTCAAGTCCTGTGACATTGGCGGGCATTCCCGCCCAAAGTCAGCCCTGGAGGGTGTTTATTGTTTTTACCTTAGAATGGCCAACTCTCCGTTATTCCTATAACAATTTGATACAGTAGAGGCTTCCGCACTTCCCATATTTGTGCCTTTTGTCACTGTTGTCAGGAGTTGAAACTGTTTAATCTGTTAACACATCGTAACCTACTTTTCCAAGCCGCCTCTAAATGGCTTGAAAAACTGCTTTAAAGAGCCCATCCTTTCAGGATTTTTAGTTTGAAGGTGTTGTGTGTTAACAGTTGATGTTCTTTATTATTCTTATCTAATTTGTATAAATTAGGATTAAGATTTATAAAGAGCATGTTTATTTTCAGAGAAAGCATGGCAGTCATCTCCAGCAATACCTTGCAATGACTGCAGTGGTCATCAAAAGGAAAGGATCTGACTCCAATGAAGGTGCATCAACCAGCAAGCAGAGAAAGCTTGAGGAAAGCATTAAAGTTTCTCAGAAGAGTGTTGACCATGCAGTGATAAACTTTATTGTCCAGGGTTTGCACCCTTTTGGAATCAGTCTAATTCTACTGTGATGTGTCGTTTAACAGTTCAAACCATGATTGAAAAAAATACAGCTGAAATGAAGGCAATTGTAAGAAAAGCAACAGATTCCTGGACTTCACACTGGCAGAGCTTTGTTGGAGCGACTGCTCACTGGATAGATCCTAAAAGTCTTGAGAGATCATCGGTAGCTCTTGCTTGCAGGCGACTTAAAGGTCCCCACATATTTGACTCATTGGCTGGTCTCCTCAATGATATTTATACTGAGTTTAACATCCGGGAGAAAATTGTGAGAACCACCACTGACAATGGCTCCAATTTTGTTAAGGCCTTTAGGGTTTATGGCCCGGATGAAAACAACAGTCTGGACACATCTAGTGTAGGAAGTTTAGCTGAAGGGCACCAAGTTGTGGAAGCAAATGAAAAGGAAGAAGATGATGCTCTGGGAGTGGAGGTAGAAGCAGTTGAGATATTGGATCTCTCTTGAATGAAGAAGATTCAGAATATCAGCTACCAAAGCATCATCGCTGTGCCTGTCATGTGCTTAATCTGATCTCAACAGTGGATGCCACCAAAGCAAACTCAAATGAGACTTACAAAAAGCTTTCACGTGCATCATTTGCCAAATGTGGGGCTCTGTGGAACAAGAGTGCTAGATATACAATAGCTGCTGAGGTAATTGAAAGTGGGTATAAGCTCCAACTCATCCGCCCCAATGACAGCAGGTGGAACTCCCCGTTTCTGGCGGTGGAACGTATACTGAGGATCATTAAAGATGAGAAGGGGCCATCAGAGCAGTTTGCATTGGACTTAAAGTTCCCATGTAAGTGACATTTAATAACACTTTTTTGTCAGTGAGTCTGAAATAAGCATTACTGATACTAGTACTGCTGAAAATTTACCCTTCACAAACTAGTTGGGAATAAAATCAAATTACAGAAACATTCTGATGGCAATATAACTTTTTAAGATTTATCCAAATGTTTATTTTTATCAGGCACAATTGCTAGTGAATCGTAAAATGAGATGTTATTAGTATAACTTATGAAATAGTGAATACTAACATGCAATACATTCAATTGTATAATTGTTTGTTTAACAGGTTAAATCCTGCTGAGCTTGTTTTCCTGACTGAATATGTTGCAAATATGAGACCAGACCTTCAACATAATGCAGGCAGAAGCAGACGTCCATATGGGATGGCTGGTGCCCACCAT